>CM002477.1:3306869-3405401 GCA_000325765.3 Leersia perrieri
TTTTGGAGAGGAGTGCTGTGGTTACACTTTGTAAACACATATTGAAGCAATAAAGTTGATCTACATCTACAAGTTTTTCGATATCGTGTTTTTGACGGCGGTTCCAGAGCCCCGACGGTCAGTCAGACCGGAGGTGTAGGCGCGGTCAGACCGGCTACGCGGTCAGACCGGCCTAGACACAGCGGTCAGACCGGATTGCAACAGAGGGAAGGTAATTTTTATCCGTAAAAAGTTACTGGTTTTTGGTGTTCCAACTATTCACCCCCTCTAGTTGGTTTGTCTTCTTGTTTTCGATCCTACAAATAGAATTTAAAACGTAAAATCACTCCCGTCAAAAAAATTTTGCGAAATTGCATCATATTCGGTCTTCTCGGCATTTATTTGCTTCGTTGCCGGTGCCATTTATTTAAATTTAGTGATTAATTCAAATTGAGTGTAGGAAAATAGCTAAAATAAATATAAGAGATATAAATATAAATTAAATTCCTAAAGGGAATTGTTATCATCAATTTAGGTATCAATCCAATTACTTTATTATAACTCAAAAGACACTTACATGCAAAACCAGATGCAACTTACTAGCCATTCATATTTAAGGACCGAACCAACATATACAAATATGGCGATGTTCCTGTTGATATCACTCTCCTTCTTAACTCCTGCAACAAGTCGTGCCCTCCTGGCTTCACTTGCCCACTATAAGTATATACACACTCCTTGTCTTTGTTTCAATGTTTGATGTTACCACAGTTGTTTTGACCTTTGTGAGTCCTATGTATTATCATGGCCTCAAGTGCTGATATTATAAATAAATGTTTCCTTTCCTCCAATGTAATACTCTTGTTTTTGTGCTTTTATGAATTTGTATTGGCCAAGAAGACATACCACGTGATTACGCTCGTCCCACATTACTTTCTCGTGTGAGGATGTCTATGAAGTGACTGTAATAACCTCAAAATTCAGGGAATAGAATTCGAAACATAAAAATCACTCACGTCAAAATATTTTTGCGAATTCGATATAGATCTAGAATCGAACAATATTTATGATACCTGACATTGGTAGTGGTATCTGAGTATATCGGACCTAATTGAGTACATAACAGATAGCCAATGTGCAAGAAGTTTGACGAGACATACCTTCTGACGTAGTTCGGACCAAACCGATGCATCATGACCCAAAAGCATGATCTCGTCAAAAACCTAGCGAACTAGGGTGGCGATACGCCGAAAGTTCTATTGATTGTGTGTGTTCTTTACAAAACCCGGGTGTACAAAATTTATACCCATGGGTAATTCGACTCCTATTAGGACACTATTCGGTCGGCTTAACGTATACGACCGTTACAAATAAGGAAATCTAAGATTCCTTTTATTACAAAACACGAAAACTAACAAGCCTTTCCTAATTTAGATACAATTGGACTTGTATAGAAACCGATATAGGCACGACACCTGATCCCGATCGATTTCCCTCCTTTTGATCTTCTTCATCGGCTTCTTCCAATCCAATTCGCAATCGGCTTTACCTTATAATTGATGTGAAATTCCGGTGCCAACACTTGCCCCCTGGTTCCGAAGTAGTTGGAGAGTGCTTCAGAATCCACTCGTTTTGGCCCATTCAGTCCTTCCTTATCCCAACTTCGCCTAGTCCGGCACGAGACACGAAGACGACTCCTCGATTATTTGACCTATTTATGGCTTGGTATAACTTCCTGCCAAATCCATCCTTTCGTCTTCTCCATTTCCTTCTCGCGCACAACTGCTCCAACCCTCTCTCTCTCTCCTCAACTACCCCAGCGACAACTCCGGTGACTCCAACTCTTCCAGCGACCACAGAGCTCGCTGTTCTCCATGCTCCTCACTGCCCAAATGGCCACCACGACAAATGTCCCCAAGGTAAATATCCTTTTCTTCCTACATTTCCCGCACATTTAAGATTTGACATTTTGTTCTTCACCGTTTTCATGTGTTCTTCGCACTTATCGATTTCCTTTCCTTTGACATTTTCTTTGATTTTCCCCCTTCATAGGCACTTCATAACCAGATCTTGATTCCATGGTCAATTGCCCAGGCGTGTTCTACTTGTTGCTGCATAGACCCGACTGACCTAATCAATTCTGAAACCAAACAACTTCCTTTCAAGAATTCTAACTTCGATTTATCCAATTGGGACAACACTATGCGAGCCTGGCCCTCGCACATCCCTGGATGGAGAAATTTGTATCAGCGGGTTTATGCTGCTCATCACAACTTCTGGGATGAGATGAAGATTGGTCATTGCATCAGTCTCTCCCTTGCAAACATGGGAAAAGACAAATCCCTAATCGCATCGGCTAGTTATTTCTAATCTGATGTATTCAGCGCTTTCTTGTTTCATCATGGCTCTATTTCTCCCAACTTGATGGATGTCGCTTTTCCGACGGGTCTTGAATTTCTTGTCCAGAATCAAACCCCTTTCCCTTGAAATCCAGGCCCTCTCATTGGCTTGATACAAAAAATTGCAACGGCTGGGCTAAGCGCATCGACCATCACAACAAGAAAGACGGTCTAGTAGATGAACAAGTACATACCGCCTTCCTCAACCTATGGTTGGAACACATGGTATTTTGTGGATCAACTTGCGGTCCAACCTCCAACATGCAACAGGTAGCTGAGCGGCTCATCAATGGCGCTCAATTCCCTCTTGGGAAACTTTTGCTCAGAGCCATATACCAACTTCTACACACCATCAACCTCCGTCATTCAGCATGTTGGGCGTCTGACAGCTTCTCCATTGTCACTGGGATCACATCATCTTTATTTCCAGCCAAGGCGATTGATTGGTGTCCCACCATGCGTGCCAAAAAGCATGTTGACGTAAAATTTGGATATGTGTACTACGCCAAAGGCCAGGGAGATTTGCTTAACTCCAGTGCAGGTCCTATGAAAGTGGGGTGTGGGCTTGTCAGTCAATTTGACCCTACAATCAACAAGGATGATAAAATAGAGATTAGTTTCGAGTGTTATCGGCCACTAGGCCGATAACGGTAGCCGATGCCAAGAGTTCTGGACCAATCGGCTATGTTATCGATAATCATAAGATTGAATCAGTTGTAACCATCCTGGTAGACAATGCAATAGAAAGCAAAGCACAATGAACATAGGCAATTGGCTGAAACCCTGATAGAACCATACACACCAGTAGACGATGCATCTAAACAAATTAGCTTTAATCTTAGCCCAAAGAATCAGACCTAACTGAGACAGCTTGCGCCAAGATTATCACTAGCCGATTTAGATGAGCTGATTAACAACAAGTATGATGACAGATATATCATGCCGTATTAGCAATAGTTGAAACCTAGTTACAATATCATACCGAACCGAGGAAGTCCTATCTAGTATCTCGAGAAGTCCTGTCTAGTACCTCGATTAGAATATTGGACCTAACCAAGGAAGCTCTAACCGAGATAAACTGATACAGATGCATCAAAGTCGATCTAGAATCAGACGATATATATACGCGACATACATACTAGTATCGAGTATATCGGACCTAACTGAGGAAGTACCAAGACAGTCGATGCGCATGAAGTTTGATGAGATATACCTCCTGCGTAGTTTGGACCAAACCGATGCAACATGACCCGAAAACACTATCTCGTCGAAAATCTAGCGAACTAGGGTAGCGATACATCGAAAGTTGTATTTATTGTGGGTGTTTTTACAATACCAGGGTGTACAATATTTATACCCATGGGTAATTCTTCCCACTCCTACTAGGACACGAATCGTTGGGCTTAACATATGTGATTGTTACAAACAAGGAAACTTAATCCCAATCTTTTTCCTTTCATTACAAAATATGAAAACTATTAAATGTTTGCTAATCGAACTCCAAGTAGAGAAACCGATATAAGTACGATAGCTGATCCCAATCCTCTTCCATCCATTTGATATTCTTCATCAGCTTCTTCCAATCCGATTCACAATCGGCTTTACCTTGTAGTCGATATGTAATTCTGGTGTCAACAAGAACGCCATCAAGGAGACGCATACCACCGACGCTGTCGCAAGCGCCAGACCACCACCACCACCACCAAACCGGCCACATCGTCGTGCCGCGGACATGGTGGTGCTTGGTAGGGGAGCCGCGCCACCAGTCTTGCTAGCATCGCCGACACCAACCCCTCCTTCCTTGCCAAAGTTGAGGTCATGAGTGCCGGCTACCGGTGACCGCTTCACGCTCACAGCGTGCAGCGATGCTCACCCATTCTACGGGAGCTGGGCGGAAGCGAAGGCAGCGACAGCGGCGACAGCATGTCCGATGGTTGAGGCGGAGACTTTGACGATGACGACGCCCCTATCCGAGGCGCATGGCGTCTGGATCATCACCAAGGACTCCTCCTTAGAGGGGCAGCACAACTGTTGATAGTTGGCAGCGATGGCTGGGCACCAGCGGTTGCAGGCGACGACGACCGTGCACTAACCATGCAGGCGTCCGCTGGCGGTGTGTCGGCGTCTACCATCGCAAGTGCAGGTGGCGATGGGCAATAGAGCCCAACACGCCAGCCGCACCGGTGACGACGGCGGACTGACAGAGTGGCAGGTACAGGCAACGACAATGCGGCATCCGCGTCATCGACGGCCTTCCCCACCAAAGCTGTGGCAGTAGCGGCTGGGGAGTGGAGGACAACAATGAAGAATGAACCGATCTAAATCCATCGGTTTTGCGTTGCAATGGTATGCGGTCGTATTGTGAAGTTGTTGAGAGGAGACAAAGCCCCTCACGTTGTGGTAAGTGGTGGAGTCCCTCTGGTTTAACTCTGAGGAACATCTTCCTAAGCTGCATCCCTGAAGCATAGTTTGTGCAACTGGACGCAAAGTTAAACGCAACTATAGATGACCAAATAGGCTGCCCGGCACGACACGGCCTATCTTGCTACATCTCAGGCCCAGGCATGGCCCAGTGATCAGGCCGGGCTGGCACGGGCCCAACAATAATTAGGTCGTGCCATACCTGGGCCGGGCCAAATGGCTGGGCCGTCGGGCCTCGGGCCTTGGCCAACTATAAGCGCTGCAGTCTCCAAGACACAGCGTGTACACAAAGTTAAAAGTTATGGAGCAGATTTTGCCATGTGTACCTGGAAGGTAGGGGAAAAAAGTTCAGAGGGAGGATCTGACAAATGAAAAATCTCCTCCCCATTCTTGATGGTCGGCACTTTGCAGGAGGCTTTGAGACTGCCCCCCCAATCTTCCTTGTGATATCGGCATTCCCAACCAGCAAAGCAATTCGATCAACTAGCATCGGCGGCATCTGCACAAAATCGAGACAATCTCCCGAAGCAAATCCCATCTCCGCATCAACACCAGTTCGCGATGGATGAGTAAGTCATTTCTCGCCCCTTCTTGTCGCTTCACTCGTCCAATCCAAATGGTATTTTGTTCGATCGTGAGCGCAGATCATACGTGCACAAATTTGCATTTTTCGATTGGATCAACAACTCCATTTATCGACAGAAAAAAAAAACTTCTTAAATAACTCGATTCAGTGCTCCTGCTTTACTGATCCAATGAACCAATGTTGACTTTACGGACCAGATCTGAGGAGCACAGCAATGGCGGCGGCGGGGGCGGGCACCACCACGGGGGCGGCTACGAGTGGAAGCTACCGGCGGCGCTGTCGGCGAACACGACGAGCGTGCACGTGACGGCGCTGGATGGCGTCGTCAACGTGAACTCCCTCTTCACGGTGGCCGTCTTCGTGGGCCTCTCCCTGGCGACTCCAGGTGAGCTCCGGAGCCTCGCCGGCGACGCGTCCTGCGACGCCGGGCCGGGGATGGCCCGATCCCTCCTGGTCCTGGAGGTGGTCGCCTTCTCCTCTTTCCTCTTCTCCAGCCTCGTGGCGCAGGGGCTGAAGCTGGCGCTCAATCTCATCAACTCCAAGGACCCGCACGACACGCTGCACGCTCACATCGACGCCCGCGTGCTCCGCCTCGGGATGCTTGCATCCGCCGTCGGATCCGTCGTCGGCTGCGTCTTCCTCATGGTGTCCATGGTCATGGTCGTGCAGATCCGACTGGGCACGCTTGGGTGCGCGTCCAATCGCGCCGCCGCCAAGGCCGCCGCCGGGCTCGTCGGGCTCGTCACCACCGCGCTCGCCTTCTATGTCGGCACCGTCTTCTACACCTTCACCCACTGAACGAACAACTACTGGCTCTCTCTCTCGGTGAGTTCCATGGATTTTTCTTGGTATTATCTGAAGAATCTGCTTCTGCTGGGTACATGTCTTGTATTATCTTCTTGAGTATGGTGCAAGATGAGGGGAAGTGGAAGATCTTGGTGATTTAGTTTTATGGATCAATATGTAGTGTTGCTAACGAATTTCATCTCTCGTCGTTTTTGAGTTCCTTGGCTTTGAACTGGATTTTGTGTTCAAGGAGGAGGAACTGAATGAAATGAGAGCTATGAGTGTTTTTAAATAAACATGTATTAGTGTTAATGATTTTCAGCACACATAAACTCTGCTGGATTTATTAGTGGTTTTGTTCAAGAAGGATGATACAGAATGAATTCTATGTAGACTGAATGTCTACACTCTAGAATGTACAGGGTCCATTAAATTGCACGATTCCGAAAATAGAGTCATATAAGAAACACTAGATTTTCATAGCAATGCAAGTGTGAAACAGATGCAAGTGTGAAACAGAGTACTGCAAAAAACAAGAAAAAGCCATAATGTCGTTTGATAGAACCACAGCAAAAAACATAGATATTAAAAAGAGAGATACAAGAAAATACTTATAGGATTTAAATTCTTTATATTTCCTCCAAAATTTGTTTAAATCAAAGAGGCTTCAAGCTTCGACGAGCACTTAATTAAAACCGTAGACAGAATGTCTGGACTGTCAAGCTTCTAGAAATCAATAATATGTCAAGGGATCACTTCAGTAGAAATAAACAGATAAATAATATTCTCTATTAATAGAAAAATATATCGTTAGGAGGGCTTATTCAAATAATAGGATTGGAAAAACGTAGGATAGAAAATGTATAGAATGCTTGTGTAAAAAGAAGATTGGAAAGAAGAAGGAAATGGATCTGGAGAGCATTCAGATTATAGAATTAGAAAGGAAAGGAACTATGTCCCAATGTGTATATTTTCCTGCCGACGTCCACTTCACCATGCTGTCTGTTGGCGTTATAGCGGCCTCAGTTCGCTCATTGTCCTCGTTTTCCGTTGTTGGCTACCTGTCCAGCTAGCGTCAATCCCCATCCCACCGGCCGGTGCCCATGGCCTCATCTCTACGACGATGTTGGCCTCGATGCTGTCACTGTTGGCCGCCTGCCTTTATCTGGCTTCGATCGGTATCTTTCTAGTCACCTCCACGCTTGCCGTTCTCTACGAACCATCACTTCTAGCGTCTAGGTAAGCACTCTGAGAAGGAAACAAAAGAACTTTGGTTAGATGGGATTTCTCTCGTGGTTTCTGTAAAACTAGCACTCAAGAAAACTTTCCCCCAATTTCCCTATAAGGCATCGTTTGGCGCAAGCGGATCTTCTCCCTGGGAAAATCGACTACGTCGAGGGTATTTGGTTGATACCCTTCCCTCACCCAATCCCATTGATCCCGTGGGAGGGATCACCCATTGTCTGTCTGTTTGAATGTTTGGATGAGGGCGATATTAGAAGGGGAATATTTGAGGGCAGCATAGCTAACAAAGACTTCGATTAAGGTATGAAAAGGGAGGCATTAGAGGTTAATCAACAAAGGCATGTTTTTCTTAGACATTATACTCAAATTCCTGCATAGTTATGATGATTACAGTACTTGTGTAAGATGCTAAGATCAGCATTTGTATTCAGAACCTCGCCTGCATACCATGATAATCATGGCAGAAGTCACTACAACCAATCATTGGTCCGTGACATAATTATAAGCACACACAGTAACAATGTTAAACTTAGTGTCAACACCACATACATAATGTATACATCCCATTTCATGTTTTTTTCGTTTTCCATATAATTTAATTGTACATTTGAAATGCAAGAATAACATGAAGCATCACCGCATATGGGAATTTACGGATCGGTACCTTTGGACAGGCTCATAGTAAACAGAATTAACAAGTAAATAAGGTGTAGATCTGCCTTGCAGTAACAAGTACTAACAAGGATTAAATTTCCCTCAAGTATCGATATTATATATGTGAGCTTGGTTGCTAAAATTTGCCTCAAGTACCCACAATTGCATAACAAAGACAAACTTGGTGCAAACAAAAGGCCAACAGAACATGGCAAGTCAAAATAATCTTGTGTCAGTAGCTTGACAGGTACCTGAAAAAAATACATATGAGATGAATGATCTTAGCATATTTGACTATATTGTTTAAAAGGGCAAAGGCAATATCTTAGTAACCAAATATACAATAATTATATAGTAAATTGCGCTTTGCACCGGGTAAAATATAGCTAGTTTCACTTTGCACCGGGTTTAATGCATACTGATACGGGAGGGTTGCCCGACCTTCTCGACGTAGGATCCAGAAACACCAAGCAGCCAACAAAGTGGAGGAACAACATGCAACCAGCGTTGCACACCTTTCATCTCGCCTTCGCATAACCACATGATGTGGAGATAACTATCGAACCCTCAATCCCCAATGAGGAAGCAAGAACGATCTTTATACGATCACCCAGTTCCCCTCTATGTGGCTGCACCAAATCATAGGAAGAACGGGTGGCGAGACCCTCACATGGCTGTAGCTAGAAGCTAATTTTTATTCATAATGTCGAGTCTCCCTACAATGGACGGACACCTCTAACTTATATAGGAAATCTAAGACCTCTAAAACAAGAAACAAACTCATTACATGACTTGGACACAAAGAAAAAAACTCTGTTGTATCTGCCGACGGTTTCCTTCAGTTTGTGCGAGAAAACCAAACAGAATCAGGGTCTTGGTCCATATCCATTGCGTGGGGCATGGAAATAGCTTTCCAAAGAGTACTCAAACGTCCAAAACGGACTCCGTATGTGAAATCCATGACCGTTTTACGATAGGTATGTCCAGGCTGTCAAAACCGAATCCGAACTGAGTCAAAACCTTCTTATCTTCAAATTTATCTGCAAGAAACAATTGAATCCGTGTAGATGAAGTATTTGTCAACTTATGGAGAGTCTTGGAATAGATGGAAACCATCTAATCATGCCATATGATGAACAAACACTCCCAAATTGCAATTCCCGTTCATCAATTTGCAGCCTGCGCTACCACTCGTAAAATTGCCGCCATTGTTGAATGCAACATCCAAATCATATGCCGTTTGATCTGTTAGAAAGTAGACTTGAGCCTTCTCCCATGTATTGTATCCTTATCACATACTCTCATTTTGCACCGGGATACATCAAAAGAAGTTTCACTTTACATCGGATTTACATATAGAAAAGTAACTAAATTTATAGAATTTTCATGTATTTTTAAACTATGAATCAAACTTTGTGAAGCCTAGCTTAAATTCAAATTATTTTTCTAATTTTCATTCATATATTTTATAAGATTTTGTTCGATTTATACGGTAGAATCAGGTGCAAAGTGAAAGTATGAGCTAAACCCGGTGCAAAGTGAAACAAAGTTCGTTCTATCTGGTGCAAAGTGTAATTTACTCATAATTATATGCATTTCACCCAGGTGACACTGGATCATTCCAATAGAAAGTTGGAATTGTACAGAAAATGCTAGGCAGTGTTCAGCTATAACATTTATACTTTGTGAATTTACAACAGCTGGCAATTAAGATTAGTACTTTCATGTCTACTACTATTGAAACTCAATCAATTTAACATAAATTCTGTTTTATTATACAAAACTTTTACAAAAAAAACTCCTCTATTGTTAGACGGCAGTGAATATCATCACTTGTCAAGCGCTACAAAGATTTAGATCAGATCAGATGCCATGGCACATTACCCACTATGGGTGATTTCTTGCCATGTAAGAAATACAATATTTTAGTGCAATATTACCTTCGTTAGTGGTGTAATCTTTTATGTTTGATCCTCTTTACTTCCTTCACCCGGATTTTGGTCAATGGGGAACAGGAGAGGTAATTTTCCATCGACAAGGGCTTGGCAAGGTGACCATTTATCAGTGTTATTACCAATGTAGTTTATTTTGGTCATGGATGTGCTCAACTCTTGTGAACCGAGCAAAACTCAAGAAGGATGGCTCCAGCCCTCGCTATACGGCAAACTCATCAGCGGTGCTCCTCTTGTGCGGACGATGTGGTTCTTTTTCTAGGCCAACAGCTCAGGATCTTTCTACTATCACACAACTTATTGATATTTTAGTCATGCATCAGGTTTGGTGACTAATATGCATAAAAGTTCAGTAATTCCCATTAGATGTAGTGAGCCGGATTTGGAGGTAATCACAAATGCTTTACCTTGTGAGTTGGAGGATTTTCCATCCATCTATTTGGGTCTTCCACTGAAGCTTAAGAAGCCGATTAGGACTGACCTGCTGGCTCTCATTAATAAAGTAGCAGATGATTTACATTTATGAAGGCCTTGCTTATGAATAGGATGAGTCGTCTCATCTCTCTCCATGCGTGCAGTGTTTCCACACTAGTCCTCTACATCATATCCTTTTCCAGCCACACGAAGACGGTAACCACAAACATACCCGGAGACTCGATCACAATAAAGACAATCTCAAGCGCGCTTTCTGTGAGATGGGGAAGGAGGACGACTTCTATGCTTAGAATAGACTCCCCATCTCTTAACTTAGGACTTTGGCGCTTGATTAGTTTAGTTTAATTTTATTTCATTTTCCTTCCATTCCAATAATTGTAAGTGCCCATTTTACATCATAAAGACGGTAACCTAGTCCTCTACATCATATCCTTTTCCAGCCACACGAAGACGGTAACCACAAACATACCCAGAGACTCGATCACAATAAAGACAATCTCAAGCGCGCTTTCTGTGAGATGGGGAAGGAGGACGACTTCTATGCTTAGAATAGACTCCCCATCTCTTAACTTAGGACTTTGGCGCTTGATTAGTTTAGTTTAATTTTATTTCATTTTCCTTCCATTCCAATAATTGTAAGTGCCCATTTTACATCATAAAGACGGTAACCTAGTCCTCTACATCATATCCTTTTCCAGCCACACGAAGACGGTAACCACAAACATACCCAGAGACTCGATCACAATAAAGACAATCTCACAATTATCTTAATTATTTCAAAGCCCATCACCATGTTCAACTAGCTGCCTAAAAATGCAACTTGCTCCACGTAATCATCTCAAGGAGATAATATAAAACATAGGGCATGATGATAACATAAAATTCAGATTACACCTACTTATTATTACATAGGCTGACCAAAAAATAAATATGACCTATAGAAGCTTGGCTACCCAACCCAAAAAAAGCCAACTAGGGGTAAACCCCTAAATAAATCATCCTAAAAAAGAGAGCAATGGTTACTAGGTAGAACTCAACCTAGGCATCCATAACATGGAAGAGTACCTAAAATAACAATATACGACAAGAACAAGTGTCAGTACATTAACGAGGCAAGCGAGACCAAAACTACCATGTAACATGCTAGCTCATATCAAGGAATGGCTATTTATAGATTCAATTGCATAAAGCTAAGTTGTTTCACAACATTTTGCAACCATACATTTGTAAAGCATTTATAGAACAAGTGTATAAAGTAAAGCATGTTGATCAACATAAATAATTTCAGCAAGATAATCATCATGTCTCCTTATCATCATCATATACCATAAAGGTCACACTTGTGCCATCCATGGTAGCAACCCATCATCATCAAGTCCCAATCCACATTTAGAAAGGGTAAAGCTATACACATGACACTTTTGCAGGTCCCTCTTGATGGTGAGCACGAGTAACTGGTAAGTGTTAACTCTGTAGAGTTCATACAAATTCACCTAGTGATAGAAACCCGAAGGCTACACCCTAGGTGGTTCGGTGCTCGTGAAGCATCCCACACTCTACAAGTTGAATGGGGCCTAGAGGTCATAGCATAGCAGTCACATTGCCTAATGCATATCCTTGTACCAGCACGATGCGTGTTACTCTACCCTAGGTCGTGACATAGAACCGTTAGGTGGCAGGCCCATGGCATAAATCTAATGTCATAGGCGCATCCATCCTGACTCCGCACGAGATACAACACCATTTTATTTGATGATCTTAGCCGCCTTCCACCATTATTGGTTTTTAGGTAGTTACTCCAGACAACATTTCGTCATTATGGACCAATGGTCACCATCCATACTACTCCGGCATACCAATATGCAAGGCTAGACATTAAACAACTTAATAAGCTATAGTCATCCCATAATATCATGTGGCGGTACTATATACCTAGTTGGTGACATGGAGTTCGATCAATAATTGACTCAGACGAACACTCCCCCTATCAGTGCATGACTACTACCATATATACACAACTCGCTGCCCAAGTCTAAAATCTATTTTTGTCTTCATTTAGTTCACAAATAGCCAAGGGCTTAACCTTTGTCCAGACGTTATAAAATTCCCATTTTTCAAATATATAAAGTGATCACAATGTTTAATAGAATATTGCTAGGAGTGGCTAAGCATATGGCATTATATTAAGCAAGTATAGACTAAAGTACTCAATTCAATCTATAGTTACAATCAGCAAGGATGGAAAGTTTCAAGGTGGGAAATGCAACAAATAGCTTATACCTATCATTTTACCACATTCACATAATTTTTCACAAATACAACTAGCTAGCGTATTAAATTTTACAATAGAAGCGTTATCCCATCAAATCATAGTATCATAGTGTTCAAAGAAAGAAGCACTTTCCTTAGACACCAATGCTAATACTTCTGGACAAGAATACGAAAATCACTCCTTCACCTCCATCGAAATTGCAATCTATACAATTATAACATGCAAACCGAATAAACATCCAAATAGTGCAAAAATACAAAATGTCATAATATGCATGAGTTTTGGACAATTTGTAGGTACTTGTCTTGGATGAATTATAGTGAAGGAATTTATATTTTATTACTTTTTATTTATGAGTTACGAATTTTGCAAATTTGCACCACAACAGGTCATACATTCTCAAGGTGAAATTTATAAATGTTTTAAGGTCATAGTTCTTTCAATGATTTTTCTACAGGACTGATCGAGTATCATTTTAAACTAATGTTGATTTCATAATTTTTAGATTTAGGATGAATTTATTGTAATTTTTTGCCCTATGTGTACCAGACAATACTTTTGGCCCTATATCCTTTTAGAGTAGATATTTACACAAAAATGTTTGAAGTTTTAGTTTACCATAATTGTTATATCTGTTTTATATTTACATTAGGTTTGGTCTTAACAATTTTAGGGTTTGGAATCATTTATTATGAATTTTGCAAAGCCTATGTGCAATTATTGGTATATTTGTACTGATATAAAATCCAGAGGATATTTTTAACTAATTGTACGACTTTTAATTTACTGCAACTGAGGGTTCACTTTACCAAGTCCTACTATATATTTCTGATGGATTTTATATATTTCTTATGGATTTACACCTTCTCTAGCTGTCCAACACGATTTAATAATACTTGCACAGTACTGTGAGGTGAATAATTTACAAAACACCCCTGAACTTTGTCAAATTCTCATCTTCTAGCCCATGTCGTTTCTCCCAGGAGGCAGCCATGACCGAGCTCGATTGCAAGCTCGCCGGCAGCAAACCGGTGGCTCGAAAGGCGTCGGGATAAAAAGAGAAAATGTGTCTCACGCCATTACGGATCCAAGGGAGGTGGAAATGATGAGAATGATGCACCACAGCACCTGTACGATGATGAAGAGTGGTGAGGGCTTTCCGATGATTCTGCATTTTTTGGTGGACCTCAGTTTGGGCTAGCGCAGTGCATGCAAGCGTACTTAGGGGGCTCTGGGGTGCTCACCTGACAGTGGAACGATGTTTAAGAGCTTCAAATGGCATCGGTTGCTTGTGGAACAGCTTGGAGACGATGGAGAGCTCGGCGTCACGGCGAGCTCAACGACAGCCGCGTGGTCGTCACAATCTGTCTCAAGACATGCCAAGGCAAGGTGAGGAGGACGTAGAACACTAAATGTAGAGAACCACGACACAAGCGAATTAAGGATCTAGACCTCACCAAGTCGAAGGAAACAGTGACGGCGAAGTTCGGTCGCGATGCCGGGAAAGATGATGGTCGTTCTCTTTCCACAAATCTCACCTTGAGGTCATTCTTGAGGGGTTTTCTGCGGCGGAGGAAGCCAATCTGATGGAGAATTTTTTTGAGAAATAATAATATTTTTATGAAAAATTGCAAAAATAGAAGTCGATCGGGAAAAATCACAGAAATAGGAGCGTACCGTCACGGGATCTGGTAGGAGCTGTACTACTGGGCGGCGTGGCGGTAGGGCACCTACCGCCTGGGTGCTTGGCGGTAGGGCTTCCCATCCAGCCCCATGGCGGTACCCCAGCCTACCACCGAACCGCCTGGCGGTAGGCCCTCCCAACTACCGCACTTTCCCATCTTTTTTTCTGTTTTCGACGCGTTGTCGGTGCTTTCGGCACGCTGTCTGTTGCTCTCAACTGATTTCACAACACTCGAAGGCCTATATAAACACATCGATCGTTCGTATATTTTGCATCATTTGAGCTTCACGCTATAAGCTTCCCGTAGCCTCCCTAATGCGCATTCAACCATGTTGTTGAGGGAAATTTCTAAGGTGATGCAGTACAATGCGCATTAGCGAGTCTTCAGGATGCTTCTACAGTGTCTATAATTCTTGTAAAATTCTCGTGATTTAAAATTCATGCATGTTGAAAGCATCCCGTAGCCTTCATATTGCGCATTGCGAAACACAAGCCGGGTTCATGCGGCAGGAGTTCTGTAAAACAGTCATGCGTCACAGAACTACTGCCGCATGAATCTGAGTTGAGATTATGCAACGTCTATATTAGGTCGCTGGGATACAGATATGAAGCTCTTTCTCTCGCGGTTTGTGTTAGGCGAAAAACGAGAGAACAGTCCATGGCTGGTAGTGATAGCAACACATCATGGATGATGCCACGATGGTGCGATCGACTGGTGTGTCTGTGCGGGAAATGCTGCCAGCTCATGACGTCTATGAAACACAATACGCGAGGGAGGCGATATTTCAAATGCCCGAACTATTGCCATAAGGTGAAGATTACATTTAATTGTGTTTTTTATTATCCTCCGATGCGATGTTTGTAATAAATTTTTTGTGTGGCACAGATTTTTGGAAGTAACTGTTCACATGTCAAATGGGTTGATATGGTAAACACGAATCAAAATAGTAGGATTGTTTTGTTTGTGTTCGAAACTGACGAGGAATACGAGTCAACGATGGCTGAGTATGAAGCAATGCGTCGCGAGGCACATTATGCGAACTAGAGGTGTTTGCCCATGGACTACCACCATGGGATGAACGTCCGAAGAGTGGATGTGGTGATCGTTCGATGGTGTAGAGTTCTGAGAGACAAAGGACAGCTAGTAGAAGGTATTTTGTATGTCCGAACATTCTTGATGATGACTTCGTTGTAAGTTTACTAAAGCACCTATTTGCAGCACGATGTTAAAGGTAGTTGTTAGAAATTAAAGTGTTAAAATTTTATGACAGGAACCTCCAAGACAATGTGACTTCAGGCAATGGATAGACATGAATAAATGGTCATTCGACCTCCAGTGGGTGTCACTACCTAAAAGTAAAGAATCGTACGACAGAGTTAAGCGTTATGAGGAGGGAAGACTTGGTTCGTCTAGCACTGGTTCAAATTCGTCTTTTGCTTTATATGTATCGTGTTGTTGCTGTGTTGTATTATGTTGTCGTACGGTAATTCTCGAAGTGTGCGAAACGACGATAATTAAATGCGTAATTGTAGTACCAATAGATAAAGATATGAGTAGTAAATAACAGACAATATAGTTAGTACTAAAATAAGCAACATATGAAATAGTAGTATAGGATAAATCATAATGCATAAATGTTTTCTTCATTTAGATTATTGAATACAGAAGTCTTAGTGCATAAAAGAGATGATACACATGCTCACCGCAACCCATGCTTCCCCCGTTTGCTTGAGCCGGCCTTTTTTCTTTGATGTATCTGATTTGCAGAATACATCAAAGGGTCAGGGGATGCCTGTCACGAACTTCATGGGGTGGTGTCGAGCCTATTGCCGTCTCGGTCGGCTGAGTCAGCTGTGTCAGTGAAGGTGCATCACACCAGTAGTTCTGCGTGGAGAAGGCCTCAGGGTAGTCATGCGATAAAAGGGACTGCACAAACTACCTTCCTGGCGTCCTCGGTGTTGCAGGCGCGATGGACGACCCTAGCGCGACGTCAGGTGTGAAGGATAAGCTGGACGATCAACATAACAATATTAGAACTGACATAACTAATTTAAATGAAGCCATTTAATAATGTATTATGTACTTACCACTCGTTGCTACCGTGAAGTTGTAATCTCTCACAGCTATTAAAGGGGCCGTAGGTTGCACGCCCATGTCCCACTAAGGAACGAATTGTGCCTCACCGCTTACCGGTGGTAGGAGCTATCGTCCTAACTCGCCAAAATCCTACTGGCACATGCAACCTTGGAGGTGCAAAGGGCGAGGAGTATGGCGGAGGTTGAGGACCAGCGGTGTACGGACCTCCAGGGAACTATAGCGGCTGACTGAAGGGCGGAGGTGGAGGACCAGCGATGTACGAACCTCTAGGGAACTATAGCGGCTGATTGAAGGGTTGAGGTGTAGGACCAGTGGTGTACGAACCTCCAAAGAACCGTAGCAGGTGGCTCATGTATGGAGGTGGAGGACCATGCGCCGGAGTACCGTGCTCCTCAGTCCGCGATGGTTGCCCCCCATCGGAGAAGCGAGGAGGGTTCCCCGCGTGGGAGAAGCGAGAAGGGACCTCCGCGACGGATAAGCGAGGAGGAAGCCGACTATGAGAAGGGTCCCCCGCGTGGGAGAAGGGAGGATGGGCCCGACTGTGGCTTGTGCCCCCACGTCAGAGAAGCGTGGCTCAAAGGATGAGCTTGACCCCCCACGATCCGCCATGGAAAGACGGTGGGGGATCGGTTCTCGACGTGATGCCGAGTGGACGACATCGGATGAGCTTCTGCAAGTGACCTGACAAAGCCGCTCCATGGCATGTCCTTGTAAGCTCCGTAGCTTGCTAGCTACCAGCGAAGAAGACACACAAGGTGGTTGTGACTCTAGGCTCGTGAGACCAATTCTTCTGAATCACAGGAAAAGGTGTCCACGAACTCCACCTACAGAGGAAAGGGGTGCGAGCACTAAGTTGTATCAGAACGGATATTCATAATATTCAAATTTAGAATTTGAAATACTATAAGCATTTCGTTGAATGCTCCTCGAGGGGCAGGGGCAGTAGTCATTTCAATGGTTGGCTCTTGTGGAGAAGCCGTGTCATCTTGGGGTGGGAAACATCGCCACCTCGCCACGGATCGGTACCACCGTAGGTACACTACATACCCGGTGGCATCGTCTGGAGCACTGTCAGGAAAAACATGTGGTGCATCTGCCCAATCCACAACTGTCAGCGTGAACTTCTATGCAACCATTGTATTGTACCTGACCCCGAGTCCTTTCCTGGTGTACCTGTCACATCTGAGAAAATTGATGAGTTGTCGAGCAATTAGCAGTGATACAAAATAAAGCAGTAAGCTAAATACAAATATCTTACGCATGGAAGGAATTGGTGAGTGACCGGCCTGAAAGAGGCGGGTGGGGTTGGTACATCCCGAACTGCTTCATCACCCCATGTGCCTGGTGCAGCTCAACGTACACGTCAAAAACCAAGTGACGCGTCATCTTCCACTAGTGCTGGTCCCTTGTACAAAGCGTTGCCAGCCCGTCAGGAGATCGTGAAGTGACAAGATGGTTATCGTAAGGCCTTCAGCGTACCCGATCGTACGTCAGCTGGACGAAGTCAGACACAAACTGCATGTATGACCGACGTGTGTTGCCGGATGCCCACCTAGGCTGCATAACGGATTACAACATAGCAAGTTAGTTGAATGTGGTAAGTAATAAGTTATTTCAATGCTGTAATAATTAAAAGTACCTTGCGGTAAATCCAGATGGAACCCATCGTTGGGTGGTCATCCGGGTCGTCAAGGCCTGAAATGTATAACCCATCCTCAGCATCGTAAGGCCTGTACGATGTCAAAGTGGGATGACCGATGTTGAACCGCTCATAGGCCCACAAGAGCAGCAAAAGTCCACAACCTGTGAGTGAGCTGACAGTCTTGTTGCGTTGGCAAGAACGATCCAGTCCATCGTACGTGGACACGATCACAGTAGACCCCTAGCTGTACTTATGAATTTCCTCCAAGGGCAACTCTTCTATCGCCTCAGCCAACGGGACCAAGTGCTTGTCCACGACATTTGAGAGTGCCGATGTGAACATCACGCATCCGAACAGCCACAACAAGGACGCCACCAAGTGACGACGCACGATCCAATCCTCCTGATCGGGGTCGAACTCATCCTGGTAGAACTGGTAGATCCAACACTTGGTTGGCCCCGTTTGATTTGTGATGTCCGTCACCACTTCGTCCAACGTTCCGGAAGAGTTAGCGAGTAGCTCGCTTGTCCATCCCGACTGAAGGATCGTGGGGCCAACTACCTCACTGGCTATCGGTAAGCCAAGTGGCGTCATCTCCCCCACTGCCAAATCACGAAAAACTTTGCTCAACTCGCCCATAATCACGGGCACGACTATTTGAATAGTTTTACTCTAATTAGAGGTGTACCAACTTAGCCTTAGGACATGATCTTCATGGGAACCGTGACATGGCCTTCTTCTGCAACTAGAGACAACACAAGCACACTGTTGGTAATTCTTATCGTCCACAGAATAAATCCGCAAGCGAACGGAATACCGCTATAGCACTTCCCCTAAGGAGTATTCCTAGGGTATGGAATCCACAGGGAACAGTGTGACTAACCCTCCCCCACTTAATCCAAGGACACAAGCTAATGGTAGGCCACAAGGTTGAGAGGATTTACTCGTAAGAGACAGTGTCTATAGGAAGCTTATTTAATCCTAGCAGAGATACTAAGAGCAACTGGTGACTCGCTGCCCCAGGATCTACCGAGCTATTACACACTAGCACAGGGAGGAATACGTGATCTTGAGGGCTGTCAACACCTCTACACTTGCCTCAAGCTAACAGTGGGATGAGCAGCAATTACTGAAATTATCTACCTAGACACCTTGCCTAAGCAGATTAATTACTACTCAAGTGTTAGTTAAGCACCCAAGCAATTACTATAAATGTGTTGTTTATAGTAAGCAGTAATCCAGTATTCTACTATGAACTAACTGAGAAATAAATCTTACGAAATAAACTCAAGTACTTAGAATAATATATCTATTAAAGCATGAGTATTTGACAAAGTAAAAGTAAGAGGGAAATGTTATCGACAACTTCGGGACTCCTCCGATAACATCTACTTCACACTCTCCCTAATCTAGTATACAAAAGTGTACAATAGAGCCTCTTAAAATTCAGCTCAAGCTTGGTGTGTGTCCTAAGTGTGAAGTGAGTGCTCTATTTATAGCCTTCTCAATGGCGGTTGTGGCAGTTGGAATTGTCGGCAATGCCCCTGGTAACCTCCATTGGGGTGCAATCCTGGACGTTCACGTGGAAGTTGGAGATGTGGCGGCGCAAGGTCGGTTCGGCCGAACCATAGGGTTCTACTGAACCCTGGCCGAGCCCAATTCCCTCCGGCCTTCTTCTAGGTTCTTGCTAATGGGCCTAGTGGGCCATATCATCGTGCCAGAGCCTTTGTTGACGCATTTCTTCTGAATTTATGGGCTTGACACTCCATGGGCTTCACCGGAATTGCAATTCCCACTTAGTAGCTTGTTTTCTCTCCACTTTGGGCATAATTTCCTGCATACAAATAATTCACCAACACTTATGGAAATAGTTAGAAGTAAACCCCTACCACTATGTTGGATCATTCATTTTATGTAAACCTTGCAGGAGTTGACACAATAAAATGTTGCAATAATGGTCGTCAACAAAACTCCACACACTTAGCTCTTTACTTGTCCTCAAGTAAAGGCAACGATGAAAGTGAAGAAACAAAATTTCCCAAGATAGAGTCAAATGCACAATGTTATTCGGGATTATGAACTTACCTGTGAACCTGTGATTGTGGCTAGCTCACCATCTCTGACAATTGATAGTTGGAACGGTTAGTATTCCGGTCCTCCTTGGTTCTTCCTTTAGACCCTTGGGATTTTTATTTGGTTTTCACAAAAATGGCATTCCTCCTCAATTTGACTTTCTCTCTAGTCGCTCAGATACGTGTATATCCTCATCATATATTTTGCGAAGCGACATACCTGCATCATATATTTTGCGAAGACAAATACATGGACTCAAGAAAATAACATGTCATATCCTAGATCAAGGGTATATATGGTGGAAATGTGGTGGAAAATGAAAATAAAATTGTGTTGCTCCTTTTTGCTATGTCTCTCCTCCTTTGTGGACGCCTTTTTGTGAGGGACTTTATTTTGACCACAATGTTTTTATTCAAGGAATATTTTTGGAAGAGTTTTGATACTCTAATTTTTGGACAATGGGCCACTCTCCTCTTTTTAGCTTTTGGCATTTTTGGAAAGAAAGCATATATTTTTGTGGAGCTTTATTTGGTGGGACAATGGAAATGGAATGAACGCCTTGCTTCCAGTGTAGAAGTTTAGCTTTATTTGGTGGAAAATGAAAAGTGAAAAAGT
This sequence comes from Leersia perrieri, assembly GCA_000325765.3. Taxonomy (NCBI): domain Eukaryota; kingdom Viridiplantae; phylum Streptophyta; class Magnoliopsida; order Poales; family Poaceae; genus Leersia; species Leersia perrieri. The sequence continues at coordinate 3,327,711 of CM002477.1, forward strand.
GGACCCTTGATCATAAGAATATGAAAAGAATCAAACACTAGTCACATTCATTTGTCAAAGCTCAAGATAATGCAAGTAGTCTTATGCAAGTATGGTTCATCATGATGATCATTGCATTTTGGTTTTCGCGGGTATGAAACAAAGTCTTATGAGGAATCTTGACATGTCAAAAAATTTTTAATTTTCAAAAATAAAAATTCCCAAGTGTCATGAAGAAATGAAACAAAGAATCCCTTCATCTGGACCATATCTCAAGAATCTATTATTTAGATGAAATGAGGGTTCCTACCTGATTGTTAGTTCACATGGTAAACCATAATCATGAATATATCATGCACAAGAACTATCTTGAAAAATTTTATTTTGACGCTTTTATTTTTGCTTGAGTTTTATTTTATTTTATTTTCCAAAGTTCTAAAGTACAGGAATGCAGATAACAGGGGAGACTGAAGCATCAGTTGTGCAGGCCAGGTTCGGCTGACTTCTGTAGTGGCCAAATTTGCATTATTCTGACTGCCTCTCATCTAACAAGCTGACGGATCCCCCACATTTATTTGCAAACATATCTTTATTCATGGAACGAAATAATTGACAACATTGGGTTAAAATACCAATGTGCCACAATCTTTATTCAATTCAAATAAAATGGGCACTTACAATTATTGGAATGGAAGGAAAATGAAATAAAATTAAACTAAACTAATCAAGCGCCAAAGTCCTAAGTTAAGATATGGGGAGTCTATTCTAAGCATAGAAGTCGTCCTCCTTCCCCATCTCACAGAAAGCGCGCTTGAGCTTGGCGCACATTCCGTGGCTGAGGGTCCTAAGCTCTTCTCTAAGCTCAGCAATTTCTACCCACAACTCTACATTCGACTCGGAGAGCTCGATCGTCCTTTGCCTAAGCCTTTTTACTTGCTTGGCGAGCTTTTAGACCGACGGCTTAGGCTCCTTCAACTTCTGATTTTTACCGGCCGCCACGAGAGCAGGAGGCAGCGATGCACATCGCTGCTTCCGTCCAGGCGAGGAGCTCACCAACTCCTCAACCTTTCCCATGGGCGAAGCCGACCGGTTGTAACAGACTGGAATTCAAAATCATATAAATCTTTTGTGGAAATCATTTTCTAGAATAAATTTAAAATGCAAAAGAAAGACTAGGTTCAAATCTATGGAAAATTTCAACACAAAAGTGGCCAAGATAATTTTTTTAAATACTTTAAGGCCTCAACTATTTTCTAGAATTTTCTGGGAATTGATTGAGCCTAGAAAGTATTTTTAATAAATGAAAGTTCATTTAGAAAGTATTTTTAATAAATGAGAGTTCATTTAGAAAGTATTTTTAATAAATGAAAGTTTATTTCAGCAATAATTTAAATGAAAAAGGATTTAAAAACCTTCCAAAATCTTCAGGCCAAAAGTCAGCCCATTCTCCTCTTTTTTTCCACCCGGCGGCCCAAGTTTTCTTCTTTCTCACTTTCTTTTCTCTCCCTCCTGCCGTGGGCCGCGGCCCATCAAGGGCATGAGCAGCTGGCGCCGACAGGTGTTCAACCTCCAGCCGGCCGGCTCCTGTGAGAGCTCGCGTGAATGCCGCCCTCTTTAATTCGTTGATTACTCCCAAATTCGTGTGTAACGTCGCCATGCACTTAAAACGAATTTTGTTCCCCTTTCACTCCTCTTCATTTCCCCCTTAATCCCGCAGGTTATTGCGCACGAGAGTGTTTGAATTCGGCCGTCCAAGCTTGGGGTTTTATTCCTCTTCATTGTTCATAAATCCGGCGAAATCCACGGCCACCGCCGCTTCCCTTCCTTTTTCTCCACCTATAAATTGATCCCCACTATCTCCTCTCCCGGTTCCACCTTTTTCCCCTCTCCTTTTTCTCCACCTATAAATTGATCCCCACCGGAACGCCATCACCGTCGTGAACCCGAACCATCACCGCCGTCAACCTCGTTGCCGGTCGCCTCACTTCACTGCCGGCCATCTTCTGTTCGCTAGTGAGCATCCCCAAACCTCTCTCCTTTTTCCCGGCCTCGGTCGCCGCTACTGCGCCACCGAGTGCCATCACCGGCGCCATCCAGTGCCGGTCTTCCACCGGCGCTGACGTGGCAACGCCACATGGCTGCCACATCAGATGGGTCCGCGTCCGGTCAGCTCTTGACCATTGACCGGTCAACCCCAATCCACACCGTCGGATCTAGACCATTTAATCCTAGCCGTTCATTTTCACTTGATGACGCAATATCTCTGTTAAAAAATTAATTAAAATCAATTATTGCGTCATTTTACCTTTGATCTTTTCTGTATAAGGTTAAATCGGCTGAAATCTTAGATAATTCATAACTAATTTATCCAAACTCCGTTTTCGGTGAATCAAATCTCTAAAAATTTGTAAAATCAAGCTCTACACAGTAAAATTATCAAACATTAGATGTTCTGTATGCTTTTGTATTGATTTTGGTCGTTTTGTTAATTGTTTAGTTCCCGACGCTTCCGAGGAAGTCGAGTTTTTTTTCGAGGAGGATCCAGCGACCGTCTCTGCTGCTCAAGGCAAGTCCCACAGGTCCCAAAATCACCTTTGAATATGTTGATCAGTATATTCTCGCAATATTTCAAATATGCATTGTATTTTAGAATGAAATGGGATGGGATTCCCTATGTTTCTTTGTATAGCCACTTTGTTGTTGATTACATTTTTCCTTGTATAACTTGGTACTGAATTTGGACTAGCTATAGCTTATACATGTTGTAGCTAGAATATTGTAGTTGTTGCTTAGCCATGTGTCGGTGATATGGGCCCGGGGGTATGCTGAGGATGCGACACGTGGTTAGAGGGGCGCATTTGCGTAAGCGCCACCCAATGACAAAATGCTTAAATCACCCTGGAAGGTTCAGGCGACGGGCGGCCACGTGGCCACCCCGAGGGGGTCAGGCCCGGGGGCTGCCCGAAGGTCGTTATCCCTCTAGGGAAGGGGTTCGGGAACACCCGGACCCTAGCCACACCACCCCGCACCCCTCCCGTCGCAGGGGCCACCCCGGCTGCCAGCCGCCCTATTCAACGTGGGAATAGTGCTCAAGCGCTGCCCCGTCGCGTTTAATGCGAAGTGAGGCGCGTCTGTCAGAGCGTCGTCATCATCATCTTTTTGCACGGGAGAGGGTGGAAAAGTCTCCAGCCTATGACCGTGGACTGACCGCGCAGTCAGAGGCGCACACCCTCATCATGCCCGGTCGCCGTCGCATTTAATGCGACGGATAGCTGCGTGGGAGAGGGGCTGAGAGGGTTGAGTGTATGATGGCGCCTCTGGCACCATTGGTGGCCCGCTGGAAGGTAGGCCCCATGGGAGGTTAGGTAGGATGACCATACACTTCATCAGCAGCATGGAAGCCATGTTGCCCGTTTTTCTTCACCAGCTATTGCAACGTGGCGATATGAACAGAAGAGGGGCATGACCCCTGACAAGACAAAGCGCGAGCTACTCCACGGCATTAGCAGTGGGGTTGGAAAAATTAGGACTACTGTGGTGTCCCCTTGAACTATAAAATGAGGCCCTGGTCCTTCATAGAATGGGGGGATTTGATTGGGATTTGGAAGTTGAATCCTGACGGAGGAAACCATATGGCTACTCCATAACACTTAGCACGCCTCAGTCATCAGCTCTAGCACCACCCGGGAGAGAACTCCTTCTTGTAATTCTTCATCCATCATATCAACAACAAGAACATGAGTAGGGTATTACGCTTCCCAGCGGCCGGAACCTGTATAAATCTTCCAGTGTCATGCGTGTTTAGTGGGCTTCTCTCCTGCCCACCTTCTTCTTCCCCTTAACTCAGGCCTTGCGTTTCTCACCCCTGTGCCGAACCAAAAAGGGGGTCCCCAGGATCCCTGCGTGTCAAGCACACGCATCGACACCATGCTTAGAATATTTTTGCCTCACTTTGGGTAGATTATGCTTCATACTAAAATCATGTGAAATATCATGTTGGAACCTTGGTATAGCTAAATAAAATATTGCCAACTAAAATTTGGAATAATGGTGGGTTGTGAGCACGTGGTTTGGATAGTCATGCTCATGACGATTAAGGACCGGTTCGCGGCTATCCTTCTGAAGCATTATTCGTACTACCCTTAGGCCAGCATGGGCAACGGTATGGTTTCCGTAACATAGCGAGAGGCAGTACTGCCACCGGGTTGACGTGGCAAGGATAAGCCCACACGGGATCACTAAGGGAGTCAAGACCTGGCTTTGGTGGGACGAGGAACCTAGTGGGTGTGCTTGTACTGTTTTCAATTACGGAACGGGCCATGTCACGATCCCTGCGGGGAACGTGTCCTAAGGCTAAATTGGTACACCTCTGATCAGAGTAAAACTATTCAAATAGCCGTGCCCACGGTTACGGGCGAGCCAAACAAAGTTTTCGTGATTAGAATCACCTCCTCACATAAAAAGTAAAATATTGCTATGGACTGGATAATGTGAAAAACTACTGGTTTTGGAGTGGAGACTGGGTCGGTGCAACAGGGTTAGGTTGTATCGTGTTATTTAATAGTGATTATTTAAATTCAATGTTTTTAAATTAACTCCTCTGTTATTATTCAATGAACGCTGCTGCTTGAACCCTATTATGCCATCCCTTGTATTCCCGTTCATTTTTGCATCTGTTGCTGTGTGGCTTGCGAGTATGTTGTATACTCACCTTGCTTTACACAACAGAGGAGGAGTTCTACGAGGAGTTCTTCGAGGAGTAGGCTGTGCTGGTCAAGTTGCCTCTGGAGTGGAGCCACCGCTTTCGTCTTCCGCTGCGTAGTTTATTTTCCGTCTGAGAGGTTCTATCCACCTCTGTAATAAATGTAATGACGTTGTTTAAATTTTAATAAAAGTACTCTGTTTATCAATATTGTCTTTTGTGTGCCTCGGCTGATTCCTGGACGAGGATTAACACACATTATAAGCGTGCGGAATTTTGGATAGAAATTCTGGGCGTGACACCGGTAAAGGCCCTTACCAAAACCACCATTAGGGGTGTGAACCCCCATAACCGTAAAACGCTCCCCGCGGGGCGTTGAGGGCGAAGTGGTGGGTGTCTCATAGTGACGAAACACCGTGTCTCCTGCATTGGTATGCAGGGTACCAATGTAGCCTTCCCTCGCTGGACTGTCGTCCCGGATGAGCTGTCGTGCAACCCGGGGTTTTAGCCTGGTGGTCGTCGGTCGCGCATTGGAGAGTCGCCCTGCACCTTGGTAGGTACACGGCGTGGCGATAGTGGGCGAGGGGTCGACCAGAAACCAGAGGTGGCTCCCCCGGCCCCCAAACTCAGCGACTTCAGGGGTTGAACCCAGAGCGCGTGCACTTGTTCCACCGGTGATTCTTCCGTGGAAACTAATTGGTTTGCCCGAGTTAGATCCCCCTCCAAATGAAATGTTTCAGCGGATGTTGCACGGTAGGGGATCAGTGCCTTTCCCTTGCCAGCCATTGGTGATGCAAAGAGGTGACTTGGCAAGGATTTTGGTGGATGAAAATGGAGAGCTGAGGGAAGAATAGTGGAGGAGAGGAGTCTCTGGTGGATCTGGAACAGAAATGATGCCGGCGCAGCGAAGAACAGGGAGAGGGAGACGCAACGAGCCTGCAGTTCAAAAATGGAGCCCGTTGGACTCCAACCTTCGGCCAAACCCTGGTGGGTCCCACTGGCTCCAATTCTTGTACCACAAGCCGACAGGATCTAAAGACACCTAGGGGACTATGCTAACACAAAAATTAAGCAAAATTTTAGATGAGGAATTAGCATGTGAAGTTGATTAATTCTATCACATCTATTTCTTCATCTAATTTTTTATTTGGCTCAAGGAAAAACTTAAGTCTTTGACCATTTACCTTGAACATCGTACCTGAGTTGTCGCGGAGTGTGATGGCTTCATGTGACGAGGTATCGATGATGTCGAATGGTCCTTCCCATTTGCTACGCAGCTTTCTGTGGCTGAATAGCTTAACTCTAGAGTTGAACAGCAAAACCTTGTCCCCTGGCTGGAATGTCTTTACCTTGATCCTCTTGTCGTGCCACCTCTTTGTCCTTTCTTTGTACAGCTTGGCACTGTGGTATGCCTTTGTCCCTCCATTCTTCTAGCTCGGACAACTGCATCTTCCTCCATTCTCCAACTCCCTCAAAGCACATATTCCACTCCTTGATGGCTCAGTAAGCTCAATGCTCCAGTTCTACAGGAAGTCGGCATGGCTTCCTGTAGATAATCTGGTATGGTGACATACCGATGGGCATCTAGTATGCTGTCCGGTATGCCCATAGAGCATCAGGGAGTTTGTGTTTCCATCCTGTCCCCATCTTGTTGACGGTCATGAGCAGAATGTTCTTGATTTGCTTATTGGATATTTTTGCTTGACCACTTGTTTGAGGATGGTAGGACGTAGCTATGTCATGCTTGGCGCCCATCTCGCGAAGGAGTTCCCATCTCAATGAAGTGGGAACCTCCATCACTGATGATCATTCTTGGGGTGCCAAAACATGGGAAGATAATCTCGGTGAACATCCTTTTGGCGTTCTTGGCATCTGTAGCTTTGCACGGCATGGCTTCTACCCACTTGGACACATAGTCAACTGCCACCAAAATGTACTCGAAATTTCGCGACCTCACAAAAGTTCCCATATAGTCGATGCCCCACACATCATATATTTCTACTTGAAGGTTGTAGGTGAGGGGCATCGCATCTCGAGCGGTGATTCCTCCAGTCCTCTGGCAGCTGACACATCTCTTGACGAACTCCTTGCAGTCTTCATACATGGTGGGCCAACAGAACCCATACTGCCACACTTTGGCTTGTGTGTGAAATGCTCTATAGTGCCCACCATAGGGTGCAGAGTGACATTGCTCGATGATCTTCAGTCCCTCATCTGTTGGCACACACCACCTCAACACTCTATCTGAGCAGACTCTATAGAGTATGGCTCATCCCAAATGTGGCGGCGGTTCTCATACTTAAGTTTTCTGGAGATTTCCCCTGGCGGCACGTACTTTGTCACCATGTAGTTGGCAATGTTGGCATATCATGGGTCAGAGCCGCTGACTGTCATGAGCATGTCATCTCGCAGAAAATCATTTATTGGGGGCCCTTGCAAGTTAGTACTCTGTAGACGAGACAAATGATCTGCTACGGAATTCTCTACTCCTTTCTTATCTTTTATTTCAAGGTCAAATTCTTAAAGGAGTAGGATCCATCTTAAAAGACGGGGTTAGCATCCTTTTTAGTTAACATGTACTTAAGTGCAGCATGATCAGTGTTAACAATTACTTTAGCACCCACTAAATAGGACCTAAACTGTTCTATAGCAAAGACCACAGCCAGAAGCTCCTTTTCAGTTGTCACCTAATTAAGCTATGCTCCTGTTTAGGTCTTACTGGCATACGAGATAGCATGAAGCTTTTTGTCTTTGGTTTGTCCTAGGACAGCACCAACGGCAAAATCACTGGCATCACACATTATCTCGAAGGGAAGCGTCCAATTTAGTGGTTGGATGATTAGATCTGAGACGAGCGCCTTTTTGAGGATCTCAAAAGATTTAAGACAGGCGTCATCGAAGTCAACAGGAGCGTCTTTGGCAAGGAGATTGGTCAGAGGTCTAGCGATCGTAGAAAAGTACTTGATGAACCTTCTATAAAAGCCAGTGTGACCAAGAAAGCTCCTAACTCCCTAGACATTGACGGGGGCAGAAGTTGGTCAATAACTTTCATATTGGCATGATCAACTTCAATCCCTCGTACGAACACTCGATGGCCAAGAACTATCCCCTCGCGGACCATGAAGTGGCACTTTTCCCAATTAAGTACCAGGTCCTCTTGGCATCGTTGCAAAACCTTGTCTAGATTTTGGAGGCAATGACCGAAAGTCTGTCCGTAGACAGAAAAGTCATCCATGAAGACTTCCATGATGCTTTCAATCATGTCCGAAAAAATGGACATCATACACCTTTGAAAAGACACGGGAGCGTTGCCCAGTCCAAATGACATTCTACGATAGGCATAGGTGCCATAAGGACAAGTGAACATGGTTTTGCCCTGGTCCTCCGGATGGATGGGAATTTGGTGGTACCCGGAATACCCATCAAGGAAAAAAAATAGGACTGATTCGCCAGCCTCTCCAACATTTCATCAATAAAGAGAAGCGGGAAGTGATCCTTCCTTGTTGCCTTGTTAAGCTTCCAATAATCTATGCACATTGGCCATCCTGTGACGGTGCGTTGCGGAATAAGCTCGCTTTTGGAATTGGCAACTACCGTCATTCCTCCTTTCTTAGGTACTAGTTGGACAGGTCTAACCCACTCACTATACGGCAAAGGGTAGATGATCCCGGCGTGTAGGACCTTCAAGACCTCTTTCTTCACTACCTCTCTCATCGCATTATTGAGCCATCATTGAGGTTCCCAAGAAGGTATGCTCTCTGGCTCAATTGGAATGTGATGGGTGCATAGTGCGGAATTGATTCTCTTAAGATCTTGGAGGGAATAGCCAAAAACCTAGCGATGTTTCTCTAGCACAGCTAGAAGACAAGTGGTCTCATCCTCAGAAAGCTTGTCACTGATGATGACAGGAGCTTCCTTATTGCCGTGAAGGAAAGCATAGCGTAGTCCTTGAGGAAGGGTTTTGAGCTCAAGTGGAGGTCACGGCAGCAATTCTATAATGGGCAACTCAAAAGTCTCCCGGTCCTGCTTCCTCTTCAACGAAGTCAGGGACCTCGTCTTCCATAAGTGACTCGAGGGACTCATGAGGCAATAGTGCCGCTACTTCCTCTACGAACTTGTCTTCTGGGTGGTCGGCTACAACAAATTTTGCCTTGCCGAAAAGGATTGTAAACTCATTCCCTCCCATAGTGATATGGGGGCAGTCTAATCGGGGTGTGTTGATTAACAACTACCCAATTGGGTACCCGGTCAGTACATCAAAATCCTGGATTTCAAAGATATGAAAATCCAAGATTGCCTCCTTTCCATCATAAAAGACAGGCACGTTTTGGACAGCCCCAACCCCTTCCAGCACATTCCCATCGGGGTGCTTAAAGAACTTGTCTGTAGGAGCAAACACTTTGTCACCCAAGTATGCGATGGCAAAAGACTCTGAGACGATATTTGCCCCAACAGTTGGGTTGTAGAGAACTCCCACCTGGTTCCCTGCTAAGAAACAATGAACAACTTGTAGGGAACCCCACATACGAAGGACTCCAGACGAGGACTCTACCTCTCAAAGCCATTCATCACTCATGATGGTTGTTAGCTCCCGAACCGTTTCTTGAAGGAATTGGAATTCTAACGGGTCGGGGGAGGCTAGAGGAACAGGTGGTTTCTTTTTGGCAAAATAGCTCAGAGTATTCCTGTAATCTTCGTTAGGGCCAACTCTGAGCTAGGAAACACATCCTGGAGTGCAAATTTCTTCGCACTCAGACGATGGCTTACAGATTGGCTCCTCGACCGTATTGGTTGAAATGGAAGGTTCAGGCTCTACTTCAGCGGTTGAGGGCTCCTCTATCGTAGACACTGAGGCTTGCGGAGGGAGTTCTTCATAGGTTTCCATGAAGGAGGTATTTTCTAGAATGCGATCTAGAATAACCTTTCCTTCGGAAGGAGTTTTATGCATAAACGACCCTCCGACTGTGATGTCTAGATGGAGTGTAGACTCCTTATCTAAACTCGTGTGGAAGTGTTGCAAAAGAACATATTTGGGTAAAGACAAGGTTGGTTCGGACTGCACTAAATTAGTAAATATGGACCAGGTTGCACCCATTGATTCTTTGTTTCTCTACTGGAAACTCAAAATTTCTACACGAAGGGCAGTGATGCGGGTTAATGGAAAAAATGCTAGACAAAATCTGTCCCGCAACTTTTCCTAGTCACCACTTACACAGCCTACGGTAGATGTGTGCCATTGCTTCGCTCTCCCTTGAAGGGAAAACAGAAACAATTTCCATCGGATAATGACTTGCTTCATGCCCCGAATCTTAAGGCACGAGCAGAGTTGTTTGAATTCCCGCAGGTGATGGTAGGGATTTTCCTGGTCAGAACTAGAGAAGGATTTTTCCCTAACCATACTAATGAGCTCTGGACGAATTTCATAACCAGTTGTGAATATTGGCTCCGATGAAGGAGGTGGCTCTCAAAATTCGCCCCGTGGAGCAGATAGCTCGAAAATTGGCTGCTCCATGGAATTTGGAAAAGTATTTTGAGAGACTTCTCCGCGTGGTAAGAGGGAGTGAATAAAAGGAAAAGAAAAAGAAGGATACGAGGATAAACAAGGTTCGAATAAAATCAACAACCATACCCCAGCAACGACGCTAGAAATGCTTGTTCGTAATTCTTATCGTCCACAGAATAAATCCGCAAGCAAACGGAATACCGCTATAGCACTTTCCCTAAGGAGTATTCCTAAGGTATCAAATCCACAGGGAATAGTGTGACTAACCCTCCCAGAGTTAATCCAAAGCTAATGGTAGGCCAAAGGGTTGAGAGGATTTACTCGTAAGAGACAGTGTCTACAGGAAGCTGATTTAATCCTAGCAGAGATACTTCAAGCAACTAGTGACTCGCTGCCGCAGGATCTACCGAGCTACTACACACCCGCACAGGGAGGACTACGTGATCTTGAGGGCTGTCAGCACCTCTACACTTGCCTCAAGCTAACTGTGGGACAAGTAGCAATTACTGGAAATTATCTATCTAGACACCTTGCCTAAACAGATTAATTACTAGTCAAGTCTTAATTAAGCACCCAAGCAATTACTATAAGTGTTGTTTATAGTAAACAGTAATCCAGTATTCTGCTAAGAACTAACTGAGAAATAAATCTTACGAAATAAACTCTAGTACTTAGAATAATATATCTATTAAAGCATGAGAATTTGACAAAGTAAAAGTAAGAGGGAAAAGTTACCGATAACTACGGGAGTCCTCCGATGACTTCTACTTCATTCTCTCCCTAATCTAGTATACAAAAGTGTACAATAGAGCCTCTTATAATTCAGCTCAAGCTTGGTGTGTCTTCTAAGTGTGAAGTGAGTGCTCTATTTATAGCCTCCTCAATGGTGGTTGTGGCAGTTGGAATTGTCGGCAATGCCCCTGGTAACCGCCATTGGGGTGCAATCCTGGACGTCCACGTGGAAGCTAGAGATGTGGCGGTGCAAAGGTCGGTTCAGCGGAACCCTGGCCGAGCCCAATTCCCTCCAGTCTTCCAGGTTCTTGCTAGTGAGCCTAGTGGGCCATATCATCGTGCCATAGCCTTTGTTGACGCATTTCCTCTGAATTTATGGGCTTGGCACTCCATGGGCTTCACCGGAATTGCAATTCCCACTTAGTAGCTTGTTTTCTCTCCACTTTGGGCATAATTTCCTGCATACAAATAATTCATCAATACTTGTGGAAATGGTTGGAAGTAAAACCTTACCACTATGTTGGATCATTCATTTTGTGTAAACATTGCAGGAGTTGACGGCATAAAATGTTACAATAATGGCCGTCAACACACACCCACTAGGTTCATTGTCCCATCAAAACCAGGCTATAACTCCACCAGCAATCCCACGTGGGATTATTCTTGCCACAACAACCTGGGTGTCGCACTGCCCCCGCTACATCATAAAAACCAACCTATTGCCCATCCTGGCCTAATGGTAGTATGGTAAATGCTTCGCAAAGATAGCCCATGAAACGGTCCTTAGTCGTCATGAGCATGGCTAACCAAAACCATGTGCTCACTACCCACCTTAAGTCAAGATTTTAGTTCGCATGATTTTATTAATTTATCCATTAATTCAATCATGAGAAATCACATGAACATAAGGTGAAACATAGTCTACCCAAAGTGTGCCTAAAGTTATTGTAAGCAAGGCTAAGCTTAGGCTATTATTCTAGCTAAAACACTATAAAGTTCTAGCTAGTCAAAATCTAACCCAAATTTAACACAAGGAACAGGGTAAACATTATCAAAGCTTCCCATACAAAGAAATATGGGAATTCCCGACCGATTACATTCTCAAATAATTATGCACAATTTGATGTACTGCGAGTGTGGTTCAACATGTTCTATCGAGAGAAATCTATGTGACTTGCCTTCCTGTGCAGAAGAAGTTGTTGGGTCCTCCTCGAAGAATAGTTTGATCTCCCCAGAAGCGTCGAGAACTAAGAAAATAAACAAAAACAAAATAACAGTACATAAGAACATACAACTATCACTGTTTAATATGTTGAGTGCGTAGATATCGATTTTACAAAAATTTTGAGAGTTGAATCACCCGAATCGGAGTTTGGATGAAATAGTTACAAAAATTTATTCCATTTTAGAAAATGGTCAAAGGAATTATGACGTAATATGTGATTTAATTTAAAATTTAAAAATGGAATACTGCATCATCAAATGAAATCCGACGGCCGAGATCGTCCCGGCTGATCCGACACTTCGGGCTTTGGTTGAACGGATTTGACCGGTCAACCGGCCACATGGCACGGCCCTCGCTGATGTGGCATCCATGTGCTCTTGCCACGTCAGTGCAGCGAGCCCGGCGCTGGAGGCCAGCGATGATGAAGTCATCGGCGGCACGGTTGACGACAAGGATAAGCTTATGGCATCTGACGACAGCGGTGAGGTGGTGGACGAGGTTGTGCTCCTCCTCGTGAACCCGACGGTGTCGACGACGACCAGAGAGGACGACGAAGGCGGTGGTACGGCATTGCCAGAGTCAAGGAAGATGATGGCGAAGTGGTAGTCGTCGTCGACATTCCGGCTGTCTTTGGGTTCGACGGAGTGGATGTCGATGTGCAGCTTGACGTTGCGGACTCGGAGGAGGAGAAGGCGACTAACGAAGGCTTCTGATGGGTGTGGAAAATTCAAACGGAGAGTTCCCGTGGCACCGGCTTGGGTTCTCACATGGGGAAACGAAGGTGGAGATGGGACGGCTATGAGTTTGAGAGGACGAGGAAGAGGAGGACTTAGGGTTGCTAGGGAGGCTTTATAGGCGTGGAAGAGAGGGGAAACGGCCAGATTCGCCGGCCAAAAACCTCGCCAAAGTAAAGAGAAAGGGAGATTTCGGAGGGTTAAATGGACGATTTAGAGCACGTATTGATAGGGTATTTTTGGTCAGAAGCAAAGAGGAGAAAATGGACAGTATTTCCCCTCAATTAATTTGACAAACTGGCTTTAGATTGAAGCCAGTGGCCTCCATTGATGGCATGAATTTAGAAAGGAGTAATTCCGTCGTTTTAAGGCCTAATTGAAGAAGGATTTCATCGGGGTATTGTTGGTATTTCTTAACGACATCACTGGAAATATAATCCCCAACAATGGTGCCAGAAATAATTATGGCATCAGAATTAAATCCGCATGCGCACAGATATACCATTATAGCATTTTACCCGAAAGTATTGCAAGGTATGGTATTTAATACCGAGGGAAGATTTATGAGGGAACTATGCTAATAAATTATATGTACTTCTATACGTCACAGTCTAACGAGGGGTAAGATAATAATTTATGGTAGAGTGACACACAACATAGGATTTACCTTTCTCATATATTTTCTAAAGATGGCTAAGTGGCAATAGAAGAAGAAAAGAATCCATTCCTATACTTATAGTATACAACACCTTACTATATTCTATTCTAACTAGTATACAACCATGTAGCATACCCCTACAATACCCTCCTGATGCTTTGCAGAGCTACCCAGAACTGTTGAGTTACTTATCACAATCTGTCATAACCATCCAACCGGAATTGGATACAGAGGAGTACCAATACCAGAAAATTCCTATAGTAGAATATACTATCGTGGGGGCAATACTTGTACTGAGTTGTCACCATTAGCAGCCTACCCCTCTTCATACGGAGTATATAAGAGCAAATAATTATAAACAATAATGTAAGCACCGCCCCAATATTACTATTTTTTACTCTATAACCTTGCAATCGGTATAGACCACCCGAGTACTCGGACATTATACCGCACCAATGCAAATCCCAGATAAGTTGGCTACGCAGTTATTGCTAATCATGAATATTATAAGGCCAATACTCATATGATATGATTGGAATAAAATACCAAAATTGTATAAAGGAGAATAATGCATTGATAATATAGGTCTTAGAAAAGAAGGAAAAGCTACAAGAGACTTTACCCAGATCTTCTGAAGACTCCGAGGACTAAGGTAACTATTCTACTTATATTCCACTAGAACTATACTAGTACTAACTTTCCAGAGAAGCTTTGATTCTTGCTTGAGTGTGTGTTGGAGTGGAGAGAGTACTCCTTAAATAGGCCTTAATGACGGTTACTCCTGATGCGAAATGTCCACTCTGCCCTTGGTAACCATTAGCAGGAGCTTATCCTGGACGTCCATGTGTCAGGAGGGAGTGAGGCGGTGCAGTTGTGGTTCGGCCGAACCAGGCTGGCCTCCCACCGACCTCCCTCTCTTCCGAGGCACTAACACGTGGGTCCATATGACGGTTGTGGATGCGAGAGCGGTTCCATGACAGTTGTGTAACATACCCACTTTTGCCACCCTAGGATTGGTGTAGAAGTGATATAAAATATGGTGGAAACTTTGCATGGGCATGAACATGAAATTATATGGGTGTTTTTGAATTTTCTTGCATGAATCATACTAGGTCCATATGCATGCCTGCTACTGGTTGAATTTTGAAAATTCAGTAAACAAAAATTCTGTAAAGATGTGGAACACCAACTGGAATTTTTCCAGAATTTTTGGGGAAGTTTGCTAGTTCGGAAAAATAACCAGAACCTTGCTGTTACAGCAGTAAAAACAGAAACGTGAACCTTACCTTTCGAATTCACCAAAGTTTGTTCAAACCAGTTAAGACCAAACCATTTGAACCAGGTCAAAGTACAGGTGATCCCCTGCTCAACCTGTAAAATCCAAACGAAATTACCAAAGGAGATAGGACAAATGTGAGGGTAAAACCTTAATTTCACATGGGCTAGATCTGGAAAAAGATCAGTGGGCCCCTGCCCAGCCAGGACCCCACCGGCCAGCCTCACCACCGCTCCAGCTCGCTGGGAGGCCGCGACACGTCCCGGGCATGCCAGCGCACACCGAGAGCGTGGCGCCACCTCCTGCTTGCTGCTCGCCGCTGCACTCCTTCTTAATCCTCTCCACCGCTTCGGTGAGTGTCCCACAACACTACACGCGTCCCCGATCCGAAACCGAGGAGAGATCGCTGCCAGGTCGCCAGTAATCACCACACCATGGCAGAGACGCCAGCGGGCCATCCAACGCGTCGCACGACCGCTCCGGTGAGAGCCATCCGCTGCGACCACCCTAGCCACCTTCTCCTCGTCGGGTAGGCCTTAGAAAGTCTAATCGACGGGTTCTTTCCTGTGCAGTTTGCCATCGGCGACGTACCGTGCCGCGGCCGTTGTCTGCCAGGAGGACGACACCGTCGATCCGCCAGACCAGACCAAGCTAAGACCCGCCGCTTCGCCACCACCCTCACCATCCCAAACCCCCCTCGGATCCCGGAGGAATCAACCCGAGCTGCTGCTAGGCTCGAGATTGCCATCGTCTTCTTCCTCTCTGGCCGCCGCCCCTTTTCTCACCGATCTACCTCACTGGTGAGCTTCGGCGCGATTCTTTCGAGCCGAACCTTACTTGGCAAGTGTGTAACCTCGTGCACCCCTCACCTCCGCAGATCCATGGCCCTAGGACATTGCTGACGTGAACCCAACATCGTACACCGCCGCGAGCCGCCACCGTCGTCGCCGGAGCAAACCGAGCCGAGCCAAGCTGCAGCCGAGGACCCTCAGACTCTTAGACACGTTTTAGGCACAGCAATATCCCTGGATCTGTCCTCTTTTGTGCCGTTGCTGCCGAGCCGAAGTTTGCCGACGCCGTCGGGCTCGCGCGCTAGCGGGAGGACTGCGAGCCGAGGGTTTTGAAAGCTGAGGGGCTAAACTGCAAAAAGTACACTTCTAGTTAAAAATCTGACTAAAGAAAAACATGAACTTGTAAAATTTGTATAAAATTCATCTTAGCTCAATTTTGAGTGAAACAAATTTTCTTGGGACTGTTAGAACTTGTACAATATGGCTGAAAAATAAAAACTGGTAAGTTCTGTACTGAAAACTTGAGTAAAAATCTGGAAAGTGAAAACCTGGGCTATGTGCACCTGACCATTGAAAATTCATATCTCCAGGACCTGAACTCCAAAATTTGTGAAATAATTTTTCCTGGGCTCTACACACTGAGCCTAATAACTTTGCAACAGGAAGTTTTACCAAAAACACATTTATTGTGCAGACTTGAGTTTGTACCTAGGAAGTTGATTAAGTCAAGCTGAAAATTGCAAAAATCATAACTTGAATTTGAAAAGTGGTAAAATCTGAAAACCTGGACTGAGCATCACTTACATTCATGTTTTATTTCCTGTAAAAGTTTCATACATGTTAGAACATGCTGGGTCTTATTGCACTCTTATTTATTCGTCGACAACGTTATTGTAGAGAACGAGCTCGATTATGGCGAGGAGGTCGCCGAATTCGCTGACCCTGAGGGAGAACCAGAGCAAGGCAAGCCTTCCTCCCCTCCCACCAATAATCATTTGAACATGTTGTGCCATTTTTGGAGGGTTAAACCTTTTGCCTTATAAGATTGCATGCGTAGTGAATCACTTTCGATAACAACGTCAATTCAACTTGTTAGGCTAAAATTTGAACTTGCATAACTTGTCCAGATCTGGTAACAACCTGAACACCACCTAGGGATCTTTGGGGAATTATTTGGGAAAGTCACTGTGGACTTCAATGCTTAGCCATGCTTAGAATGGGATCAAAACACACAAGGTGGTTAATTGAAACTTATTTTGCTCCCTTCTATGTTGCTGAACTGAAATGGAAAATGGGTTGGATGTATGAAAGGAAGTTGGAAACTGGGATTTTTAGACTTGGGCGGCAAGTGGTTCGCATATGTGTTAGTTGTGGACCGATAGGGAGAGTGCTCGCCAGAGTCGATTAAGGACCAAACTCAAAATCATTTGATGTCGAACACTAGTATGGTTCACATGTGCTAGAATGGGATGGCCAAAACTTATTAAGTCATTCGGCAATTAAATTCTGCACTCTGGTAGGCCGGTGTAGTATGGATGGTGCCTATGTACCCGTAACATAATAGGGCTATCTAGAGGAGCTACCTATTGACCTGTAACGGTGGTAGGCGACTAAGTTTGTCCAATACAACAATATCATGCCTCGTAGGGAACCCGAGGGTTGCGCCTACGGCGCTAGTGTTGGCGAGGGCCCGCCACCTAGCAACGATACCTTGCAAAGTAGCGTGGAGGAACACATATTGTGCTGGTGCATGTTCAAGTGTCGGGTGATGGAACGGTTATGTCGTGGGTAGTAAATCGGGTACTCTGGTATCGCGAGGCATCCAGTGCATGATTACTACCTTACGTCGTGTGACTTGTACGAACTTTGTAGAGTCAAATCTAGCCGGTTAGCCACGCTCACAGTTACGAGCTGCGCCTTCAGTGGTGATGAGTATAGTTTTGGTGGTTTTGGAAACGCTTGAATAATATACAAGTTTATATTTAAGTTGTATTATGGACTTGTTGCCAAGGAGGGCATCAAGGCTTCTTATTATTTGCCACTACTTGATCACCATGTTATGCTTTAAAATTCAAATGAATATTGCCTAGCTTCCATAGTTACAAATTTGCAAACTAAAATTTGCTTTATACACCCATGTCCTATTTTACCTTACCTTGATGATACCATGCATGTATCTAGGCTTGAGCTTGCCGGTATATTATTTCGGTAATGTACTAAGTTGTCTTGCTTTACTTTCTTTTGTGTGTTGTTAGCCCTGACCACAGGTGAGGACTACTCTT
The DNA here is from genome assembly GCA_000325765.3 of Leersia perrieri. Lineage (NCBI taxonomy): Eukaryota > Viridiplantae > Streptophyta > Magnoliopsida > Poales > Poaceae > Leersia > Leersia perrieri. Next base: position 3,345,593 of record CM002477.1, read on the forward strand.
TCGACGAGTACACCGCTGGGGATGCCGAGCTTTACCAGGAGGGTCCTAACTAGGGTAGCGCCTAGTCGGAAGAGCTTTTGGGGTTTATTTTGGGTAGCCAAGCTTCCGTGGACCGTAACTATTTGGCCTATGTAAATTAAGGACCTAACTACCTATCTATGCACATACACTAGAACCATGTTTATTTTTGTGATGCGCTTGCTAGATGAAAGTGTTGGACTAGTTCATGCCTAGGACTAGTCGAGCACAAGTATGGGCTTAGGTTTTGCGAGACCGTTGTGTGGTAATGCTGGAGATCGAGTCCCATGAGACGCATATCGTTTCTAGTCTCCGCCATTGAGCGGGTGACGGGCGCGTCTGGTAGTGGACTGGCAAGTTACCCATGTTGATTGTCTCGTTGGTCCTCCGTCCGGGCATTACAATTGGGTTGTTGAAAAGGTACTCAGCCATCGTCGTGGTTGCGTGAGGTCGAGCGGCTATTTTTGCGTGTATGGATCCCGCTCGACAAATATCGCAAAGGTCCCTGACCGAGTCCCTCACAACCTCTCAATTGTGGTGTCCCACAAGTTGCACCTGACATGTGGGCCCTCCATCCCTTGAGCTTACTTAGGAGTGAGTTTTTCTTCATTTATTCTAAATTTTTATTAAGCATTCCCTACAAGCAAATATTCTACAAGTACAAGTGAAAATAGATTATTGTGAAATAAATATGCATTGCAAGCATAGCTAATTCCCCTTTATTTTAGTTAAATTGATGGTCAAAACTGGTCGATAACAACCGTCAATAGGTATTGAAGAGGAGAATGTGATGGTTGGATTTTTGTCTTTCCTTGGAAGAAAACGGCCATGGGGAAGGAGATCAGCGAAAGCGATGGTGCTCCGGCTCATGACAATAGAGGCGTCGGCGACTTGAGGTGGGAGACAACCCCGGCGTGGGCCCCACCTGCCAGTATGCAGGTGGTCTCATGGGCTGCATATGCAAGAGGGAGGTAGGCGGAATAGCATGGGGTGGCCCAATAGCGATGCGGGATGGAGTGTACCACCCCAGCCTAATGAAGCCTTATAGTGTGGTGTTAGGTATTGGCCCATATGGCCTAGAAGTGGTATGTGGTGGTGGTTTAGTACCACCTTGAAATTTTAGGTGGGTGAGGGTCTGCTTATAAGTCTTCGTGCTACGACCATGGTACCACCGTGTTAACCCTTATATATATATATATATATATATTAATAAAGAAGGAGTAAAAGGGTACAAGACTACAGCTGAATAAGAGTTGTATTAAGGGAAAGAAAAAAAAGAAGTACACCACGAGGGAAATCTGTTTCAAATAGTAGGAAAAGGAGGCAACTTGCCAACCCCAAGGCGACCCTTCACCGTGATCATCTCCCCGTCACTTATCAGCAGGCATCTATCAATCTTAAAACACCCCCACCACCACATACCATGTAAGCAACCACCGAGCCAGCACCTCGCCGTCGGCTAGCTAGCCATCAAGTACGAGTCCAACAACAGTGCATACTCGATCCATCCCCTCTTTTCTTTTTGACCGGAAACAATAGGAATGGCTCCCATGGTATAGGTATTTTTTTCCTTATTCACGCTTAAAATTTGCTCCCGTGAGGAGTTGAACCTAGGACTTAGTGGTGCTACTTGAGCACTATAACCGCTAGGCTTCCCTAACGTGACAACATAGCCATCTTGTGACGGCAAGCCGTCGTAGCAGGAGGACTAGCATCTGGATCGGAGCATGCCGAGTGCGAAACAGCCACCTCAAGAAGCTTCCATTAGTGTCGCCTCACATAAACCACCTGCGCTGCTGTTGCAAGCTTATTGACCACATCGCCATCACCTTGCCATCCATCACGTCATGTCGTCCTCCAGCAGCATCAGCCACAAGTCCTCCTAGCCACCTTTGACTGGCCGTGTCGGCCATCCGCCACGACCGGCAACACGAGCCTCGACGCCCACACACCTAATGCGACTGCCACCCCGTTAGCCACTCTAGTCCTGTCGCTGGCCTAGGCACCGCAAAGGCCGCTTGCTGCAGCTAGCCGCGGTAGCCTCCATGCCATGTCTAAGTCATGGGCACTAACTATGGCATGGCCAGATCTAGCCAAGATAGGGCCCGGTCCGGCCTTTCCTGTCATTTCCACCCTCATCCGTATCTACTCACGCCATCGCCGCCCTTTCCCATACCCTGCAGCATTGGTGGCATCAATGCCATTCCCCGGCAACACTGTCGCCGTGCACGACACCTCCCCCCCCCCCCCAATACTGCCCTAGCCACGTCATCACCGTCCGCTCCTATCCCCACCTCACCAGCCATTGTCCACTCGTCGCCAATGCTGCGCCTTTCAGCATCGTCGCATCATCAGACGAGCCGGTCAATGCCTGCACTGTCCTGATGTGTCCCTGGCCTAATCCGCCCTAGGGTCCGCCAGATCTAGACATGGGAAATTGATCTGGTAGAGATGTCGGTTGCGACCAGTGGCAAAACCAGCATTTAAACATCAGAGGGGCTAACTTGACAACTAATAAATTATTACAGTTGTTGAATACAATGGAAAGTTTTTGCAAATTTCAATGATTTTTGTAGGTGACATATTGTATTAACGTAAAAAATCACATGATAATAGACAAGTTAGATATGTAGCTACAGATGCTCTTGTTGGCTGTTGATACACACCGTCGGAGGAACAAGCTAGCTATGGTTTGGGAACAAACAAAACAACTATCGGCTGATTAGTCGCTGGTGCATGCGTTTTACATCAGTTATTTGCTTAATTACATGTGGCAGGACAAATTAGCTGGGTGGTTGGTGTGCGCATGTGCGTACGGGGTAGTTCAATGGATGAGATGGGGGAGGCCAGGCTTTGCCCCTGGTTGCGACGTACCGTCACTAGCTCCCTGCACGCCATACCTCTGGTTCACTGGCTAGACACAATCACGCTGTGCCGGAAACACATCGAAGTGTAACCACTCCACTTTGTCCCCACCTCCGCTCCACCGTCGTACCTAGCCCTGCCCGTGTCAGAAAGGAGAGACGCTCACAAAGCTACCTTGCATCCACCGTCCCAGCTGGCGATGCAGCTTTGTGGGCTGTTCGCTCAAGCAGTGGCAATGCGGTGCGGGAGGAAGGATGGCGTGCCGTTGTCCAGGATTTTTGCTGTCACCCTAGTTGCCCTGTCAGGTAGTGACAGAGACAAAGAGGCTCATAGCCACACTCCATTTCTAACTTGGTTTAAGAAGTTGAATGATGATTCTAGCACTTGTTGCTTTAGGCAGATCCCTGATGTGCAACCATCCCATGGATGGTTGCCCAACAATATATATAACATCCTCTAAAGTCGCATCAACTAGCTCAACCCATCGATAGTAGGGCAATGGGGAAAATACCATGATCCGAGGTCGTGAGTACTAAGGTAAAGAGCATTAGTAGTATTCAATAAAAACAGAATTGAAATGTTATAGCGATCAGATTGTTACGTTATACGAAAATTCAATCCATCAATGGGCATGCATTTGAAAAAAGACCTCCTAGTGGACTACCCAGCAGGGTAGGCATATCTTGTACTTACATTTGAAAAAAGACCTCCTGTAGTGATCACAATTGAAAAAAGACCTCCTAATGGACTACCCAACAAGGCAGGCATATCTTGTAGTTAAATTTGAAATCAATGCAGCTATCTGTTAAATGCGACAGGCACTTAACTAGCCTAAACAATCCCAAGTGAACATAATAATAGTTATAAGTAAATACACAGCCCAAAAATGAAATATATATGTGACAAGGCAGGCATAAAAGAAGAACAAACAGATATTTTTATCACTGTCGTAGCCACCCATGCAAGCATGTAGCATACCTTGAGTTCTTGAATTTTGTTTCCATAGATTTTTTTTACCAAATGAAGTTTTCCCAACATGTCATTTGGAAGACCCTCTTACACAGGCAAGTGATGTGGGGTAAGCGTAATCACATGTTAAGTCTTCATGGCAAACACAAATTTATAAAAGCAAGAGTATTGCATTGATCGAAAGGAAACATTTATTTATAATATAAGCGCTTGACACTATGATGATACAGAAAAACTCACTCAAAGGTCACAACGACACTGGTAACATCAAACAGGGAAAGAAACAGAAGAAGTACATAAATACTTAGAATGGGCAAGTGAAGCCACGAGGGCATGACTTGTTGCAGTAGTTAAGAAGGAGAGTGATGTCAACAGGAACATCGAGGGTGATAACACCAAGGACATTTGCCTTAATAGCAGTGCAAAGGCAGAGCGCTGCATCAAGATCGGCAATCCCACCAAGTAGTGAGCAACATTGCTGCGAGGAGGGAACATTCAAGCGGATCTTGAGTAAATACTCTAGTACATCAGCACACACTGCAAGATCAAGCACATTGATCAGGCATGTACCACTTGTCGGCAGTGGCACTGCTGGTGGTGGCGGGGATGGGTTTGAACAGCTTGTATCACCACAACCATTGACAACCTCCATGGACAGAAGGCTCAAGGAGATTACAAGGGCGGCAAAAACGACAGTCTTGGCAAAGGGAACCATGGTTGATTGTTGGGTATGTAATTATGTAAGCTAGCGTTGTATGATTGGATTTCTAACTTTTGCTTTCATCTCAATAAGCTTACCTATTTATAGGCAAAATAGTAGAGAAGACAATACAAATGGCAGGAGAGAAGGGAAGGAAAGAGGTGTTAATTAACAAATATGTGCGCATGCTTGAACGTATAGTTTTCTTTTGGGTCTTGCTACGTGTCCCATCAACTTATTCTAATGATCAGTTTACTTAATGATAAACTGGAAAAAATAAATGTGTAAGATAATATCCCAAGAAAAATCATGCATTACATCATGGTATATCCTGTTACAAGGAAGAAAGGGATTGTTATGCTAGTCGGCACTCCTCTTTGTCCATTATCTGTGATACTAGAAAGTTGAACTTATATTATTGTAAATGCATGGGAAATATTTGAAATTATAGCTACTTATATTGAAACAATAGTGCATGTCAGTTACACCTTACTAATAGTAACTTTGAAGTTTTATAACCTATACATAGAAATACTATATCAATAATTTTATGTGTACAGAGAAGATCATGCTAATGCCTAATGGAGCTTGAGAGACAAGGTGTTCATCAGACAGGTTTTTGTGTGGATCATGCCTGTATAATTCTTTGTTAATCCAACTATGTGTCCCAAACTCGCAGCCACGTATAAGCTAGCTCCAGCAGTTGACTTGAATGTGTTAATGCATGAATGTATAGTTTTCTTATGGGTCTTGCTACGTGTCCCATCCACTTATTCCAATGATCAATTGACTTATTGATAAGCTGGCAAAATCAATGTGTAAGATAATATCCCAAAAAAAATCATGCATAAGAGCATGGTATATCCTGTTAAATGGAAGGGAGAGATTGTTATGCTAGTCGGCATTCCTCTTTGTCCATTATCTGTGATACTGCAAAATTGAACTTATATTATTGTAAATGCATGGGAAATATTTGAAATTATAGCTACTTATATTGAAACAATAGTGGACGTCAGTTACAGAATACTAATAATAACTTTGAAGTTTTATAACAAATACATAAAAGTACTATATACATGTGTGTAGAGAAGATCATGCCAATGCAGCTAGAGAGACAAGGTGTCCATCAGATAGGTTTTTGCGTGCATACATGCATGTATAGTTCTTTGTTAATCCAAGTACGTGACGTCCCAAACTCGCAGCCATGTATAATCTAGCTCCATCAGTTGACTTGAATGTGTGTATGCGTGAATGTATAGTTTTCTTATGGGTCTTGCTACGTGTCCCATCCACTTATTCCAATGATCAGTTGACTTGATGATAAGCTGGCAAAGTCATGTGCAAGATAATATCCAAAAAAAAAAAATAATCATGCATGAGAGCATGATTTAGCCTGTTACAAGGAAGGGAGAGATTCTTATTCTAGTCAGCAATCCTTCTTGACTTTTATCTGTGATACTGCAAAACTGAACTTATAGTATTGTAAATGCATAGGAAATATTTGAAATTATAAATTATAACTATTCATATTGAAAGAATAGTGCACATCAGTTATAGCTTACTAACTGTAAATTTAAAGTTTTATAATTAACCTATAAAAATACTATGTCAATAGAAAAGCCTGTGTGTACAGAGAAGTTCGTGTTAATGGAGCTAGAGGTACAAGGTGTCCATGAGACAGGTTTTTGTGTGCATGCATGCATGTATAATTCTTTGTTAATCCAACTACGTGTCCCAAACTGGCAGCCACGTATAAGCTAGCTCCATCAGTTGACCTGTACAACGATATTGAAGCCAATGCTAAGTAAAATTATCTTTATTTTTCCTTTTGTTATCATATAGGGAATGGTGCATTATATTGTAATGAACAAGTTCTGAGACTAGACAAGCTGACACAAGCGATAGTGTGTTCGTATATATCGATGCCAGCTTTTGTGTTAGGAGCCTCCTGTCCTAATGAAGAAAAAATTAGTTTAGGACATGAAGTTAGAAGAGTCATATGAATAAAAACTTTATATGAAAATGGTGGCCCTTGAATATATGTATAGTTTGATAGTTGAACATTTTCTCATTTGTGATTGCTTAGGGTCCAAAATTAGGTTACAACCACTCAGATAGGACTAAAATGGCGTTGTAGTTGGTGAATTTTTTCATCTCATGCTATTGGAGAACTATATATATATTATATGTTTTAATATGGCTAAATTTTTTCATCTCATGTTATTTCGAGAACTAAAAATATATAATATGATTTAGCATAAGTGAGTAAAAATGTCATGTCGATGGTAAAGTGTGGATACTATAGAACTCGGGTGTTAGATGGCGGACCTCCATATCCTTAATAGGGGGTGGGCCGCTAGCCCATTCCGAGATAACGAGAGTAGTTGGATCTTCAGAGATCGTTTATTGCTTAGGAGCCTTGAAAAGAGAGTTAAAGATAGGAATGTTATCTTTAACTCCCTATTCGAATCATTGTTGTAATCGGCATGATATCTAGTGTTTGAAACAAACATACTCAGATATCTAGTCCCTGACCTACTATATAAGAGGAGGGCGGACCTCATTTGATAGGAGAGACGAGAGACAATAGACAGATTTTCTAATTAATCACCACACAACCCGGCATAGAGTCTCGATCTCGCTCGACAGGATTAGGGTTATTACTCTACGGAGGTCCTGAACCTGTATCATCTCTGTGCCATCATCGACTTCCTTGATCCAGTTCGCCCCATCACCTAAAAACAAATTGATTGCCAAAATCCTGTTTCGACATAAAGTGTTACCCTTCAAGAGAGTAGTCCTAGGTTCATGTCGATATTTTGCGCACAAAACAGGGTGACTTTGACTTTCTCGGATGGTGGAATAGAGTGTAGATGTCTAGTATATTCAAAGTGGTTTTCTATTGTTTTCTTTGTCTCTAGAAAATAAAGAAACTAAAAAAATAATATTATGGGCAGCTCCATAAAAAGGTCATCGAGGATAATCATAAATTTTACCAATTTTCATTAGTGAGAAAATACAGTTGGCTCGGAAAATACCCCGTTGTCTGTCTGGTGGTGTCATCGGTCAGTGCATGTTGACATGCCATTATGGGGAGGTCATGTTCTTCCATAAATGCGTATTGCTACCTGCTAATCCGTGGCCACGGTACAAACCAATCCATTTTCTTTGATTTTGTCGTAGAGATATATTTCTTTTTGTATATTAGATCTTCATAACACACAGTAGATCCTATTACTCCATTCGGAATTTTTTGGTCCATTCATTCCCATGGAAGTCCAATTTACTCAGTTTCATAGAATGACTAAAGGGGCATGTCATCGCGTTGTTGGTCGAGAAGTGGTAGAGGCTTCCATCGCCTGTTAGATCAACTGCTGGTGAGACCATTTCCTGACAATCCCCTGTGATGGATACTGCCATCTCATTCCAAACTTTCTTTTTTTTAAATGGAGAGGAAAAGCTTTGCCTTAAATATATTAACAGAGAAGGAATAAATGGCTACAAGACTACAACCAAATAAGAGTTGTATCCATGGAAAGAAAAAACAACTACACCATGAGCCTACAGATGAAACCCGCTTCAAAGATTAGGGAACTGAGGCATGACACCCCGAAAAGGTAAAGGATCAATGCTTCTAATGAGGATGTGATGCCGAGTGTGCCACTGCCTTCCATCCCAAGAGCAGGGGCATCGTTTTCAACATAGGAATCCCTTAGGAGTACAGAAAGTACACAACAATGCCCCATGGGAAGAGGGGCACCCACAGGCGTAGTCGTTGCTAGCACAAAGGCGAGGCTTCGCCCGTAATCATCTCCCCTTCCACCACCAGATCCCATGCCAGCAACCACCGCAACAGCTTCTTGCCGGTGGCTGGCCATCAAGTACGAGCCCGACAACAGCGCACACTCGATCCATCCCCTCTCCTTCCCTAACGTGCCAACATAGCCATATTGTGATGGCAAGGCGCCGCCGCAGTAGGACTAGCGTCTGGATTGGAGCCCGCTGAGTGTGAAACACCCACCTCATGAAGCTTCTAATGCTGCCGCCACGCTTAGACCACCTGCAGCACCATTGCAAGCTGCTTGACCACATTGTCATCACCTGGCCCTCCATGTACTGTCAACTCCACGCCGTGCCGTCCTCTAGCACAACATCAGCCAAAAGTCCACCTTGCCACCTTTGGATTGCCCCGTTGACTATCTACCACGGCTGACAATGTGAGCCTAGATTCTGTTGTATTTTGGTGGTTCTCAATCTCACAAGGATTAACTCTGAATATTGGTTTCTGAAGGTTTTACATGCGAGCTACAATAACTGAAGAAACAAGAAAACTGAAGAACAGAAAAGATCAGAGTTTCAGGCTACTTTTTTGGGCAGCAAATCGTGCAGAGGTTTTGGGGTTATTTTCCTTATTTATACCCTGAACCTTTGGGATTCATTACAAGAAAAATAATGCGCCTTAGCTGCCATGATCCTATATGACCGCGCCATCCAAGACCGATCATCGCAGCTGCAGCGGCTAGAAACTTCCTAGCTGAAAAACAGTATAGACCCAGAACTGCAGACTTGATCTCGCCATGAACGCACGACTCGGACTGATTTCTCAAAAACAACTAACAAACGTTTAACAACAACTAGATTATCCATCAGATACCTCCGCATCTCACGGGACTTCCATTGCCGTTATCCGCTCTAGTCCTGTCGCTAGCCCCGCAAAGACCGCCTGACGCAGCCAGCCGTGGTAGCCTCCACGCCATGTCTAAGTCGTGGGGCACTAACAGTGGCAAGGCCAGATCTAGCCATGATAGGGCCCGATCCTGGCCTTTCCCTTTGTTTCCACTGTCATCCGTATCTACTCGCGTCATCGCTTATTCCCTATTGCGTTGGCGCCATCCATGCCACTCCCCGGCCGCATCGTCGCAATGTACGACACCTCCCCAACCCCCCCCAGCAGTGCCGTTACTGTCCACTCCTGTCCCCACCGTGCCAGCAGTTATCCACTCTTTGCCAACGCTCCACTGTTCAGCGTCCTCGCGCCATAAGTGAGCAGGTCAATGCCCGCGCTATCCCATTGTCCCTGGTCTAATCTGGCACGGGAGCCGCCATATCTGACTGTGGGAGACTGATCCAGTAGATATGTCAGTGCCTCCCTGTACGCTGTTTCTCTACATTACCAGGCAGACACACACAGTTCCGGAACCACGTCTACGCGCCACCGCCTCACTACGTCCCCAACTCCGCTCTTCCATAGGGCTAAGCCCTGCCCGTGTATGGAATGAGAGCCGCTCACAAAGCAACCCTGCCACCACTGTCCCGGCTGGTGATGCAGCATTGCCGGCACAGCTCGCTCAAGCAGCAGTAGGGCGGTGCGGGAGGAAGGTGGGCATGCCAGTGTTTAGGGTTTTGCCGCAGCCCAAAAGCTGCCTACCAAGTACAACAAGGCTCTTGGCCACGCTCCATTCCAAACTTGGTTTAATTAGTTGAATGATGATCCTATCTCTCTTTGCTTTAGGCAAATCCAGACGTGCGCACATCCCATGGATGGTTGCCCGACGGTATATATAACATCCTCTAAAGTCGCATCAATTAGCTCAACCCATCCATATATAGTAGGGCAATGGGGAAAATACCATGATCCGAGGTTGTGAGTGCTATGGTAAGGAGCATTAGTAGAATGGAATAAAAATAGAATTGAAATGTTACAGACCGAGAGTGAACAGTTTGTTACGTAATACGTTGACTCAATCCATCAATGGGCACGCAATTGAAATAAAACTTTTGAAAATAGACCTCCTAATGGACTTCCCTTAAGGAACCCATATCTTGTAGTTAAATTTGAAAGCAATGCAGCTATCTGTTGAATGCTGCAGGCAGTTGACTAGCCTAAGCAATCGCAAGTGAACTTAATGTTATATTTATAAATCAATGCACAGCCCACATATGAATAAATATATATGTGATAATCTAGCATAAAAAAGAACAAACAGATATTTTAATCGTGGTCGCAGCTGCCCATGCAAGCACATAGCATATCTTATGTTGTCGAATTTTCTTTCCATAGATTATTTTTTCCCAGATGAGTTGTTCCAATGTGTCAACTGGAAGATGCCGTTACACAAGCAAGTGATGTGGGGCATGAGTTATCGCATGTTAAGTGTTCATGGCAAACACAAATTCATAAAAGCAGAATAATAGAAGTATTACATTGATGGAAAGAAAACATTTATTTATAATATAAGCACTTGACGTTGTGATGATTCATAGGAATCACCCAAAGGACACATCAACAGTGGTAACATATATCAAACAGTGAAAGAAACACAAGGAGTACATTTATACTTATACTTAGAGTGGGCAAGTGAAGCCAGTAGGGCATGACTTGTTGCAGTAGTTAAGAAGGAGAGTGATATCAACAGAAACATCGAGGGTGGTAACACCAAGGACATTCGCCTCAATAGCAGCGCAAAGGCAAAGCGCAGCATCAAGATCGGCAATCCCACCAAGTAGTGTGCAGCATTGCTGTGAGGAGGGAACATTCAAGCGGATCTTGAGTACGTACTCTAGTACATCGGCACACACTGCAAGATCAAGCACATTGATCGGGCATGTACCACTTGGCAGGGGTGGCACTACTGCTGGTGGCGGGGATGAGTTTGAACAGCTTGTATCACCGCAACCATTGACAGCCTCCATGGAGAGAATGCTCAAGGTGATTACAAGGGCAGGAAAAACGGCGTTCTTGGCAAGGGGAACCATGTTCATTGCTGGGAAAGTAATTACGTAAGCGATAACTGTTGGACACACTGATGCAAAGCAAGCGTGGGATGATTGGATTTCTCAGCTTTTGGTTTTGTGTCAATAACCTGACCTATTTATAGGCAATAGTAGGAAAGACAATCTGATTGGCAGGAGGAAGATGAAGGAAAGAGGTGCAAATTAACAAATATGTGTGCATGCATGAATGCATAATTTTTTTATGGGTCTTGTTACGTGTCCCATCCAGTTATTCCAATGATCAGTTGACTTAATGATAAGCTGGCAAAGTAACTGTGCAAAATAATATCCCAAAAAAATCACCCATGAGAGCATGGTATATCCTGTTACAAGGAAGAGAGAGATTATTATGCCAGTCGGCATTCCTCTTTGCCCATTTTCTGTGATACTACAAAACTGAACTTATATTATTGTAAATACATGGGAAATATTTGAAATTTAGCTAATTATATTGAAACACTAGTGCATGTCAGTTACAACTTACTATTTGTAACTTTAAAATGAATGACAAATACATAAAAAAATAATCAATAATTTTATGTGTACAGAGAAGATCATGCTAGTGGAGCTAGAGGGACAAGGTGTCCATCAGGCAGGTTTTTGCGTTCATGCATGCATGTATAATTCTTTGTTAATCCAAGTACGTGTCCCAAACTCACAGCCACGTAAAAGCTCCACTAGTTGACTTCGACATGGATATTGAAGTCAATGTTAAGTAAAATTATCTGTATTATTCCTTTGTGATCATATAGGGAATGGTCCACTATATTGCTTTGAACAAGTTCTGAAACTAGATAAGCGGACATGACCGATTGTGTGTTCGTATATGTCCATGCCACCTTATGTTAGGAGCCTCTTGTCCTAATGAAGAAAAAAAACTTTGGGAGATGAAGTTGGAAGTCATATGAATAAAAATTTTACATGAAAATGGTGTCCCTTGAAAATATGAATAATACATAGCTAAAATTTTATCATTTGTGATAGTTTTGGGGTCCAAATATAGGCTACAAGCAGTCAGATCGGTTAAAAATGGCTTTGTAGTTGGTAAACTTTTTCATCTTATGTTGTTTGGAGAACTAAATATATATTATATATTTTAATATAGTTCAAGCCAAAATGTGGCATCGATGGTAAAAGATGTTATGCTTGAAGATAGTTGTCCTGGTTCATGTCGATATTCTGCACGCAATACAGGGTGACTTCTGACATTCTCGGATGGGGGAAAAGAGTGTAGATGCCTAGTAATATTCGAAGTAGTTTTCGAATATTTTCTTTCTCGGATGGTCAGTGCATGTTGCATGCTATTTTGGGGAGGTCATGTTGTTCCATAAGTGTGTATTGCTATCCATAGCATGGTACAATCCATTCCACTTTCTTTTATTTAGTCATGGATCGATATTCCCTTTGTTTTTCATTTTAGATCCCCATAACTCGCTGTAGATCTTATTCCTTCATTTAGAATATTTTGGCCCATTCATTCCTGTCAGAACAAGGATTTCAGAAATAGATTTGTAGTAGGCAAAGTGGGTGAACTAGATGTAATGTAATGATGGTGACACAGAGATTTATATAGGCACAGGCCCTTCGGAGAGTAATAACTCTAATTATGTGGAGCGAGATTGAATCTCTACGCCTGGTTTGTGGATTGAAAGTTATGTTTGTCCCCTTCCTAGAGGTCAGTAGCTAGATATTCAAACATGTTTATCTCTTGAGATATCTTCCCAGTTACAACGAAATCCAAGTAGATAGCTAACATCACATTAATTTCTAAACTATATATCTATACTTGGTTCGCAAGTAAGGACACTAGCTACTCGGACTCATAAGGCCCGATTACATACCAAAACCATCTTATGGGCTTTTGGCCGACCCAATATTCATAATATAGAACCATGAGTGCTTTGAGACTGAGTACACGTAAAAACAACTAGTGATCTCCCCAAGTACTCCTCCCTCAGGTCCTTCTGAAGCAAGTCTTCTACTATGATCATATCCCAGGTGAGCTAGATCATGTAGATAAAGAAATAACGAGGTTTGTTGATGCAACAAAGTTGTAAACAACTTAACAATATAGTAAAGTGGTGATCTAAGAGCTCAAGGTTGCGGAACAATGACTTAGAGGCATATCAAATCATGTGACTTATACAACGGAACCATAGGAACAACGAAGTCCATGCCTAACTATTCAAATTACCATTCTGGTATCTTGATGGGTTCCAACAGTCCAGCAGGACGCTAATGTTCAGCCTTTGACTCGTTGGCACACATCACAGGTTGCAACATATTCGGCAACTTCTCTCTTCAATCTCGGCCACCAAAATGCTTGCTTTAAATCCAAATATGAATGGAGTAGGCCGAATCATGGGCTTCACTCAAGATTAACTTTCTGAGCCCTCTCATGGATGGCACAACTAACTGTTGTTCATACCACAGCACTATCTTTGTCCAACATAAAATCAGAAGCTTTTCCCCATCTCATCAATCCTTTCATTTCCTTTACTTCCATATCATCCTTTTGTGCCTCAATTTGTGTCGGTAATTTTGATTCTAGTTCTAAGGATGCTAATCCTTCATGCGAGGCCATCTGATACGGCCCGGCTAAGGCCATCGAGAAACAATACAATTGCTACATATTCATACAAGGTGAAAGCTATATTTAACTCTAAATCTTATTGTTTTCACAAGGCAAGGCTACTACTTGGTTTAGTTTATATGATTATAGGTTGAAGCATATAGCCGTGCTATTGGGGAGGGACAAGAATAATCCACTTTACATCTCCACCAATCCTTTAGTTACACCAGAGGAAGCTACACCAAGCAACGTAAACCAAGAACCGGTTACGCGTAGTCGTGCAAACAAGCAACAGCAAGAGGTGAACTCGCTCCTAGCTGAAATATATTTCAACATTGACGAGAACTATATACTATCTAAATCAAGTACTTTGCTATTATTTAGGGTTACACATGCACAACTTAGTGGGCATCGACGACAATCTAGAAGATCAAAGTAATGATGGTTTACGTGAAGACGACGACCGTTTACGTCATGCTGATTTTGGAGTACACTGTCTCCAAATATTTGCTCCAACTTCCAAGGGATGGGCGACCCAACCAGTCACTTTTCTCTATGCATAATATATATGGTTGGAAAGATAATCAAGTCTATTTTTACCTTCAACAAATGGCTCGTCATTTAGACTTCCCATTAGAGAGTTATGACTATTTTAGTAGAGACTGCACATAAGCTAGAAGGGCTGCGCGAACCTTCTCGGGAATAACTTTTGAAGACCTTTGAGCTGGCTCATTTTGTAAGATCAAGGTTTTGATTAATATTTTGTGATGAACAAATTGGCTTTATAAATAATAAATTAAATGAAATTGGTTTGGAATGTTTGAGGTTGTTGGTGTGTGCGTGTGACTGATGTGGGTCAGGTTGCGATATCTGTGCCCGAAAACGGTTGTTTTGTCTATTGTGTGTAGGTAACTTGAGGTCAAGACTTGGTCAATGGCGAGGACTGGAACTAAGTTCAGGGAGGAACTGAGGTCTAGAGCAGTCGGGGGGCCATGTGACAAGATTGGACTGGGGACTATACTCAGGGAGGAGTAGAGGTCCGGAGTGATTAAGGATGCCGGGTGACGAGGTTGACGAAAGATGACACACGGTGAAGGGACACCGTGTGGGTGTTGTTCGTAACAGGCTTGACATGGTTACGTATGCAAGTGCCAGAAACTGCGAAGGAAATAGAAGAGGAGAAAGGTTGCTATAGTAGTCACGTTAGTGTAGCATGAGGACGTATACTGCGCATGCGCGTATGTGCAGGTGTGCTGCTTGTAGTTGGAGATCGTCAGATCGATCGATGGATGCATAGCTCGGTGTACAGCAGCATGCACCGTGTGCATATGACTTGGTCAATATGCATGGCTATGAATCGGCTTGGCTGTGATAGCATAGGAGTCGGTTTCGTATCTACGATGGATTGGTATGAGACAGTCCAACTTGATTTACGTGTTTGGCTGATTTACGAAGGCCGGCATTGGAGTCCGGTTTTGGATAAAAGAAAAGAGGAATTTTCTTTTGAGAAATTGTAATAGAGTCCTACTAGGATTTGAGTCCTAATAGGAATAGGACATATTTGGTATGAATATCGAGGGGGCTTGACCGTGAGGGTTAGCTACAATTGAGAAATTTGAGTGCTCTTTGTTTTAGGGTTTTTGTAGGGGTGCTTTGTCTGCACCTTGTGACAATATATTTCAGCAATAAATATCATATTCAATCATCAAGGCGTTTTCAATCACATAAGTTGCTTGAATTGATTTTGTTCGTTTTGTTGAAATTCTAAGATAGCTAGATTACGAGGGTTATAACTTTTTAACCGTACATTACTTTGTAAATCCGTACGGTGGAGTTTTTCCTTATATCTTCTAGTTTATTGTGACAAAATTTGGGATAAATCGAACGGTTGGTTTTTGCGTAATCTGGTTTTTACTGATATTTTATTAATCTGGTTTTTTTATTTCGAAAATTAAACTTCCGTTGTCAATAACTACTATTCACCCCCCTCTAGTAGGTTTATCTTCTTGTGTTCGATCCTATAAGTGGTATCAGAGCCTCGTTTTTCTATTTGATCTTTACCGGTCTTTAGATTTGTTGCCATGGCTCAAAAATTTTCTGACAAACCGCATATTTTCAATGGAACCGATTTTGATTATTGGAAGAAAAAGATGGAGTCTTATATAACATCTCAAGGTTATGATATTTGGCTGAAAGTTACTTCTTCTTCTTATGAGATTCCTGATCGCATTGAAACTGTTGTTCAAAAAACTGATTTTGAAAACAATTGCAAAGCACGGAATATTATTCTTAGTGCGATTTCTCGCTCCGATTTTGATCATGTCTCACATCTTACAACTGCTAATGAAATTTGGAAAGTTTTGGATGATTTTCACTCTGGGTCTTCAAACATTATGGAGTTACGAAAAGATGTTTTTAAAAAGGAGTACATTAAATTTGAGATGACTTCTGGAGAATCTTTACATGATTATCTTGGTCGTTTTAATAAAATTTTGAGTAATCTTAGATCTGTTGATTCTTCTTATGCTGTTAACTATTCTCAATCTGACATTGCTCATCACTTCATGAACGGTCTTGATATGAAAGTTTGGGATGTTAAGGTTGCTTCTATTCAAAAATCTGTTGATATGAATGATTTGATTTTGGATGTTCTTTATACTAAATTGAAGACTTATGAGATGAACATTCTTTCTAAAAGGACAGATTCAAAATCAATTGATTTGGTGTCTTCTTCCGATTCTTCTTCTTCTTCACAATCATTGCTTGCTTTTGTATCTGCCATGTCCGATGATCAACTGGAAGAATTCAGTGAGGAAGAGTTGGTCTTGCTTGCTAACAGATTTTCTCGCGCTTGCTGCCGGGGGCTGGGCGGCTGGTCGTCGTCGCCGCTCTCTGCTGGAGGCCGGCCGTCATCACCATTGCTGCCGGAGGCCCGTCGTCGTCGCCGTTGCTGCTGCTGCCGGAGGCCCGCCGTCATCGCCACTCGGAGGCCGGCCATCGTCGCCGCTCGCTGCTGGTCGTCGGCCCCGCCAGTAGCCGGCTGGTCGCTGCCCGACGAGAGCTGTCGCAGCTCGCCGGCGGTTGTCGCCGACTGCCTTCTCTTATCTGCTCGTGGGCGGGCGCCGCTCCTTCGTCGGCTTGCCACAAACTCCTGATCCCAATCTGGATCGGGAGATAAAAAGGTAGAAGAAAAAAAGAAAAACCTCTCCCTCTGCTGCTTTATCCTCACGCAGCTTAGCTTTGTGACCGAGAGAAGAAAAAAAAAAGCCTGTCGCTCAGCTGCTTTGTACTACACTGGTACCCAGCTTCCTGTGACTAAGGTTAAAAAAAAACGTTCCCAACTCATAGCTTGCTGCCGCCGGTCCTTTCGCGCTCTCGCCGTAATGATGTCATCTTTAACCGGCACATTGGGCTCAGCACATGCGTCTTCATATGCGTGGACAACATCTTTGAGATATTCTATCTGGTGAGCTAGTTTGTCCTCCTTGCCCTGTTACTCCTGATTTGCCTGTACTTGCACATGAGGCTTCCGATGCAGACAGAGCAGCGGCTCAAGAGCAGTATGATGATAACATGGAAAATTATCAGACTCAGTTTGCTTTGTACAAGGCTTGGTTGGAGGACGCTAGAGCTTCTGCTATTCTTGTAGCTAGTATGAAGGTTCATCTTACTGGTGAGGTTGTTACTCTTGCTTCAGCTCATCTCATATGGACACATCTCCGTGATTGCTATGCTCCCCACTGGTGATGCTCTTTATCTTGCTATGGTGCGTCAGGAGCAGTCTTTGCAGTAGGGGGATAGTATAGTCGATGAGTTCTATACACAGTTATCCTCTATCTGGCGTCAGCTTGATTCTTTGGGACCTGATATTTGTCGTACTTGTCAGTGTTGTCAGCGTCAGCGCTCTCACATGGATCTTCATCGGATCTACGACTTTCTCACATTCTTCGATCAGAGTATGAGTCGACTCGTGCACAGTTACTTTCTCGGCATCCATATGTTACTATGATGGATGCTCTTATAGACATTCATTCTGAGGAGATTCGTCTTTGGGAGGCGGGTATTCTGTTGCTTCCTTCTTCAGTATTAGTTGTTCGCACTACGACTTCTTTGACACTGGTTGTAAATTCTGCAGTTTCGTCTTCTTCAACAGCGTGTCCTATTGCCCCAGTTGTGCCATCTACTAGGGGTCACCTCCACTGCACCTATTGTGATAAAGGTGGCAATGTGGAGTCGTCTTGCTTCAGGAAGAAGAAGGATTTACGCCATGGTAGTTCTTCGAAGGGTACTGGTGGTTCTTCTCAGAAGAGGACTAGAGGTTCAGATTCACAGGAAATTCTTATGTTACTACGCCGCCTTACTGCTTCTGCTACGAAAGGTTCTGTTAGCTCCGTTGCTTTGCCATCTGCACAGTCTGGTTCTGCATCTTTCACTGAGGGATCATCTGCTCCAGGTACTTTTCCATGGATTCTAGATTCTATTGCTTTCTTCCATATGACTCATGATAGATTTAGTCTTTCATCTATGTGTTTCCCTTTAGTTCCTACTACTGTTCATATTGCTGATGGTACTCCTCTTACAGTTGTTGGTCGTGGGACTCTTTCTACTTCTTCTTTTAGTGTTCCTGTAGTTTCTTATGTTCCTAAATTGACAATGCAACTCATGTTAGCCAGCTAACTCGCAGATCATGGTTGTCGTGTAATTCTTGCATCTGACTCTTGTTGTGTTTAGGATCGTCGCATGGGTCTCCTGGTTAGTACTGGCCCTCGTCGCCATGACTCTCAGCGTCTTTGGGAGCTTGACTGGCTTCGTCTTCCTTCCGCTGCGTCTGCCGGTCTTCTTGCTTCCGCTGCTTCCTCTTTGTCGTCTTTCGCACAGTGGCATCATCGGCTGGGACATCTCTGTGGTTCTCGCTTGTCGGCTTTAGTTCGTCGTGGTGTTTTAGTGTCTGTGTTGGGTGATGTTTCTTTAGATCAATGTCAAGGTTGTAAGCTTGTAAAACAAATACAGCTTCCCTATCATTCTAGTGAGTCTGTATCTAAGCATCCTTTTGATCTTGTTCATTCTGATGTTTGGGGCCGGGCTCCTTTTGTTCCCAAAGAAGGTCATCACTATTATATCATATTTATAGATGACTTTTCTTGTCATACTTGGATTTATTTCATGACTCATCGCACCGAAGTTTTGGGTATATATAAATCTTTTGCTCGCATGACGTACTCACTTTGATTCTCCCATCCATGTGTTTCGTGCTGATTCCGCAGGTGAGTACCTTTCTAGAGAGCTGCATGGTTTTCTTTTAGAGCAGGGTAATCTTTCTCAGTTTTCTTGTCCGGGTGCTCATGCTCAGAATTGTGTAGCAGAACGTAAGCATCATCATATTCTTGAGATTGCTCATGCTCTTATGATTGCTTCTTCTGTTCCTCCTCACTTTTGGGCCGAGGCAGTTTCCACTGCTACTTACTTAACCAACATCCAACCTTCTTCTGTTCTACAAGGTGGCATTCCTATTGAGCATCTTTGTGGCCAGCTTCCTGATTACTCTAATTTGCGTCTTTTTGGTTGCACATGCTATGTGCTTCTTGCACCACGTGAGCGTACAAAGTTGACGGCCCAATCAGTTGAGTGTGCTTTTCTGGTGTATAAAGCTGAACATAAGTGTTATCGTTGTTGGGATCTTGTCGGTCGACGGATGAAGATTTCTCAGGATGTTACTTTTGATGAGTCTCATCCTTTCTTTCTGCGATCCAGCTCCACATCCTCTCATGATGACTCTCTTTTCATCACTTTTCCTGATGCTGCAGTTCATACTAGCATTTCTCATGATGGCCCTATTCCTGCTATTCCTCCTCCTGTAGCATCCTCTCAAATGGAACTGTCTTCTCAGGCTTCCGCATCCTCTTTTGTCCCTCCTCTCGCTCAGGTTTTTAGTTGGAGACCTCGTGTTATGGAGCCTTCAATAGAAGCCTCTCCTGTCGCTCCTAGATATAATCTCCGTGATCGTAATTTGGTTACGATTCGTCCGGAGGATCGCTATGGTTATGTTGCTATTGTTCTTGCTGAGCCTAGTTCTTATCGTGATGCTATTGCCCATCAAGAATGGCAATGTGCAATGGCTGAGGAGCTTGCTGCACTTGAGCGTACCGGTACTTGGGATATTGTTCCGTTGCCATCTCATGCTTGTCCCATCACTTGTAAGTGGATCTATAAGGTCAAGACTCGTTCTGATGGGACTCTTGAATGATATAAGGCTCGTCTTGTAGCGCGTGGTTTTCAACAAGAACATGGTCGTGACTATGATGAGACTTTTGCTCCTGTGGCTCACATGACCACTGTTGGAACACTTCTAGCCGTAGCTTCTGCTCGTCATTGGAACATATCGCAACTTGATGTCAAGAATGCTTTTCTCAATGGGGACTTACATGAAGAGGTTTACATGCGGCCACCTCAAGGCTATTCTTTCCCCCAAGGGCATGGTTTGTCGTCTTCGACGCTCTCTTTATGGGCTCAAGCAGGCCCCTCGTGCATGGTTTCAGCATTTTTCTTCTGTCATCACAAAAGCTGGTTTTTCAGCTAGTGTTCATGATCCTGCACTTTTTGTTCATACATCACCTCGTGGTCGCACCATCTGACTTCTATATGTGGATGACATGATAATTACGGGTGATGATGATGAGCTTATTGTCTTTGTTAAAGAGCGTCTCAGTGAGCAATTTATTATGTTTGATCTTGGTTCTCTGCGATACTTTCTTGGTATTGAGATTCCCTCCACTCCTCAAGGTTTTTATCTCTCTCAAGCCAAGTATATTCACGATCTTCTGGATAGGGCTTCTCTCACTAATCAGCGCATGGTTGAGACTCCCATGGAGCTCAATCTTCATCTTTCTGCCACTGATGTTGAACCGTTAGTTGATCCTACTCGCTTTCATCACATCGTAGGGAGTCTTGTTTATCTTGGTGTCACTCGTCCTGATATTACATACTTTGTGCATATTCTAAGCCAATTTGTTTCTGCTCCCACACAACTGCATTATAGTCATCTTCTTCGTGTGCTTTGTTATCTTCGTGGAACTATTTCTCGGTGTCTTTATTTTCCTCGCTCCATATCTTTACATCTTCAAGGTTATTCTGATGCTACTTGGGCTAGTGATTCCTCTTATCGTAGATCTCTTTCTGCTTATTGTGTTTTTCTTGGTGGTTCCCTCATTGCTTTGAAGACTAAGAAACAAACAACAGTTTCTCGTTCTAGTGCAGAGGCTCAGTTACGATCTATGGGCCTTTTGACAGTAGAGGTTACTTGGTTACGCTGGTTACTTGAGGATTTTGGTGTTTCTGTGACTTCACCGACTTCTTTATTGCCGAACAATATAGGTGCTATTAGTATTGCTTGTGATCCTGTCAAACATGAGCTTACTAAGCATATTGGTCTGGATGCCTCTTATACTCGCACACAGTTACAAGATCAGGTGGTTACTCTTCAGTATGTGCCTTCAGAGTTGCAATTGGCTGATTTCTTCACGAAGGCACAAACTAGAGCTCTACACAAGTTTTATCTATCTAAACTCAGTGTTGTTGATCCACCCTGAGTTTGAGGAGGGGTGTTAGATATGTGTTAGATATGTATTTATAGCTCTTTTGCCTTTTGGTTTTCCACCTTGTGGAATTCTCTTGTACATGTATATATTTGGGCATATTGCCCTCAATTGAATACAAGTGCTATTCCTAACATAATCAATTCCAACCATCTTCTTTGCCGCAGATTTAAATCTGCTTGGGTGAAGATGTATTTAAGGCTTTTGTGGTCTGTGTACATGTTGCAATGGTTACAAATCATGAAATGTCTCCACAGTTCTAGGGCGTGCACTATTGAAGCTAATTCTAAATCATGAGTGGGAAAGTTCTCTTCATGTGGCCTTAGCTGGTGAGATGCATAGGATACTACCTTGCCCTCCTGCATTAATGCACTTCCCAGACCTCGGTGCGAGGCATCGCAGTAGACTTCGAAGACTTTCTTGATGTCTGGCAAGATCAGGATCAGGGCAGAGGTTAACCTATCCTTCAACTTGACAAAGCTACTTTGATATTTATCGGTCCATTAAAATTTCTTTTCCTTCTTGAGTAGTTGGGTCATGGGGTGGCCTATTTGGGAGAACCCCTCAATGAACCTCCGGTAATACCCTGCTAAGCCCAAGAAACACCTCACATCAGTGACGGTTTTAGGGGCAGGCCATTGTGTTACGGCTTCTACTTTAGCAGAATCTACCACAACTCCTCCGGTAGAAATTATGTGCCCTAGGAAACTGATTTCTTTTAGCCAGAACAGAGTTTGATCTTAGAAAATACACAAGCTTCCTTCAACTAATCGAATAGATCGTCAATGCGGGGGAGAGGATATTAATTTTTTATCGTAACCTCATTTAAGGAGCAGTAGTCCACGCACATCCATTGACTACCATCCTTTTTATTCACGAATAGAATGGGGGCTCCCCATGGTGATGAACTAAGACGCACAAATCCCTTCTCTTGGAGTTCCTTCATTTGTGATTTGAGCTCCTCCAATTCATTGGCGGGCATCCTATAGGGTCTTTTGGATATAGGGGCTGTGCCGGGCATTAAATCTATAATGAATTTGATGTCTCACTCTAGGGGCATCCGTTGCAACACCTCCAGAAATACATCAGGCTATTCGTGAACTATGGGCGTTTCTTCCACAGGCAAGGCAGCAAAAGTTTTATTTGGGATGGAAGGGGGAGCTTTAATTAGTCCAACTTTTATTGTAATTTGGCCTTTCTTCGCATACGAGAGGGAAATTTCTCTCTAGGAGCAGTCTATTATACCTTTTGTTCTTAGTCATCCAATCCATCCCAAGGATGACATCGAAGTTTTGAAGGGTAAGATTATCAGGTTTGTGGGGAAGACCACATCTCCTAGAAGTAAGGGAATGGACCTACATGCTCTGGACACATATAAGTCACCCTCCGGTGAATGAATGATCATGGGTTTTAGTAGTTCTAGGGTGGCAAAGTTATGTTGTCTAAAAACCCGGGGAGCTATGAAGGAATGTGATGCACCGGAATCAAAAAGCACAAGCACGTGCATGGAATGGATAGAGAACATACCGATCAGTACACTCTCATCATCCTGCACTTCCTCGGCATCAATGTGGTTCACATGTCCACGCACAATGGATGATATCGCCTGTGGTTCCCGGGGTAGCCGTGCCGTGAACCGGCGTGGTACCGGCAGTGGGGTAGCCAGTATTAGTGTGCGGGGGCTGAGGGCAATCTTCGAAGAAGTGTCCCTGAAGGCAGTTGAAGTTCTGGGTGGATCTGTCGCGGGTAGGAATGGTGGGGCTTGGTATGCAGAATCCCGAGCTCTGCCCCACAGCTGTGGAGCAACTGGTGTCGGTGCCGCAGCAGGGTGAGGGTGAGTGCTGAACACCGGACTCCATCCCGGTCCTTGGGCAGTCCTGAACCTTTGCACAACCAGTTGTTTGCCTTGCAGCGCGTTATCTTGTTGGCCTCGACCCTCTTGTGGTCCGCCTAAAACTTGAGGGCCTTGTCCACAAGTCCCTGGAATGTGGTGCGATCCTGAATGATCAGTCCACCCTGCAGGGTGTCATTTCAGACCATTGGAGAACTTATCGATTTTAGCGTCATCATTGGAGACATCTGCGGCATCATAGAGGGCTAGCTAGCTGGATGACTTTGTTCAAGTATTCCTGGACGCTCAGGTTGCCCTGTTCAAGCTTCCTAAATTCATCCCTCTTTATCTTCATTATTGCCGCAGGCACGAAAGATTCACGGAATGCGTCTACAAATTCATCTCATTGCGGCTCTCCAGATCCTTCCTCCCGGGAGGCAAGGTACGATGCCCGGTGTCTTTTGCCAGGCTATACAGCTAACTAGTGGCAAACTGCACCTTATCCTCCTCACGGGCTTGAATCAGCTTCATCTTCTTTTGTTTGGTGCACAGCCAATGCTCGGCTTCGAGTGGCTCGTTAGCTTCGGACAACACCGGGGTTTTGGTTCTCATGAAATCGGCATAACTGGAGGGGGCACGAGGAGGTGCTCTGTCACCACCAATAGGTCCACGGGGGCTGCCAGCGTTACGGTTGTTGCCCAACAGTTCAAGCAGCGATTACATCAAATGATTTTGTGTGACCATCATTTAAGCAATGGTAGGGGCATGCTCCTCTGATGGGTTTGGCAGTGGTTCGCCTGGGGTTTAGCTCCTCTGGTGGGTTTGGCTTCACCAGCACCATGATCCTCCGTATGTAATGTATAAAAAAAATATGGCCAAGTATTAAAACTAATGGGGTTTGGTTTGCTGACATTTATCTTCATGTGTATGCATGTGTAGTGCTGCCACCAAATTTTTCTAACACAAACACAATAATTTAAGCAAGCCTTAATTTACATATATAGCACAAGCTGTACTGGTGCAAAGCCTAGGCACAAACTACATCCATGTGCACACTGGATAGCAGATTAGTAGTACACACAAATATATAAATGTAAAAGTACATGGTGCTGTCCCGTACTGCTTATATAGTGTAGTTTGGGGATAATACAATACACTAATGTACAAACAATAACTAACGCGTCATAGCTACGTGGGGATGAGAGCAAGTCTGCTGCACTAATGTCGCCAAAGCAGTACTACTCCTAGCTAGCCAACTCCACCTATGTCAGGAGAGAGCTGAGCTCCCTACTGCGGATGAAGCAGGAAGCGCTTGTGGGAGTGGCTGTGCAGCTCCTGCTGGTGTCGGTGTCAGTGACGTGCCCCTCGGGAGTGGTGCCGCCACGGCGACGCACGCGGCCGCAAGTGGTCGGACCCTTGCGAGTAGACGTGGCACCCTCCAGTGCAGTGAGGTGGTAAGAGTGAGTCACAAACGGCGTAGGGTAGTACTCGGGGTCAGAATGCGGGTACGGCTCCTCCTCCTTGGGATCCTCGTTGTCGTCCGAGTCCTCGCCACCAGTGTGAGGTGCGGAAGGCTCCTGAGGCGGTGGCAGCAACACGTGAAGAGGCGCCGGCTGCCCCTGCCCTTGCGTGAAGCGGCGTAGACGCCGAGGTCGGTGCAGCGGCCACAGGTGGCACCACCTGCGAGCTGAAGGCAGCCACCCACTGCTCCCTAGTTGTCCCGGACGGCACGGAGAAGAAAGTGAGTGGGCTGCTACCCCCTCCTGCGCCGAAGTGGTAGACGCGAGCCACGCCGTCAATCGGTGAAGCAGTCGCCATGCACACCCAGGCAAAAGCAAAAGTAGAGCCAGAGGCAAACAGCGGAGCCAGCATGGTGACAGCAGGTGGAATCGGTGCAGGCGGCGTCTGTGCAGCAACCGGCAGCGGTGGCGGTGGCGACGGAAGCGGCGAAGGTGAACCCAGGGGCATTGGCAGAGGCGGTGGTGGCGGCGGTGGTGGAGGCAGTGGTGGGTGTAGAGCCTCCCCCAGCTGGTGCTCCAACGTTCGGATACGATGCCCGCGGGACTCGTACCGTGCACGCAGTGAGTCTAATTGCTGACAAAGGTCGCCGGCATCCACACCACGTACTGCACACGGTGCCGGAGGTAGTCAACCTCCGTCACACTTGCCGTACCACACGGCAAGGTAGTAGCCCTGATCCCGCGGTGGACGGCAGTGGACAGCAGCGACCGAGTGGTCCACGGCGGTGACGACTTCGGGTGAGCCGAGCTGAGCCATGCGGGGCATGCGCTGGCGAGCAGCTGGGCGGTGGCAGGCCAGGCAAGCCTGCGCACGAGCACGAGCCACGCGTGCAGCCTACAGCCTGCGTTTGTGCGGCTGCGCCCATGGGCTGCAGGTGGGGTGGGGCTAAAATGGGCATACGCAAGGGGACAGGGAAAGAGCAGTTTTTTTTGAAATTTTTAAAAACCAAATGGGGGTCCAAACCTAGCATGAATGAAACCTAATTGACCAAAGTTATTTTTCTGGCTTGACTGAGATTCTAAGCCACAAAAAATTTGGATTATGGCACTAAATAAAATCGGATTGATTATGTAGACAGTGTTACACATAGCTCGGATTTTTAACGGTGGCAACTTTTAGGTTTTGGATTTTTAGTGGTGAATTTTAAAGGATGTTACACATAGCTGGTTCACCCAGCTGAGTGGTGAAGCGGCTAAGGGACGTTGTAAAACGTAAAACGGCTGGTGGTTTCATGTCGATGAAAGCTTGGATTTTCTCCGGTGTTGCCTCAATGTCATGATGGGAGACAATTAACCTGAGTAGTTTACCAGAAGGCACTCCGAAGACGCATTTTTTTGGGTTCAGCTTCATCACGTAATATCAGGAAAGTTTCGACGATGTTAGGTACCAAGTCTTCTGCTAGCCGGGACATGCTGAACTATGTCATCGACCAAGACTCGATGTTGTCTCCGAGTTGATTATGTAGAAAGCGTTGCATAGCTCGCTGGTATACCGCCCCGTGTTCATCCGTCCGAAGTGCGAAGGGCATGGTGTTTAATGTACTTGGATGTAGCTCCGATCATGGTATCTACATGTTGTCGGGGTTCTTAGAGAAGAGGATGTTGAGGGTGCTACTGCCATCAATGAGGACCTTCTTCAGCCGGATGCCGCGAATAACTTGGTCCAGGACGAGTGGCTATCGTCCTGGATGTGGGACATGGTCAGGATGACCGTTGTGATCAGTACCTCTGACCACCTCAGGTATCTGGGGGTGTCGGCCCGGACGGTGTTGATGTCACACGGTGTCAGCTTTTGTTTGTGCTTGTTCTCGTAAGCGTCCGAGCCACCAAAGATGTGGTTGAGCTTGGTGTGGGGGTGCTAGAAACTGTCGTCTCCACCTTGCTCCTTGTGCTGGCTGTTCTCGGTCATCTTAGGTGCGCCATCCTTCGTGGAGCACGACTGTTGCGCAAGTCACTTGAGGATGTGGCACTCTCCCGCCTTATGGTTCGCGCCTAGATGATAGAGGCACAAGCATTCCATGAGGTAGTTATAAGAATCAACCTTAGGTGTCCATGGGTGAAATAGCTCAATGGTGGCCACCACATTGTCCGTCTTGGCACGTTAGGGGCCTTGTTGGCAGAATCGGACGGTGGGTGGTTGTGGCCGTGATGGGTCACCATAGCATCTGCCAAAGAAGCATATTTGTTTGCCTGGTAACTGAGGTGGGGGTCTTGCGACTCCACTTCTTGATGAAGTCTTTGTCGGAGCACCATCAGTAGAATGCCACCATCATTGTGTCTTCTGGGGCATTTGGTATGGCATTCCTACTTTCGGAGAAACGTCTTATGAACTCGCAAAAGCTTTCTCCTTTCTTCTTGTATACTCTAAACAGGACTAGTGAGTTCTTGGCTGAGCGTAGGTTCCGAAGAAGTTGGCGGTGAACTATGCGAGCCGAGCTCCTCCCAAGTGTGGATGAAGAAGGATGGTAGGCTCGTGAGCCAGGTGCACGCCTAGACGATGAGCATAACTGAGTACTTCGCCGTGGCTTTGGTGTCACTTTACGCAGCCTTGATGGCGAGAGTGTAGATGGTAAGCTAGGTATTGCTATCGTATTTCTCAACCCAGTTGGCTTGAACCTCCATGGCCAGTGGACACGACAAAGTTTGTCGGTGGGCGAGTACACTGGTACCGTCCTGGGAGGGAGCTCGGTAGACGGGAAGTGATGTGGACATGATCGGATCAAATATGAACATAAGTGCATTATTTTTAAACAAACCAAAGGTGCAATCAATTTATATTATATATACATTCCATATATTTAAAAAAGTGATGCTACACCATATTTTTCTTTTGTTTATATTTGAAAAAGTGCTTGCATGGATAAAGAAGAGGATATCGCGCTCAAGTGAAATATGGAGATCAAGGAGGTTGACTAAAGACCAATACATGGCTTTTCCATGACTTCTCCTACTCCATCATGTCGTTTTTAAGTCATGGGTCAAGCCCAACTCAAGCATGTTCGCGGGTTTGGTTACTCTTAACAGCATCAACTTAAAGGACATTGCTGTTGATCGAGAAGGTTTCTCGGGGCCCATGAGTACTTGATGAAGAGCTTTCCGAGTATACTTTTAGATGGCTTTGGTTTGACGTCAAAACTCATCCTGAGTCAATGTAAATCATCAAAACAAGCCACATACCTCATTCAGTCCAAGTCAACTTTAGGCCTTCGGTCATGTAATTGTGTTGTGGGCTTAGCGCATTGGAAGGATGCCCCTCCCTAGTTGTTTCGCAACCCTATGATGTCCCAACTCCTATATATTCAGTAGCCGCCATTGTTCAGACTTTGTGGTTTTACTTAGATTATTTTGTTGTTGCAATTTTTGCTGCTTAGTCGGTTTGTAGAACCCCAACTGCGAGCTTCATCTATATTAGCAATATATTCATATTGCATCTGCCTTGCTCTTGCTCGTGTTCTTCAATTTCTCATGCAGGATTAACCTTCTTAGCGAGGTCAATCAGGCAATTTAAAAATTTTAGTAATCTTATCAAATTATTTAAAGCCTTGTTGATGCATTTTATCGTCTCTAAAATCTAGAATTTTCAGAACTCTGATACAAACTTTGGCCTTTTGCCAAAGTCCAACCAAACCTGCTATAGAGAATTCTTTTCAACTAAAATGTGGACCAACATGTGTTGTGCAAACCCTAGCTTCTGTTTGACTTAATTCTCCACATAACTACTCTAATCTCTCTCTCCAAAACTGAATGCTACCACTGCCCAGGAATTAATGTCACATAGCTAATTTGCTTGATCATCTAGATTAATCCTTATATCTTCTATTAATTCCTCTTTAGCAAGTTGGTAATACACATTGTAGAGAGCGATGAGAGCCCAACATCCACCAAATAGCAGCCATCTGAAT
Source organism: Leersia perrieri (assembly GCA_000325765.3). Lineage (NCBI taxonomy): Eukaryota > Viridiplantae > Streptophyta > Magnoliopsida > Poales > Poaceae > Leersia > Leersia perrieri. Next base: position 3,374,336 of record CM002477.1, read on the forward strand.
CATTCAAGCAAGGAGGACAAAAATGGCAGCACAATGTTCATCCTTAGCCTCTTTGACTTGTTCATTGCACATGAAGCACTACCAGTGGGCCCCATGGGCCTTGTAACCCACCTATCAGCCCCACACACTGCTGAAGCAGCCTAGAAGAGCCAGGAGATGAAGCCACGACGCCCCACACGCTCCCTCACCTCCTGTACAACCCTTGAGAGCATTCCACAACATGGTCATCGTCTCAATTTCAACCATTTCGTGCAAAAAAAAACTCTAAATTGTGTCGTTAGACTTCCTCATCGTCTTCACATAGTTTTCCATGCTCAAAACCCTAAGGATTTTCTAGGAAGAGCGGCACTTCCTTGGAGGCGGTCAAATCATCGTCGTCGCGCCATTGTTTGGATGAGCTTCTCCGCAGTCACCTCACAGAACCGTGACCATCTCGTCACGCCTAACCCATTTGTAGGTCGAGCACCTGGCGGCGCTACGTCTTTGCAGCCAGAGCTCTGGAGCGGCACCGGCTAGGGTTCCGCATTCCTGATGTTGTTGATCGAACCACATGAAGCCACTTTGTTGACTGCTTTGCCTCGTCCTTGTTCACCTATAGCCGCGAGGAATCGGTCCTAGAGGCCCTGTGCGTCACGGACGCCACCCTCTTCTTCCTCTTCAGCCGCCAACCATTGCCATTGTTTACCTACCTTCCTAGCGAGCTCTAGTTTGATTGTACAGGGTTTAAGCATCCTTAATTAGGACCTAAGCAACGCTCCCTGATTGATCTCCTTGCAGGACAATGCCTGGGTTGAGACACCGCTGCGACCCTAGAAGTTTCCGTCGCCGCCGGTTGTCATCAACCACCGCGGCCGCATCCCGAACCTTGTCATCCCCTTCTACCCGCATGGTGAGCTATAGGCATATGGGGAGGCTATACTACCGCAAATCAATATTTTTCTACCCATAAAATAGGAACTAGTATTGTTATAGATCACGGGATTACCACTATACGCGCAGATACAGTGGAACCGTCTTGGTGTAGACGAAGCCCATCAGTCATGCAGTTGATCACGTCCTCACGTGCGGCTCGTCCTCGTGCTCTAGATGCAGCACCTCCGAGCTATCCACACATACAAAGAGGAAGAGATCGTGCCCCGGACTGCTAGGTCCACAAGGGCAACCAAGGCATGGGCGCCAGGAGATTGGCGGCTAGCGTGGATTGCCCTAATCGGTGCACCCCACCCCTATAGGCGTTCTGATGGGCTTTCAAACCTGAGGCCCATTAGCAACCTTAAGCCAGGATCCGAATTAGACTTCCAGCCCCTTAAGCATGCGACCCTATAGGTTCACGCACACATAGACATGGCCCAAGTACTCCTACTCGGCCCAATAGTTGGCAGCAGCCTCTGGCAAGACTTATCAACTTCTATGCACACGGAAAGATCTAAGGACATCGAAAAGGTTGCCTACAAAAAGCTAACGCTCTCCTGCTACCCATTCCTCAACTCTTAGTCCATTAGGCAGACGTACTCCCGCCAACTTCTTGGGCAGTCCATCCCTAGATCGTCAATTCCCCTCCGATTTCTTTCCACAACGAGTCAACCCGACAAGCCCATCCTCGATGTATGGGACTGAAGGTGACTCCATGGAACAAAGACAAATGGCTTACATCTTTGCAGAAATGAAAGACAATTGTATAGATTAGAAGCCAAGAATGCCATGCAAGAAGTTGGGGCCCTTCGATATGACGTCCCAAAGTCACCTTGGGTATCACTCTGCATAACCTTCTGACCTAGTGACGACCCTTCGACAGGCGGTGACCCTAGTCACTACCCGATGGTAGTTGAACCAAGCATTGCGAAAATTAAGGTTGCTCAGGTAGGTGTGGCAGCTCAATCAACGTACTCTTCTCAAGTGCTTTCGAAACAATGGGTATCTTGTGGAACTAGATGTGTCCTTCTGGTCGCCCTTTCCAAGCGATAACACCAAATTAAACATTAGTACCCTTGGAAATAGTCACATTACTAGTCATCTTCTAAGATCCCGAGAACTACATAACAGAGCTTATCGAGTTTGAGGTCGCACAATTCGATTCGATATTGGAGCGAATAGTACTAGCAAAATTTATGGCCGACAGTCACTACGCATACATACTCGCGAAGATCCCAGGACCTTGGGGACTGATTTCTTTTCATGGTAATGCTGAGACTGATATCGCAAGGGACAAGAGGAACCTCGACCTTTTTGAGCAAACTCAACTTTCGTCCGATAAGTCAGATCAGCAGCGTTCTCATCCAAAGGTAGCATGGCTATAAGTGTCGAGGTAACCCGACACCTAGCCCCATGCATGGATAGGATAGATGCGGCAGCTCAACCCCCTCCCCTCGGGCGGTCAACACGGAATGGAGAGAGTGCGAACTCAGCGATGGGCTGGCCCCAACTACTCACATTTAATGCCCATACAACGGACAATAGAAGCCATTGTGCGTCAAGAGCGCTTTCATTATCATGAAAGACATTGGCTTATTGGGATGTGTCCGTGAGACTTGCCGCTCAAACCGAAGCTGATCTACATGGCCTAACGCATTATATGGGGATGGATTGCTCGGTCAATCAATCTAAAGCGTGTTGTGTGATAACAAAAACATCTCTAATTTTTTTATTTAAGTAGGTAAAGATGTGAGTTGACTGTAGTATTATTTTGAAGAAAAATGGGAATAAATTACCTAGCGTATTTTTTTTGTTATCTAATTAATATATTTTACAAAAAACATTAATATTTTCAATAAAAAATGATAATTAATTCTTCATATGTCTGACACCAAGTTCGAATTTGAGGACCAATTAGACCACTCAAATGCCATTAATCGGTGTATTTTGTCTCTATTTCAGTATTAGCCAGTCATTCTGTGATCAGTTTTTCTTGTCTTCACTTGAAACGACGAACAAGGTGCATAGAGTGAGTAGTTTCCTCCAAAGATAAACACATGTTTATTTTGGCATATGTACACAAATAAACGGACAAAACTATAGAGAAATTTATAGCGATGGCACAAGTAACCTCCAAATAACAAAGTGTTATATCCATTTTAAAATATAGCAACCTCGTACAACAGAATAGGATATGGCAAATCCTAATATAAAAATCTAGCCGCAAAGTAAGCCTAACTTAACTGGTTAGGTACCCAGTGGGAGAACCTACCCACTCGGGTTCAAATTCACGGATGCTCATATTTACGGCTAATATTCTTTCAGCAGTAGGCCATGTATACGTCGACAATGGTCTACGGTGATTTCGTCAATCTCAAGATATGTTGTTCTGTCTTCGGATGCATTTATAGGGTAACTATGCGTACGTGTGTGGACGCCTGCGTTTATACTGTGTTTTTAATTAAAAAATATAAAAATAAAAATCTAGCCAAGGTACCAAATTAGATTGCGTTTGTACTGCGTTTCTCTCTTATTGCTATATTACAGTACCAAATTAATTCCAATGCTCCGTATCCCTCGTCAGTAGCAGCATAGGTGTGCACGCCCATACATTATTTATATGTCACAAGGCAAGAAACAAGGAGATGAGCCAACTCTCGATTTAATCTGCTCATCTGCAACTCTGCAGTGTAAAGACAGAGCCGAGCAGTTGGGTAAGGGAGGCAGCATGAAGAAAAAGACGAGCGCATCCAACTACCTCTGTTTTGCGCAAATATTCACCACCTGTATCTCCTCGGGTAAGCAGCCGTCCGGCGGTGAGGCCAAGAATCGCCTCAGCTTCTCTTTCCCGGAAAGCCTGGCCGGCCGCAAGGACAACCGGCAGCACACAACGTCGGAGGAGCACAACTCCGAGAGCATCATCGACCCGGCGGCTTCGGTCGTGAAGAGGAGGGACGACGGCAAGCTGCAGCAGCACTGCACGGTGATCGTCGGCACCATCTTCGGCCGCCGAAGCGGCCACGTCACCTTCTGCGTGCAGCGCGACGCCACCGTGCCGCCGCCCTTCCTCTTCGAGCTCTCCGTCCCGATGCAGTCCCTCGCCGCCGAGATGAGCTCCGGCCTTCTCCGCATAGCCCTCGAGTGTCACCGCCCCAGCGCCACAAGCGGCGACGGCGGCGGCGGCTTGAGGGGGAACTTGTGGAAAGCGTCGTGCAACGGGCGGGACGTGGGGTACGCCATGCGGCGGCGGCCAACGGAGCTCGACCGCCGCGTGCTGGAGATCATGAGGACAACAACGACCGAAGTGGGGGAGCTACCGTCGGAGTTGATCAGCGAGGGGCAGGGCGACGGAGGGGATACGCTGCTGTACATGAGGGCGACGTACGAGAGAGTGGTGGGTTCAAAGGACGCCGTGTCGTACCACCTCATCAGTCCCGACACGGGCAGCCCGCCGCAGGAACTCAGCGTCTTCTTGCTTCGCACCAGGGGAGAATGACATCGACCACCATTTACATATTTACACGTCACTGTGATTTGTGGACGATTAAATATATGACAGTATTGTTACCATTGTACAATTGGGGCTCCCATAAGACGATGTAAAAACATACCATATGCCATATAATGTATATACTGCTATAATTTTGTTTGAAGTACAAAGAATGCCCATGGGTTTCTACGCATGTATTTGGACCTGACGGCACTGACATTGGCTCCGGCGGGCTCTGGCTGTCATTCTCAATTCACACTGATCGACCAAATGGCATCATGCTAAATATTTTGGGACCACCTGTACACCGGCTGACTGAGCCACCGAGGCATTGTTTAGTTCCCAAAATTTTTTCTTAAAAACATCACATCGAATCAGATTCGATACATACGTGACCCATTATATATAGATTTAAAAAACTAATTGCATACTTTGCCTGAAAATTTCGACACGAAAATTTTAAGCCTAATTAGTCCTTGATTAGTCATAAATGCTATAGTAACCCATATGTGCTAATGACGGTTTAATTAGGCTTAATAGATTTATCTTGTGGTCTCTATGCAAGTTACGAAATTAGTTTTTTTTTTCGTAACCGAAAACTCCTTCCCTCGGATAAACGTTCGATGTGACAAAAAAAAATTCTTTTCACAAACAGGGCCTTAAAATAATGAAACTATCAATCGATTTTGGCAACCGTAAGATGAGAAACCATCAAACCAACGTCTTCCGTAGCTTTCATGCACAGTAGGCTGAGATATGCTTAACGGGCGGGAGAACGAACACCATTATCCATTAGCCCCTTTGACCGTTTTTGTTGCATTAATCGTTTTGGGAGTAAGGTTCTTTTTCCGCCATGGGCTTTCGTCGTCTAAGACCGAATTCTTTTCAGTTTATTTAGGATTATTATCCACCGGATTATTGCGGGCATGCTTCACAAGCCATCAAACGGTATATTTTTTGAAAAAACTTTTTATATGAAACTTCTTTCAAAAAGCCAAATAAATCTATTTTTAAAGTTTGCAATTACTAATACTCAATTAATCATACACTAATAATACTTCTCGTTTAACATGCCCAAAATAATCCACCTCCCCTGGGCAGATTCAAACGGGGCCTAATATGTTTTTTTATAGTATCTTTCAACAAACCTTTTGAGTTTGGGCTTTTTTTTTACGTAACGACGGCAGAAGTTTTGCCGAATTATATAAAATAAATAGAGTTGACCCAGTTTATAAGAAAAGTCGAGTCCATAAATCTAACATATGCATGGTTAATTAAAGAAAAACTGGCAAAACCTTTATAGAAACAAGGAAAAAGAGAAAACGGCGTCCACTAGTCAGACTACACAAACCCTACACTAGTTATCATTGCAGAGCATTGCAAAGGCACGCAACTTCAACTTCTAAAAGCAGAGAGGTAGAACGACCACCACCTAGACAACCTGTCAGTGGAGCAGGACCTTCTGAGCGAAACCTTCAAGAAAAAAAATAACATTGATGACGTTGTCCGACACCCATCCAAATCAGACTAGGTTTTAACCTGAAGGGAAGACAGCCAAAAATAATACCTCCAAAAAGAAAATGGCGCCCACGGGCATCGATGTCATCTGCCTTGGTCGAGCACCAGGCAGGGTTTTCGCCCCCAAGATCTCTTGATTTCTGCTCCACTTCTATCCTCTCTTCTTGATGCCGTGAAGTTTGTTGAAGGTTGTCATTGCCGAGCTCGCCAATCACGGCCAGCAGCTCCGACCCCGCCCCAACAAACAAACACAACAACAAGATTAGAGGCCACCACTCCCACACAGGACAAAAGTCTCACACTGGAAAAAAACGTCGCAAGCCAGCTAAAAGCAAAAGAAAAGTAATAGACCTCCCAATCTTCACCGGTCAAAGCTTTCTTAACGATTTTCCACCTGAGACACTTCACGCGGGAAGAGGGGAGGAGCATCGAAGCAGAGCAAGACAAAACGAAAAAAAGAACCCCACATGTCAACGATTGGGCAAGCTTCCGATCATCTGGATGATTTCCTGCGACGATGAAGACAACGACGAAGATAGGCTGATAGCCGACGAAGGACCAACCATTACCCATGTCACCCACCACCCCAACAGGAACTAGGAACTCCTCGGCCAAGACAGGAAGCTTGACCTAAGAAGGAAGAAGTACCTAGGAGGTTAGGAATAATAGGAGAAGACGCCGCAGAGAGATCGCCGGAGGAAGAAAGGACCATCATTGGAGAAGAAAAGGAGAGGCAGAGGAGGGGAAGGAAATGAAGCCTATTTATGATACTTGCTTTCATATAAAAAGATCCCCGCTATGTTCAATTTCTTTTTTAATTTATCACTCTGCTAGTTTCAGCGATAACTCAAACTCCTCATGCCACGCGGGCTTCCAGCACGACAAAACGAAGTCAGTACATGCTATCTCAACAAGTTGCTTACCTACTTGTTAACCATAAATCACATTGGGTTGTCGATATTCCGTGTAGGTTTGCCACCGCCACTGCCGCACTCGGGATGGCAGGAGGAACCCACCATTTGTCAAGATGACATGGGAAACTCCAATTCTTCATGTTGGTCAGTCACATGGGGCAAAAACTTCAGCAGGTGATAATTAAAAGTTAGAAATTAGCGGCAGGTAGGAAATTGAAAGTGAAATTAAACTTATATGCAGTTTTCATATATGAAATTGAACTGTAAGAGGGTTCGTTGGATTTTCCCATGGGACAAAGGATGAAGGCAAAGAACTTAACAAAAATTGTACTTAAAATTGATTTTAACTTTTAACCTTTGGGGTCAGATCCCATTAATTTCAAACAAAATTCATGAAAATTGTACAGATTGAAATGCCAAAGCTGTTGGGTTTTGCATGTAGCTCTGCAGCTGTTAACCGGCCAAGCTAAACTGACTCAACATCTATTGACGACAATTGTCTACCATTATGCCAAACTCAGGACCTGATGAGGACATCAATACTATCAATACATCCCTATTTGCACATGTACAACTTCATGGTCCTATTACCCATGCTTGCACCTCAACTTCACTGTCAGGTGAGTTTATTCAATACATGTCCATCCTATTTACACCCTACAGATGTGTGCACTCTTGTTTTATTTAGAAATAATACAGAGGATCGAAAGAGAAAACGGTTCGCGTTGGCTGGATTTGGACTACAGAACGACATCAATTCATGAAAAGCTTATCAAGTCTGGATTCAAATGGATCTGACGTTATGGCCATATCTATTTTGGAAAGGCCACAATTAATATTTTACTACATATTCTTTTTTCTGTCCATGGTGTTGTATCACCTTATTTGAGTCAAATGCATTGTGTATGAAGTTGAGTCCATTACAGACACATCCTAGGGTTAGAGCACGACCCGATCATCCTTATGGTCATTCTCCATCTCTTCTTATACACGTAACCTCTAAAAAAGAATAATTGGGTTTTCTTTTCGTAAGTTTAGCTTTCGCTATTTATTTGTACATGTGCGTATTGGATTAACCGCATGCATACTTATATTGGAACCCCATTGTCATAATTAAGATTTAACTTGAGACCTTCATATACATCTTGCAATTCAATGATTGTTTTAGTTTTTCTTACTCCCTCTGTCCTCATATATAGAGAATTTGAGATTCAAACTTATTCATAAATATAAGGAATTTGATAGTGCTAGTTGTCACATCAATCAGTTATTTACCTAATTTCTTTACATATTACCCCCACCTCTAATAGCATAAGGGTATTTAGTCTATTTTTTCATCTTAATCTTTCTTTTAAAAAAAGGAAATAACCTCTATAATTTCTATAATTGAGGACGGAAGGAGAATGTATTGGGTGCTAAGACGTATTGTCCTTTTATAGTTATAGTCAAGCCGTAAACTTCGTCATTGTTTCCTAATCGAGTTATCTACTTTATCTAGCCGAGAGCTCGACTGCTTAAGAACAATAAGGGTTTCTTTGGTTTCCTTGCTCAATCCTCAGCCTAGCTCTCTATATGCAAGGTGCGGGTGTTTGGTTTCCTGCAAGGACAAGCGGGCCTGTCTGTTAGCATGCAAAAAGGACACACGAGCCTGGCCCCATGGAAACGCAGCTGGGTTTCGTTTCTGTGCAGCCTGGCTGGACGGAGCAAGAAGTTGCTTACGTGTGCTGGTTCCAAAGAAATTTTTAAGCACTTTTGTTTATATGCAAGCAGAAAACCAAACAAGATCTCAGAGAAGCCTGGCTGAGTAAACAAAGAGACCAAACACATCAACTTTGTCCATCTAATATAGGCTGCCATGGGCTAGCTCCACTAATACGAGCCAGATCGACCAGATGCTATACAGGTAAGCAATCACACCCTAACCTCACGGGTTCGGATTTTTTAGAGGACCATAGAAGTGTCTTGGGGCCACAAAGCAGTGGTGCAGCCAGCCCGCCTCAGCCTGCAGGGCATGTGTGGTGGTGAGTGACAGCGCTGACAAAAAGGCAAGGATAAGAGCACACACGTTACCCTTCACCAGCGACTGGTCGGATCTGTCTATCCGATCGAGGCTTCCTCCTAGCTTCAACCTTCTAGAAGGTTTTGGCATTCAGCCATTCACACCGGCCGCAAGTGCATGTGTATCACGCCACGGCGGCATCCACGTCCCCGCAATCTGCTCCCGCCGCGCCCCGCGACAACCTATGAGTCGCCCTCGCCGTCGTCGTCATCGACGACGTCTATAACACATACGGAGTACACTGCAATCTACACATCATCTCTTTCTTCCACATTGCCATCGTGTTCGGGTTCAACCTTGAGCCGGAGAGAAACAGAGAGAAGATGGCGGCCGTGACGACGGCCGAGCTCCACTTCTTGCTGGTGCCACTGCTGGCGCAGGGCCACATAATCCCCATGGTCGACCTGGCCCGCCTCCTCGCCACCCGCGGCGCGCGCGTCACCGTCGTCACGACGCCGGTCAACGCGGCGCGCAACAGCGCGGTCGTTGACGCAGCTCGCCGCGAAGGACTCACCATCGAGCTCGCCGAGATCCCCTTCCCCGGCCCGGAGTTCGGCCTGCCGGAAGGGGCGGAGAACATGGACCAGATGACGGATTTGACCATGTACTTGGGCTTCTTCAAGGCCGTATGGAAGATGGAGGCGGCGCTCGAGGATTACGTGACGTCACTGCCTCGCCGTCCGGATTGCCTTGTCGCCGACGCCTGCAACCCGTGGACGCGCCCCGTCTGCGACCGCCTCGGAATCGTCCGTCTCGTGCTCCACTGCCCATCCACCTACTTCCTCCTCGGCGTGCACCAACTGACGAAGCACGGCGTGTACGACCGCGTCGCCGGCGACCTCGAGCCGTTCGACGTGCCGGATTTCCCGGTCCCCGCCGTGGCGAACAAGGCCACGTTCCGGGGGTTCTTCCAGTGGCGCGGCGTGGAGCAGGAGGCGCGTGACGTGGACGACGCCGAGGCCACCGCCGACGGCCTGATCCTCAACACGTTCCGCGACGTCGAGGGCGCGTTCGTCGACGCATACGCGGCGGCGCTCGGCCGGAGAACGTTCGCCGTCGGGCCGACGTGCGCCCCGAGGCTTCACAACGCCGACGCGACCGCCGGGCGGGGCAATCGCGCCGACGTCGACGCCGGCCGGATCGTGTCGTGGCTCGACTCGCGCCCACCGGCGTCCGTGCTGTACGTCAGCTTCGGTAGCATCGCGCACCTCCGTGACAAGCAGGCCATCGAGCTCGCCGTCGGGCTCGAGAAATCAGGGCAGCCGTTCATCTGGGCGATCAAGGAGGCGAAGCCCGGCACTGCCGTAGGCGATTGGCTCGCCGGCGAGGGGTACGAGGAGCGCGTCGGCGACAGGGGACTCCTCATCCGCGGGTGGGCCCCGCAAGTGACGATCCTGGCCCACCCATCGACGGGAGGATTCCTCACCCACTGCGGGTGGAACGCGACGCTGGAGGCCATCGCCCACGGCGTGCCGGCGCTGACGTGGCCCAACTTCTCCGACCAGTTCAGCAGCGAGAGGCTCCTCGTCGACGTGCTCGGCGTCGGCGTCAGGTCGGGCGTCACGGTGCCGTCTTCGTTCCTCCCTCCCGAAGCTGAGGGCGTGCAAGTGACCAGCGCCGGCGTGGTCAGGGCGGTGGCTGAGCTGATGGACGAAGGGGAGGAGGGGATGGCGAGGAGGTTGCGTGCCAAGGAGCTCGCCGCGAAGGCCATGGTGGCGGTGGAGGAAGGCGGGTCGTCGCACGCCGACCTGACGGACATGATCGGCTATGTCAGCTGTCGGCGAAAAAGCGCCGCGAGGGGGGACGCCGGCGCGGTGGCCCGGACAGATTCTCCGGAGACGATTGGAGACATTAGCGGCGATAAGAGGGAAGCAGATGCCACCAGATTGTCAGTACAGTCCTAGATAATATGGAGCAGAATAGTTTAATTAGTTATAGAAGGATGTCAATAGCATGAACTCCCAGGATGCTGCTTGATTAATTCTGTAAACTACAGAACACTGGCTTGTGCAGCTGTGCTTGCATTAGAATTTACTACGTAAATTTGCACGGATAGTAAATTTTTCCAGCTATTCATTTGACAAAAAGGTTAGCCGAATGACAAATGCGAACCCAGGAAAGGCTAGTAGAATACGTACGATCTATTGCCGTATTTTTAAGTCACGTGAACCGGAGAAACTTGCGAAAGCCGCTCTCGCAAGAACACACGAGCAAGGCATGGTTTTTTTTTCCTGGTCCCGATACAGATACGACGTACACTGTACGCGACGGGGATATGATGTGTCATGCCGGCCCCTTGCCCCTCTTCAGTCCTCACGCGCAGCCTAGCACCACTCCCATCCCCATCGGAGAGAGCACGAACAGATAAATGACTTCTCCCGCACCACTCAAATGTGGTTGTAAGTTTCAGTGAGTTCGTACCTAGCTAGTCGATGTCAGCGTTGCCACTACGTTTCTGCAAAGGGGATGACGACAAACCAATGATCAACCTTGCACTGACTCCAGGCCGTGTCTAGTCGCACTCCAGGCTGTCTACTTGATGTAGCTTCCAGTTGCAATCGACCAGTTCCAGTCGAGAAAACGATCTCAAAAACAGATTGCGGAAAATTTTCCTTCTGTACCTCACAAAATTGAGAGGTTGTTTGGATCAGGAAGTTCGTGTATTATCGGATGTTTACACCTTAATTAAAAGTATTAAATATAGACCGATAATAAAATTAATTGTATAAATAAAAGCTAAACCGCGAGACGATTTTTTTAAGCCTAATTAATCCACGATTAGCAAATGTTTATTGTATCATCATATTCGCTAATCATGGACTAATTAGGCTCAATAGGGCTCAATAGACGTCTTGCAAAATAGTCCAAAATAGGGGTTGATTTTATTAATAGTTTAAGTATCTAAATATCCGATGTGACAGGGACTTAAAAAAATCCCTGTATCCAAAACTCAATTCCCTTCATATTCTTCAGTTTTACCAAATCCCTTAAATACTCTAAAATTTTATTTTTATCCTTTGTATGTCCCTGCCGTTAATTTTCCGTTAGATGTACGTTGTTTATGCATATATATTAGCTTGTCAGTTCTTTTAGAAAGACTAAATTGCCTTAGCGACTCTAACCCAAGGTTGTCAGTATCCCGATACGTATCCTAGTATCTTATGATACTACGATCCTATCGAGCCGAAATAATACCGATCCTACTTAGTATCATAATTTTCATAGTATCTCGATCCTACTATTTATTTCCTTACGATCCTAGCAGATCTTATGTATATCCGATACTACAATCCATACGATACCACTCAAAAGTATATAAAATTATGCAAATAATACGATGGATTGGAAATTATGTCAATAAATCCACTCAAAAGTTACATAAAGTTAATTAAATTAGGCAAAAGCAATATTATAGACTTTATCTTATACTAAATATTACAAGTTATACATAAAAAATATATAAAATACGTATTTTTTAAATCTGATAGTATCCCTATATACCACTTTGCGAAAAACGATACTACTTGGTATCCCGAACCTGACAACCTTGCTCTAACCAGCCTCCAATCCCCCATCGTCTTCCTCAACCACAGCATGAACAAAAGCAGAGAATGACGTGGCGAGGCCACTCCTCGTCGCCCTCCACACTAGCAGTGTGTCAGACCTCAACATACGGAGCGGAGCTAGAAAATTAGATCGCCAATGTCATCGGTGTCAAAGTACACTTTTTGATTGCTATATGATACTATATACATTGGCTATGCAATTTATCTATGTATTTCGCCGAAGATCGTTGGGGTCACCTGACCCCGATGAGAGTACTATAGCTCCGCCCCAGCATACGGATCTAGAAAAGGCAATTCGTTAGTGTCATAGTGTACCTATCAATGTCATACCGCTACCATACTAATTTCATTTATAACAGCGTTATACGTGCAAATAAGCATTTTACCTATACAGTTTGCCGAAAATCATCGGTGTCAGCTGACACCAACCCTATTACTGTAGATCCACCCTCTATGTCCACTCCCGTCACTGTCAAGGCCCACCCTCTCGTCGGCATCATGAACCCAGCAAGTTCCCATTGTCGCCGTCGACCCCACGATCTCGTCTGCCCGTGTCTTTGGGACGGTGCTTGGTTGACCTCCCGTCGAACCCACACTCAAGTCCGGCCTTGAGCCCTCGGTGCCTGCGATGGCTCCCATCAGCGCCTACATCGGCCCCAAAGCTTCGATCCCAAGCATAGGCTAGCTCCCCACTACCAAAAAACACGCATTTGTGTCGCCTAATCTGTGTTGTGTTGGTTACTATAAACCCGGCACAGATAACGGCCATCTTGCCTCAAAAATCCCTTGAAACACATGAGGGCTGGACTTCACCACTAACCAACACAAATTACCCCATATTTGTGTCGGTTATGTCTATAAACCTGCACAAATAGCACCGACCATATATAGTGCCGATTGTAGAGGCGAATCGGCACTAATGAGGTATACTATTTGTGTCAGTTGTTAATTCTCGCTGCCACGAAGTTAATGTTCGGCCAAAAATAAGCAGAAAACATAATTTATCCTGGTTAACTATAGGACCAGCACTAGTGACCTAAACACATTAGTGCCAGGTTATTTCTTTTGGCCGGCACAAAGAAAAATTAAGGTATGTTTTGGTGGGAAAAACGTTATTAGTAATGGTTGTAGTGTAAAACGTGCACTGATGTGGAGCCCATCAGTGCTAGTTTTATACGCGAGTTGGCACAAAAGGTTTGCCTATATAAAGGTTGTTGGCCTCCCCCTCCTTAGCAGCTCGAGTAGAGTAGAACAGGGCAGGGAGCCCCTGTTCTCTCAAATCACTACAGGAGGGGCAAAATTTTTGTAATTTTTTTTCCAAAAATTTTCATAATTTGATCGATTAAGATGGCGGTTCAAGCACCATCAAAGGTATGGCCAGCAGATTAGGGCATTGGGCCACTTGGGCCGGACGAAGCAGAAAACAAAGAGAGCAAAGGTTGGCGCGGGCTTAGGCTTAGGCCTAGATATATGGCCATTTTGGTTTGAAGTCAAAATATGCCATACCAAATTGTTGATACCTTAAATAGTAATTTGGTAGTGTTTAGTTTTAAAATGATTAGCTTTTGTCTATTAGTCGTATATATAAAATTATCGAATAAATACTGGGTTTGCTAAATTTCTATCGACAGAATTTTGGAGCAAATATACCAAACTTTCGGCATGTGCCGCAGGGCAAGGGATTCGATTCCACAACCACGAGAATGCACAACGAGACATTCAACCTTTGTGCTAGCAAACACATGTGGTTGTAAATGCATTAGGGAATGTATGAAGGTGTTAATTCTTCAATAGCATCACGGAAAGTTTAATGGTACGAATGAGAGAGAATCAGAAGAAAGAAACACTATTGTTTTCCATGTCTCAACACCGATTATTGGTATTTATATAAGAAAACCATGCTGCATTAGGGTGGATAAAAGGAAAGTAGTAATACAAAAATTCACTAATGGTTAGAGCCCTTGTTGTCTCAGCTATCTAAAGTGATGTTGTATTATGTAAGAAGCCATAGCGGTCTCTATTTTTGTACAAGCTAATATGTGTTGTTATAGTGTACTTCCTCCATTTTATTACGTAAGAGTTTTGACCTTTTACTTACAACTTTTAACCATTCGTTCTATTAAAAAAATTATGAAAAAATTATTTATTTTATTTGTAATTTACTTTATTATCAACGTTACTTATCATTTTTATTTATACTAGATTTTTGAATAGGATGAATGGTCAAACATTGCATGTAACAAAAATCTAACTCCTACATTACAATACATTACGAAACGGATGTACGTTTTCTGAATTGGAATTAGCGTTGTTTTGCCGATCCTATAAAGGCAACTGTACGTGTATTATAATACAATGGTTATATATTACATATGATCCATCTTCTATAATACGCTAACACTACAAGGGTCAAAACAAACATTGCCATACAGGCAGGTCCGCTCAGAAAGAAGGTAGCAGGAGGAAGAAGAGAAGGACCTTTACATTCTTTACATTTAATGGTGTGGTTCACTTATCAGCAATTCAGCATCATCGTCGACATTTATCAGCTTTCTCATCTGATTGTGTCATTTACACAAAAATACCGGCCACCGCAAATGGCGAGGGTGTCCCAGCACTATACCTAGCTAGTTACCACGGCTTCATGTCATCCGGGGATCCCTCAGTCCAGTTGAGCACCCTCTGCCCAGGCTTCAGAAACACGCCCTTGCCATGGGGCAGCTTCCGTGCCAATGCGTTCAGTATCTGGTGGAACCCGTCCCCAGGCTCGGCTGGCTGCGGGAACAGCATGGACTGCTTCATCGACGGATTTTCGAGCAACTCCTGCTTTCGAAGGATCACCTCCGTTGGAATGGAGGTCAGGATGGTGTCCAGCTTGGGGACGTCGTCCTCGGCCACAAAGACAGCGATCTCGTCCCATGGAATCGCGTCGGAGAAGGGAAGGACGATGTCGTCAGCGATGATCACCGGGATGCAGCCGAACACCACGGCCTCCACCAAACGGGGACTCCATGGCGCCCAACCCAGTGGGCACAAGCAGAAGACGGCACGCTGCATATCCTCATAGTAGGTTGGTGGGTGGTCCGTCGAGATGTCGAACATCGGGTTGCTCTTGAAGTTCTCCCACACTGATGCACGGGCGCCTCTGCATTGCATATGTAAGGCCGGGTTCAGTATTTCAGTCTAAAATTTCAGGATTTGTTGTTGCTGTAAGGTTAATATTTTGCTCAAATATTTCAAATTCCACATTTTGTTATGAATTTAGGAGTTTTCCTTAAAATACAGCCAAAATTTCTTCAAATTTCAAATCCTTTCATGCAAAAATATTTGGAAATTTTATTAGTTTTCAGATATATCAGTCACCTTGAAATTAATTGTTTTGCTGTTCACAATATAGAAGCCTCATGGTTGGAGGTAGGTGCATCAAGACTTTCGAATAAATGATTGATTAAGACTGCTTATCAGGTGCATACCTTGCGTAATAACCACCCTCAGGATCATTTGAAGTATCATAGAACAATCCACGGAAATAGACAAAGATAGACCGAGGTGTCTCTGGCGGCACAAGGCGAGCTCTCATCTTGTGAGCGGGAGTATATGGAGGGATGGTGATGGATCCATCCTGGAGGCATGCATGGTTATTTTGCCCAAATGTCTGAACCAGTGTAGCGCGGCGCAGCACCGGAAGGACACCTCGCTCAATAGCCTTTGCTTCCTGAACAGTAGGAACATATTCTGATTGCACGTTAGAAGATGCTTGAAGCAAACATGGTTAAATGATAACAAATGTTGTATGGGAAAATGACAAGGTTGGAATCCCATTGTAATTACAAATGTGCCCGTGTGCACTATATATATCGGTAATACTATCTCTGTTTTTAAATAGGGAAAATTGCAACCATTAACCATACAGTAGAGTTTTTGATATAACGATTAACTATTCATCACGACTTGTCTTTAATTAAAGGCATTTTAAGCATGGCTTAGTTTTTTCATATTTGCAGTAAGTTTTTGAATAAAGCGAATAATTAAACATCATAAAAGTTAACAACATCATACGTTCAATAACAGAGTAATTACTACATAGGAGGGGATTCATGGTTTTATGACTCACCTGGAACCAAAAACATGCACCAAAGTCATGTGGAGTGACAAAGAAATGATCTGCTCCCTCCGTCCTGTTCCAGTAGGGCCAATACTTGGAGATGAACTTAATCGCACTTCTCATCATTCGTGGAGACTTGGTGGTCAAGGGATGACCCCATGGTGTAAGGTCGCATGTTGTATATACCGGAGTGTAGAACCAATCAGCTTCGTCAGGATTTAATGTCCGGACCGCACTCGACAACAGGAATCGATGCATGAAGATCTCTACGGCAAACATGTGGCTGAGGCATCTAGGATCTTTTGCCACGATGTTCTTGTTGTACTTGAGGGGCAACTCGTAGACATATACCTTGAGCCTTCCAGTAGGATCATCTTCTCTAGCACATCACCAACAAGCACTTCGTGAAATTTAATCATATTTCATATCTCCGTAGAGAAAGTTCACATGAGGATTATGCGCTGTAATTAGTAGTACCATGTATGATCCCATATAGTACAATTAATGAAGTTAAGACAGTTTTCCTCAAGAACATTATTTTCTTCAGTCAAAGCATAATTATTGAAACTATACTACTAGTAGTAGCAAGTAGGCACACAAACAATCAGTAACATAAAAGTCTTGATACACTTGACAATTTACAATTTGGCCATACATGGAAAAGAATCAAACTTCATCTATGCTTTCTCAGCGTAGGGAAGCCATGCGTATCCTATATAGATGTACATAGATCTGATCTCAAGATTTCGAAGCACTGGCAAAGTGGCAATATCCCAACTCTGCACCTTGCCAGAATCGAATATAATCCAATGCCCACGCGGATCAAAGCACCCAACCGAATCAAATTCGGGGCAACGAAAACTCAATGAGCAGCACGGATTCCCCAGATCAAAACACAACAAGCATCGGGATCGGGCAACAACCAGATCAACGAATAATCAGATCACCGGAGCAGAGCATGTGGCTGGCAGCTTACCTTTGATCCGCCCGATGTCCTCCGCCGTGACGACAGCGAGAACCACGGCGAGCGCCAGGGCCAGCGCCCGCGCCCGCGCCGTCGTCGTCCACATTAGTCAGTCGTCGCCGCCCGCACCGCGCGCTCTCGGTGCGGTGGCTCAGAAAGTGAAGAGGAACGGGGAGAGATGGAGGCTCGATTTGAGTAGAGAAAAGCCCTGTGGGATGTTTTCTTGGCAGGTGTGGGGAATTTTTTTAGTGGGTGACGGTGGTGGCCGCCGCGTTGCCTGCGGGCTCTCGCTGTCGGCGGGAGGAGTTGGTGGTAGGTAGGTAGGTACGTGGGTGCCAGGTTAATTCCCTACTGTTTGCAAGATTGAAATTTTGCATTCTCACCAATTCGTCCTCGATGAATAAATTCCTCAGAAGAGTAGTAAGATCTACCGGTGGTACTGCATTTCTAGACCAGAATATTACCCTTGCTTAGTCACTGCTCCCTCCGTTTTAAATATAAAATCATGTGATTTTTTACTATTATTCTTCTTATTAAAAAAATTATGAAAGTACTTTAATTTAATTTTAAGCATGAATTATTATTTTTATATTCGCATAAATTTTTTTACTAGGACGAATGGTTAATCATTAAAAGCAAAAAAGTCAAAATATCTTACGTGACGAAACAGATGTAATACTCTCTTTGGTCATTTTAATATGACAGAACAACTACATGCAGGTCGAAACGAATGGTTTCACCTATAGCTGAATTTACATAGAACGATAAATATATAACTGAAATATAATAATTATAACTAAAACTTTTGCACCTTTTATTTGCGGTTTAATAGTCAATACCTAAATACAAAATATTTCAAAAAACCTCAAAACAACTTTCAAACGAAGTTCTAAAATTGATTTCATTCCATTACACACCACATGCACGCGCACCACTACATATTTAACACCACATCCATACACCCATGATTATATTCTTATATATATATTTGAAAAGACAGACCAAAATCATATTCAGAATCCAAGGACGCGATTGTTTCGCTTATTCTAATAAACTATGGCCACTGTAGCCATACGAAAGAAGAAAAACATAAAGGGTTAACTTTTTTATCCATATTATTCTTGATTTGAAAAATCAAAGGATAAAAGACATATAATAAAAATTCAAATTAACTTAAAAATCATGTTTAGATATTCGAATTTTCAAGGCGGCTTGTAAGCCAACAACGAAGATGGGAGACTAACTAAATTCATATTAAGAGTAACCATTTACATGTAGGCAGATATCTAACCTCCTACAACTTAACCATCGTCTCCACATCACTAGCACAAATTTTAGCAATGGCTAATAAGTTTAAATCAAAACGATGAGAAGAGACGTCATGTTTAAACGACCATAGGGAGTAGTATTATCGAGTAACTACAACATCCGTATGTGATAGGAGCATGGTGTCCAACAAATCAAAGGAAAGCAAGAGGCAGTGTGGTGACCAACAAAATAGGTTAGGCAGCTGTCCGGCACGGCCTTGCTTGGTTCATGGTTCATGCATGCCATCTTATTTTCTCCGTGTTGCCTACTATGCTTTGACTTTGACGGCCAGTTTGTTAGGTGGTTGTTTTCGTCGTTTTTGTCCAGCTAGTTAGGCCACTGAACTCCAGAATGTACAGTAAGGATTAAGGGCCTAGCTCCAACTTTAAGATTGTGCAGTTCAGTTGAAAGTTGAAACTGTACTAAACGTTTATAATGGAGCTGTAACTCTATTTCTAATAATTTCACTACAAGATAAAACAATATTCTCCCGCTTCTCAACTCTACTTCACCGTTCACCGTTAAGACAAAAGCTATACAGACGAGCCCTAAATAACCATTAGAAAAAAAAAAGCTTAAAGTCAACCTTAAACTGGAAGTGATGCTCTCTCTTGATTAAAAAATTCTATCGTTTATGGCTGATAAGGCAATAAACACACCACAAAAAGATCTATCGTTAACGTACAGACCCATTCACACCTTTTTTTTTTAACACAGTTGAATTTGAACTTTAAATTTTTGTGGAGCTGGCGAACGTTCTCCTAGAGCTGCGCGAATTTCAGGAAAAGAAAATATTGATGATTTTTTGACAGATTCCCACCATTTTTAATGTTTGTGTCATTTTCCAGTAGATTATTGAATATATTATTGTAGTGGATTGTGTATCGTACATAATGATAAATTAAATATTTTAAGAAATAAAATTATAATATATTAAAAAGTGGACAATTGCATGGAAATATATATCTTCAAAGCGTGGTGCGTGGAGTAAATAACATGTTTCAGCTAAATAATCTGAAAAAGAACAGAAAACTCCGCACCCTGCCCAATAGCAAACTTTGCTTCGAGATATATTTCTGGACCACGATTAATATTTGTAGACCACGATTATTTTCGATCATTTTGCTCGAGACATCTCAACTAATTAGCGCAGGTGCAGCTTGCAATAGCCAACAGCTCAGTAATACCAGCTCAGGAACACAAAAAAGGTGATGATGTTGTTCTCTCTCTCCTTTTTTTCTTTCTAACCTAACTACCACCGTCTTATTCTTACCAACCACCACCAATCTCTCACATGCCAATATATCCAACATTCCTTGTGAACTCAGCAACATTGTTTTCAGTTAAACAGTTAAACTGAGGCGACATGCTGCCTGATAAATAATAAATAAGACAGGCTTCTCTATGATCTTGCTTGAGACGGCTGTTTCACCTTTGTCACCGAACTGTCCAAAAGATGCTCAACTATATATTGCTTACCAAACAATTTCGCCTTTTTGGAAAGAAGATGCTCAACTACTGCTCAAGGGAAGGCCAATCATCAATTTGGTAAATTTTGGTCGCAATGTCCATCGCATTTGTTGTTGTCAGTTATATACAGGTGATACTAGTATACTATTTGACTGGTCGATTCAGCCGTTCAGTAGTACTGGTGGACTTTTGAAGACGTAAGATGCTTTTGAGTCCTATTCATTGCCTTCTTTATGCAAAATTGACAACAGAATTGATGGAATTAATCAATGGCCTTCTCCCTTCATGGTGCAATGCATGAAATTTACTGTTATTAAAAAAAAAGCTTCCTTGAAACGGGATTAGACAATGAACATGTGTAAAGTTTCGTAATTTAATTTCAATTATGATATATTCACATATGGTTGACTGGTCCTGACATTCTCATCTAATGATTGGAAATAACATGAAAATACTGGAATGAGATAAACGGAAGAAAACATGCTCCCTCCATCCCAAATTACAGGGAGTATTTCGTTTTATTGGAAAATGGGTTTGACAAATAATTTCACTACTAGAAAATTATTTTATGAAATAAATATTGTTAGATGTATATTTAAATAATATCTTAATAGAGATTTATATGTCAAATCATTATCCTAATAAAATAAAATATGTTCTGACCGAGTTCTTTTCTACTTAATTCAGTTTTTTAATACTTAGATTATCACGTGAAGGCTTCCGAGCTGTTAGATAGCACACTTTCTAAAAAACTTTTTATATATAGAAGTTTCTTTAAAAAATCAATGTAATTCATTTTCAAGTTTAGAGTAGTTAGTACAAAATTAATTTATACTGATGGTTTGTGTCATTTTACATGCGAGAAGTAATCTAATCCCAACATCTCTTTAGAACTCGCCCTTAGGATGGAGGGAGTAACAAACACCGTGGCTCATGATACGCTAATGGCTACGTGCGAGTCAGAAGGGGTTTATGAAGTTGTAGGATATATAAATGATATCTTAATAGAAAAATCATGGGTCAAACCTGTCAATGTTTGAGGTTGTGAATATGGTATTTGCATGGTATAGGGAACGTCGGTACCAAGGTATATGCGAAATTGAGGTAAAAAGATGGAGACAAAGATTTTTATACAGGTTCGGGCCCCTAATCTTATAGATAATAGCCCTACTCCTGTTGGTCGAAGCTGGTGTTGCTCTATACTCATCGGGATCACACAAGCACAATATTTTGGAGAACCTATCTAGCTGTCTTCGACTTGGCGGCACGTAGTTGACAACAGGGTAGTCTTCCTCCTCGAGTATGAACTCCTCGAGATCAAAGATAGTCCTAGGTCCCTCTTATCGGCCTCTGTAGGCATCATATTGGGCCTGTTTAGGCTTATCTCTGATATCGGTGTT
Source organism: Leersia perrieri (assembly GCA_000325765.3). Classification (NCBI taxonomy): domain Eukaryota; kingdom Viridiplantae; phylum Streptophyta; class Magnoliopsida; order Poales; family Poaceae; genus Leersia; species Leersia perrieri. Next base: position 3,396,042 of record CM002477.1, read on the forward strand.
TGGCGGTGTGTGTTGGTGTCTATTTTGACTTGTGTGTCCCTCTCCCCCGTTCCCTCCTAGGGGGTCTTGTATTTATACTCATAAATGTCCCCTGTCCAAGTAGAACTAGAGAAACCAATATGGATACAATCCAAGTAGTCCTTCTAGTTTTTCATATAGAACTCTTCATGTGCTTCCTTATCAGGAACTTCTTCTATATCCGAGGTATGATTCCGTGTAAGACTTGGTATATGGTGCGCCCGGCCGAGCTTAATCGATTACTATTGGGTGTGTGGTATCATAACCCTGGCAGTAGCCCCTGACTTCAACTCATGAATTCATGTCATCATCCGTGTTTTCTCTGTTAACGTTGTCATGCCCACTTGATCGTTATCGATATCCATCGAGATGATATGGAGTACTCAACATATGAAAAAATCAACGGTCCACAAATGAATTTAAATTGAAGTCTAAACAACTGCCATAAGTGAGCTTAAGAAAATTTATGTGGCAACGCAAATGAACGGGATGATGTTCTCGATCGAAGACCTTGGAACAATAGTTGTCATCATTGCTTAACTGTTCTCGAACGACCGAGAATATACAGAGTATAGGACTAAGTTTCCTAGACCTGCCGTAATCGACAATTTGGGTTGAAGTAAAGAATTTTCATCTCGATGGGTACACCATAGCTTTATTCCAAAATTCTTGTCAAACTCTACCAACCGTTCTCGAGTAATCAAGTACGTAGTTGTCCAACCGTTCTCGAGTAATGAAGTAGTGATCCAACCATTCTCAAATGATTGAGTAGTTGTATAGTCTGTGACAAAGCCTTAAAATCTGACTTTCCTGAAATCAATACTCAGAACAGATTGTTAGATACAAGTAGCCCCCGAGCAAACGCTCAAGGGCAACATGATATAATATGAATTTTGAAAACTGAAAATAGATTGAATTTGCACATGACAATAGAAAAGTATTCTTGCTAGAGCTTCCCTCAACAATAGGAGTCTGGTACTGTTCCTAGCCCCCAACTGTCTTTATGGAAAAATTATTTTCCATAAAGGCAGCTTAAATCTTATAACAAACCAAGCTAAAGCGGACAAAATCCTAGCCCTCGGTCATGAAGTTGGGAAAACCAATTCATGAACTCATCGAGATCAGAGATGTCGCTAGATCCCTCTTGTCGGCCTTCGTAGGCACGATATTATATTTGTCTAGGCTTATCTGTAATATCAATGTTTGTTTAATACGCATTAATAGCGCAGAAGAATGATAGGATCGACTTCAAAATAGGGTGATATAAGAAAAGAGGACCATTAGACAAATATTGCATATACAAACTTATAGAGGTTGTCGGAGAATCCATCTCTTTAACCCATCTCGTCGAAACCTTGAAGCATCGAAATCGTCCTACCTTGCGCGCCACTATAGACAAGTGATACCCGTAGACTGGATAAATAGGGTATTGGGATACGTTGGTATAAGGATATATGCAAAATGACATCATGCAGACAAAGAGACAAGGATTATACATGTTCACGCCCCTAAGCTGGTAATACCCTAATCCAGTTTATATTGAATTGATATGGTGAAATCCACGGAGTACAAAGTAATAGATGGACCTAGGTGATGTCGATGAAATCATATTCGAGAGGGTCGACTAGCTATCTCGCAAGTCGGCTTCAACTGCTCTGGCTTCGTAAACTGTGGTGGTTGTGTCCGTCGTCCAATTTGATCCCTTCAACCCCTCAGATGGTACGCCCTTTATACTGTGGGTTGCCTATGTCTCCTAGTAAGATTCGAAATCCTAGAACTCTGCACGATATTGGGAAGTCGTAATCCTCTCCGAGTTGGACTCCATAGTCACCATACCAGTGAAGATGTTTTCCTTAATATCTTGTAGATATTGCCTTGTTGTTCAAGGAAACATCTCGTATACGTTGAGGTATACCATAATTTTCATATATTTCGTAGATCATAGAATGTGAGGTACGCCTTATCCGTAACCCTGACAGTAGACCCCGACTTCAACTTAAATGAACTCACGTTGTTGTCCACAACTTCACTTGTCAATCATTCATCGTTCTCACTTCATCATTCTCGGTAAGTACCAAGAAGACATGGAGTTCTCGATAACGCTGAAGGAAGTCCAACAGTTCACAAGTGAATTTAAATTGAAGTCTAAACAACAACCAGCAACAGACCCTAGAAATTTTCAACGGCAACCTCTCTCCTTTCCTCGAAAAATGAATCATCGCATTGTTTACCCATAAAAGTGGTGCGCGGGGCAACTTTTTCGGCTCATTTGCCTAGAAATTTCTCCAGCTTCCAAGATAAGCTATAACTTATGGAGGGAGTAACAAAATAACATGTCGGCATTGGCATTGGGTCATGAGAATGAGGCTCATGATGCGCTAACGACTACGTGCGTACAGACGGGTTTATTTAGTTGGAGGATATAAAAATACCATTCAAAATCTCTTATGTTCTTTTCCCAAATTAAGTCCCCTTCTCATCACAACTGACATGCTCAACTACCGTTGCATTGGCGGTATTCATTTGTCATGGATTTATCCATAGAAGTGCAATTTTCTTTTAGTAGGGGAAGAAAGGGTTCAATGGCATAGGACGATATATTATATATTGAGCTCGACAATGCCATCGCCTTGTCCTCGTCAGCACCTAGCTTGCCTGTTGTGGCGCCTAATAACGATTTTCAGAGTCTAGAATGTCATGCATCAGAATGTCAAGAGCATGCTCATAGGTTTCACGTGTCAGTTGATGGTGATGGTTAGTTTACAGTAGTATATAGATTTTCTGATTGTGATGCCACAAAAACATCAGATGCATTTTGTTTTTGTTATTTTTTTTCAACTGTGATGTCGGTGAACTCCACGTATACATCAGCTCAGAATAAACTATCTTAAAACATCAGAGAAACAAATTGATCTGGTCCAAAAACGGAATAAACCATCTTTTACCTTAGAACAAACTGAATTAATGTGACACCTAGGGTCAAAAAACAGTTCTAGGCCCAACTCATTTGATGACCACATCTACACTATAATATGTTTTATGTTTTCGTCCTTACTTTATGCAAAAAGATTTGAACAGGTATTACAATTATCCTAAAGTGGATTTGGCCACAAGCAAAAAAAAAAAAAGATTCAACTACAGGACTAATAACTACAAAGCTCGATTTACAACAATAAAAACAAATCAATCTAGTGCATACAAACAGAAAAAACCAGGAGAACCTGATGAGCATAAACAACTCAGCCAACACTGCTCTAAATCAATGGTATGATCACACTAATCCAGAATTGAATTGTGGAACAAGTTTGCAGGATTCTATTGAGATAACCAAGCAATCTGATACCAAATGATACGGGGTGCGGCCTGACCATCTTGACGTAAGATTTGAAAACACTAAACATGCAACAAAGTGGATGAACAATATGCAACCAGCGTTGCACACCTCTAACTTATATAGCAATCTAAGACCTCTAAAACAAAAAACAAACTCGTTACGTGAATTGGACACGAGGAAAGAAACTCCCTTGCATCTGCTGTTGATTTCCTTTGGTTCTTGTACAATGCAAACAAAATCATAGTCTTGGTCTATGTCCACTACATGGGACATGAAAATAACTTTCCAACAAGTACTCAAATGTCCAAAACGGACTACCAATGTGAAATCCACGACCGTTTTACCATAGGTCTGTCCAGGCTGTCCAAACCAAATCCAAACTAAATCCAAATCTTCTTATCTTTAAATTTATTCTTTAAAAACAAACGAATCCATGTGGAAAGATGAATTTGTCAACTTATATAGAGTCTTTGAATAGATGGAAACCATCTGTTGACGCAAAATTAGTGCGCACGGATCACACGAAGGCTTGGGAGATCTGTTTCACTCTAGTGCATATCCTCAATCTTATAATATGGGGCGGGCCATTTGATTTGATTCTACAATCAATAAGACTAACAATTAAAGTTAGACCCTAGGCATTATCGGCCACTGGGCCGACAACGTGCAGTTGATGCCAAGAGTTTTGGAATCGATTGGCTATATTGTATGGAATAATCGATCGGCTATATTGTATGAAATAAAACATGGATCGGCTTTATGTGATTAGCATAAATCATCTATAACCATGATTTTATTAGAAACAATCTTGATAGATCGGACTTAACCGTTGAAGCATAAGATCAACTATAAGGAAATCAGGTTATGTCAGCTTTATACCATAGATAGATTATAGCCGATGCAAGAAAAAAGGAACTTAAATTGAAAGATAAGCCATCGGCTGAAATCGTGATGGAATTATAGACACTACTAGTCGATACATCTAAGCCAATTAGTTTTAATCCTAACTCGAAGGATCGGACTTAACCAAGACAGCTTGTGCCAAGATTATCACTAATTAAAATATTAGGTTAACCGATTAGTAGTATGTATAATGGTGGATATACCGTATCGTATAAAGCCTAGTTTTGATACCTTAAACCGACAGTAACCTAGTTAGAATATCGGACTTAACCAAAAAGTAACTAGTACATTAATTAGAATATTGGACCTAACCAAGGAAGTCCTAATTAAGACAAACCGACGTTGAGGATCTAGAATCTAAAGATATATATGATACGTGACAATGTACCGGTAATTGAGTATATCGGAGTTAACAGAGAAAGTACCAATTTGCCGATGCGTATGAAGTTTGACGAGATATACTTTTTGTCGTCGTTTGGACCAAGCTGATGTAGCATGACCCGATGACACATTCTCATCGAAAAACCAAAGCAAGCTAGGGTGGCAATACACCAACTATTGTATTGATTCTATTTGTTTACTCGGGTGTATAATATTTATACCCTTGGGCAATTTGACTCCTACTATAACACGACTCAACTATCTTGCCATACAGTCATTACAATAAAGAAAACTAAGAAGACTCTTATGCTTACAAAGTAAGAAAACTAACACACTTTCCTACGTTAAATATAATCAGACTCAAAACTAAAAACCGATACAACACCAGATCCGACTCTGATCTCTTTTTAAGAGCTTCTTTCTTGATCTTAACTGACCTTACTAGATCAAACCTAAATTCTGGTGTTAACACCATCTAATCATCTCACATGTCCAACACACACTCCAATTAATAGGGCGATTCTCGTGTGTTACTTTATAGTTTGCACATCCAATAGTAAAATTGTCGTCTCTTATTATTGGAACATCTGAATCATGTGCCGCTTGATTTTTTTAGAAAGTAAACTTGATAGTCTTCATGAATATGGACTTCTTATATGTTTTATCCATCTAAATTGATAAGCAAACCTCATGAATATGATTGACATGTCGCCGGTTCGTCTTCCTGGGCGCGTCAATCACCTGGATCATCCTCTGCTTCTTGGCTGACGCCGCCTCCTTGTAACCCTCCTGGAGCTTCCGCTTCGCCGCCGCAAGCTTCGCCTCGTTGACGAGCACCGGCGCCTCCTTGCTCTCGTTTGATGCGATCTTCTTCTTCGCTGCCGCCGCCGCCGCCGGCTTGTCAGCGGCCGTCGTCTTCGCCTTCTTGGCGTGATGAGACGAGAGAGCAGGGGCAATCTTGGTTGGCGCAGGCGCCGATGGCTTGCTGATGCGGATGCTGGTCAAGTGGTCGTTGACCATAGCCTTCCAGTTGTTGTAGAGCTCGCCGGCGAGGCTGCGCACCTGCTCCGACGGGTGTTTCCTCAGGCCGGTGACTGTCTTGCCGATCTTGCTCTTCTCCAGCGTTTCGAACGTCATCGGCACGGCCTGCAGCGCTCGGAGAAGATCGATCACGGACTCCTCAGACGAGTCGGAGATCGGCTGGGCGGAGACGGCCTCGGCCATGGCCATGCCGCGTCGGTGGTCTTGGTGGTCGCAGAGGCGGAGCAAGTCGTGGAGGAGGATGTCGCGGCCGACGAGCTCGAAGGTGGCGAAGCGGATGGCCGCGTCGAGCCGCTCCGCTCCCATCGACCGAACCATCTCCCTCACCGCCGCTGCCTCGGCCATGACGACGTCTCGAGACGAGATTGCTTTGGCTCGGATTTCGCTAGATGGGGTTGGAGGCTTGGAGCAATGCAGATTTTGGTGGAATTGGGGAATGAGCGGAGGCAAATTTATAGCGGAGGTGAAAAGGAAGGCATGGCTGACTCCGACTCGCATTACACGGGAAAACGCGGAGACGCCGCAACGAGTTCGAATGGGAGTCGGAGAAGGAGAAATTCATCGGAGAAACGCGGAGTCTTCGTCATGAGTTCGAAACAGAGAAGGATTTCTCTCTGCTATTCTCCTCCTATAAATCCAGCGCCACAATTCGTCCTCTGTTCACCAAGAAACAGAGCCAAGAAGCAAGAGCGGAATCAGAGCTTTCGCTAGGAATCCGATCTAGCAACCTAGCCTTGCTCTGTTTCCCAGCAATGGCCACCGGCGGTGAGGCGATCCCGGAGGCGTGGAAGAAGCTGGTTCGGTCCCTGGGAAGCGAGCAGCTCGTTGACGCCATCTACGTCGCCATCGACGACCTGGCGGCGCGCGACACGATCCCCCACGAGGTTTTGCGCCGGATGGCCGCCGTCCGCGAGCAGCTTCCTTCCGTCGGCGAGGTGGAGGTCGCGACGATCAACACCAAGCTCGTGGCCACCGCCGGCTCGTCGGAGGCCACCGTGGTCGAGCTGCTCCGCGCGCTGCGGGCCTTGCCGATGACGTTCGAGACGCTGGAGAAGACAAAGATCGGCAAGACCATCACCAGCCTGACGAAGCACTCGTCGGAGCAGGTGCGTGGCCTTGCCGGCGAGCTCTACAAGAAATGGAGGCCTCTGGTCAGCGAGCACTTGAGAAGCAGCAGCAAGCCGACGACCAAGACCTCCTCTGCTCCTCTCGCCGTGGCTGCTCGCGAGCCGGCGGCATCTACTACGACGGCGGCGATCAAGACAGTATCCAACAAGAGCACCGACTCTGCACTCGCGGCTGCTGCTCGCAGGGCGGTGCAAGCGACGGTGGCGATGAAGAAGACAGCAACCAACAACAAGCGCAAGGAGGCGCCGGAGATGGAGGAGGCGAGGCTGGAGGCGGCGACGAAGAAGCTGAGGGAGGGTTACAGAGAAGCCGAGACGGCCAAGAAGGAGAGGAAGATACAGATTATCAACGCGCCGCCCAGGAAGGTGAAGCCGCGCTTCGTTGTTGTCGAACGCCGTGCTCCGGTGGCTGCCTCTCTACGGATGTAGATGGAGACATGGAGTGGGTGTTGTGGTGGTGTAATAATTCTTGGAAGAGAAAAACGCTTTATTTGTTTTGCAAATTCAGTCGTCGGCAACGCTGATGTAATTAAGGGATGAACAAAGTTCAGTTGTATGTACTGAAAGTCAGGTTACAGGAATTATTTGCCTATGCCCATGTAATTAACAAAATTCGTCTGTATGTGATTGTGGTTTCAGAATATGCCGATGGATTGATTTTTTTTTCTCAGTCTATAAATGGAAATCGTAATAAATTGTGAATGTAAGGCAAGAATGAAGTAAATAATGCAATACTACGTATTAAATTGTGAAAGTAGAAGCTTAGAAGCTACTAGGAGGAAGAAATGACAGTCAAAGCATCCTGCCGTTCATTATCTTAATTAATCGAGCATATACTGCAATTAGTTTCCATCAACTCAGACCACGGTCACCCTTTCTTATTAGATTTTCAATGTTATCAACTCCAAAACTCACAAATGAAGTGTATATCGGTTCTTTGGTTACCTACTCATAATATTCTACACCTTTACACACAAAAAAATGATTTATTTAGCTTATCAAAGTATAAGAATTTACAGGGCATGTCATCTGATATATAGACAGGTATGTTACAAATTTGTGTATTTATCAATTTTAATGAACATTTAATTGTGAACCTGTTAATTGTCGAATAGACAAACGCTTCCACAAGTCTGTATCATCAGGTTCTCGAGACAGAAATTTTGCAGAAACCAGACTGCAATGCCTCAATGGGCTGGTGGCTATGCACGAGAGAATAATTAGAGCATGTCACATCCTGATCTTGTTTCAGGGACAGCTCATGCTGTGTTTCCTTTTTAAGATAACGAACTCATGATATTGTGTGTTCAGAAATTTAGAGAATGCATATATATGCCTTGAGGAGAGAATATTTGTATCCCTTGATTTCTGTCAGAACCTAAGTATCTCTACAACTGGTTATTTGGCCACAACCTGGCACGTATGGCTTTTGCTTTTTTTTCTTTTCTTTTTTTGAGAGGGTATTGCTCAAATGTTGGCCAACAGGCCAAGCACGAGCATGTAAATACACTACCTGAACTAATTATCTGAGCCAACGCTTGTGCATGTCATCATGCCATGTGTGCTGCTATCCTTTTTGGGACCAGAGGCCTAGTTTTCCTTGTGTTACACGAGCGCTGCTATCCTTTTTGGGACCAGAGGCCTAGTTATCCTTGTATTACACGGACGATGTCTGTTTTCCATCGCGTTGCATGGTGACACGGTCAATGTCAGTTCTCTTGTTAAACATGAATGTAACATGGCGTGTGATTGTCAGACGTTAGAGGAATCAAAGCGCACACATCAATTTTGTGGATCATGTCTGAATAAAAACTGTTACTCAGAGGAGTTGTCATCTAGATAGCTTAGAGAGATAGCAGCTATCTCTAACCAGCATGTGTTTACACGAGCACAAAAATTCGGTATAACGAGTTAAATTTGCTATTTTGATAAACCAATACGATTAAATGTAGCCCGTACACAGTTCGTACGGAAGCATATTTGTATTTGGTAACAACAATTGACTTTGCTTTCATGTTTCAACATAATAAAACTTCTGTAAAGAACAAAATGGTAACGAAGCATCAACAGAAAAGGTACACATGTAGAAAACTAGGTATCCAAAAGTTAGGCCAGCTTCATTGAAGCTATCTGGGTTGCAAGCTCCATAGCTTCCTTTAGTTGAGAAGCATCACTTCCCTGCATTGCAGAAATTTGCAGATTATATTGCGTGATATAATCACAAGGCTTTCACCACGTGAACTTATACCTTTAAGATAAGTATGGTACAGTTGCTCACCTGGCCCTGGGCAACGCCATTCTTGCCGCCACCTCCTTTTCCTTTGAGGGGTGCAATCGACGGTGTTAACCAATCCAACACCTTCAAGCTGTCGCCACTGCTGGGAGGCACACCAGCATAAACGATTGCCTTATTTGTGGCTTCATCCGTGCTGAATAGTATGATTGGCAAATCCTGTACAAGACAAACCCAAAGTCTAAGCATAAAAAGGAAAAGGAAGTATTGAGTTGATCGAGTTAACCCCTGTGAAGTATGAAACCAAATATTCTAACCCCCCC
>CM002477.1:3405501-3460974 GCA_000325765.3 Leersia perrieri
CCCCCCCCCCCCCTTCCCCTCCCCAAGTTTAATTTATCCACAACCCTTTCTCATCTATTTACAACCCTTTCTCATCCCAACCTTAGTGTCCCAACAAAAAACGGCGTAAGTATCTATATTCTGAGGCGGCGGGAGTACACCAACAATGCAATTGACAGTTGAAAGATACAAACACACAAGACAAAGGCTCACCTTTTCCAATATAGCTCCCTCCAATTTTGATGCTTCATTGATACGAGAATCAAAGGATGATGCACGCTCCATAGCCTCAGAGGCACATCCAGCAGTGACAGCAGTGATCCTCCTAACACCTTTAGCAATACCCTCCTCAGACACGAGGGCAAATGCTTTGGCATCGCTAGTGTTTTTAATATGTGTACCTGATACATGTAATTTTAGATAACATAACCACAACAACCAAGTGTACTGCAGACAAAAGAAAATATACCACCACACAGTTCCGTTGAAATAGATAACCATTCTTTGCTTTCAGGATTGGCAAGCAGATCTTCCACTTTGCGCCCAACTGATACAACTCGTACTGGATCAGGATAGATCTACAAATTCACCATGTGAAATACATTACATGAAATAATCAACAGACAAACAAGATGACTGAATATGATATGTCAATCCAACTGACAAAACTTACCTCACCAAACACAGCTCGTAGACCATTTATGCGCTTTGCATCTGCTAATTTTATTTCACGTGCAAATACTTCCAGTTTTTCATTTATTTGTTGATTCACTATAGACTCAATTTTTCGCAAATCTTCTGGCTGAACAGGTTTCCCTGTTATAAATAAATTAGAAGTTTGAGTCGCACAGATGAGAGAATACATGTGAAGATACAGGGTGAATCATATAATACCATGGGAGAAATCAAACCGTAGCTTGTCTGGGAGAACAATTGAACCTTTCTGATCAACATGATCACCAAGTATTTCCTGCATTTCCAATAGTGGAATAATCACAAGGGGCTTATGGTAGAAGAGAACCATGCAAATTTTCGATAAGATTAAATTCAGCATACCCTTAAGGCAAAGTTCAGCATATGGGTACACGTATGATTTGGTGCAATGAGAGCACGGCGCGTGAGATCAACCTACCAGGAAAAATGAACATTGAAATCTGACTAAGCAAATAGTATCAGAGATCAACTAACTTGGTATGTAGATTGTATTACTAAAGACGTGTCACCTTGCAAGTCACTTTATCACCAACAGACAATGCCTCGGAACATTTTGTAAATGAGCCCATATGCAGCACATACCCAGCAAAAACTTGAACGTTTGTTACATTGAATAATCCAAAAGACCCTTCAATGCTCCCTGTGTCATATATCTGGTGCAAGAAAAATCTTGTCAAGTAAAAAACTATAACATATGGCACAACTGAATTGCAACCAAACAGATTTTTTTTTCAATATCTTCTAGCATACACTGTATTGTTTATTGTTACCAATATTCATTTCGAAATTTATTTGGAAAAATTGAAGCCTTCACTATATTGTATATTTGCATGAGAACAGTGTTGCATAGAGGTGAAACATATCCATATAACAATAGCTAAAAAATCATTGGAATATGTACTATGATGATTGATGAATCAAGTACAACTGGTTGGGATCAAATATAAGCAAAAGAATATTGCAGAAGTGGGATAGAGTTAACAGGTGATAGACTACAGCAGATTGTACGGATGACATACAGGTGAAGGACAAACAAATGGGATTAACTAGAGGAGGACAACTGCAGTAAATTGGAACGGCATACGAATGAAGAGGCACTGAAGATTACAGCAATAAAAGAAAACTAACAACCCAGATACCATATCTCAACCACATGAGCATTGCAAGTAAGAATGTTGTACCTGACCACCCTGTTCAGCATAAAAGCTTGTACTTTCCAGCACAAGGCCAAAGTCCCCATCGCCAAATGCAGAACTTACATACTCTGAACCAGTATAGATGGCCTTCACCACACTGTCATGTTCTTTCTGGAATGTTTTTAAGTTGATAATAATCAGTATATAAATGTGTACTATAAACACCGCAAGAACAGTCAATGAGTGGCAACAAAGTAAAATTACTACAATGAAAATATTGTAGGCTAATAGAAATTGTAATAAAAATATCTGACATGTCAACTAACCTTGTAATCATACTTCGGACTATCATCTGTACTAGCAAGACCTTGGTTGCGCAGCTCTGATGTAGCATTAGCATCCATAACAATGGAATCCCCCCCTGCCTGAAAAAGGAAGTGTACACTATTAAAAAAGGAAAAAATGTAGTAGCACCTAAATTACATATTGCAACACCAGAAGCATATCAGATATATCACATGAATAACATAAGATCCAGGATTAATTTCTACACTTAGTAGGAATAAATTGCACCTTGAAGCGAGCATTCCTAGCCTTCTGCCTAGCTTCTTCCATTGCAGCATCAAAACCATCTCGATCCACGGTCAAGCCATAGTCAACTGCCATGACCTAATGGATGTGAAATCATAAGAAAACAGCAGAAACAGAACATTAAAGCTTTATTGATTTTCAGGTCAGAAAATGAACAACTAACCTCAGTCAGGTCAACTGGATAGCCATATGTGTCCCACAGGACAAATGCATCCTGAAATAAATAATGGTTGCAACATATGAAAAAAAGCATCATAAGTAATCTTGAAAACTTCAACAAGCAAAAGGCCAAGTAAAGAAATCTATACAAAACTGCATGCTTATTCTTAATATAAGGACATGTAAAAAAGACAATTTCTAGAAATTGTGCAAAAGACCCTTGCGTTTTCAAGGAAAAAAAGAAATGTGAAAATCGTGACAAGTTTTCTATATGGCAGTAAAATTTGTGAATCCCAAATAGTTCATTTTACACCATTGAACTGAAAACATATCCTCTAAAAGGCACAGGAAAGTATATCATTTTTTCATATTGTACAACAAACAAAAACTGGACAGAAAATGCCTTCTTTTTATTCTTATTTTGATTTCCATTTTTTAGTAGGGGCTTTATTTGGTATTTAGTGGATTATGATAATCCTCATTTGGTATAACTGCTTTTTAGACGTTTTGGTGTTTGGGAAATAACTTCTATTATCTAACCTGCAAGTGTTAATACAATGTGCTAACCTTAATTTGATTTGAAAAACAGACTATGACGATTACATATTTAAATTTCTAGAGCAACTTAAACAACAAGCACCACACAGCAACCACAAACCAAGCCTAGGTAGAGGAAGTGTAGAATCACCACTTATGAAGCCCCATGGTTACAAAAGCCTTTTAGGCTACACATAACGCATCTATACAACACATAAATGTAATTATATTGAATAATTACAAACTAAAGTGAGCTTAATAAGTTTATGTTCATATAGCAAACATTGCAACACAAATTTGATAGCATTGTTCATCTAGCTGACTTTAGTACTTAAAAAGAAAGAACAAACATATTCCTGTGTAACTAGAGTGGCGAAAGGGTGTGTGCCTAGTGGTTACAACACTCAAGTAGCACCTACTAGCACATGGGTTTGACTCCACTCGGGCGAATTCAGAGTTAGCTTTAAAAAAAGGGCACTCGCTGGCCCCTGAGTCGTAAAACACATGTTGAGAAACGACACCTCATGTCTGGGGCAGGGCCTGAAACCATGGGGTTTGTGACCTTTCTTGGCCGGCTTTGGCTGAGGTTTCTTCTTAAGCACAAAGCCGTGGGGGGTGGGGGGCAGTCTTTCCCCAGCCGATCGAGGGTTTTTTTGGTAATTAGATGAGCTTGATAAGCCACACTGCAACACTAAGATGATGGCATAATAACCCATTTAAATGGCTTGGAGCCTTGGACTACTTGGGAGCACCGAACAAATATCTTCCAGTGAAAACAAAATTAATTTAGTGCTATGTGATTCAGAGAAGAAAAAAAAAACTTGCCTGTCCACTAAGTACTGTTCCTCCACTTTCCTTAACAGCATCCGCCGCTTTCTTAAATTTTTCAAAACCCTGAAAAGTTTTACAAAGAGCTCAGATAGCATCAGTTGTCCCAGTAGCAAACTATCCTTAAAATATGGCAACAAAAACTAGATATATGGCTGCACAGCAGAATTTGAATGGTAAAAACTAGAAGTGAAGTGAAGTAAATTTCCAGTCAGATTGGCATAAAAAGATGGAACAAATCTTTGTTGGAGTTGATTTTACCCAGCCTAATTACCCATGAATGCAACATCCTAGATAAGTATCTAATCCATGTGTTCCCCTCAGACAATATATCAATTAATCACTCAGCAGGTCACCTTATTCGACATTCAAGTCTTCCAAAAACTTGCACAAGTAAAAACATAGTTAACACAAAATATTAACTGCCCCTAGGACCAACCCAGGCAATGAGAAATTGAAAAAAAAAACTTCCTAAAAAATAACTTGATATTTTTGCACTATGCATGTTAACTGGGATCAAACAAGCATTAGTGTGAATGAGTAATAAAATGCTTCAACAATGTTAGACTCAATTGCATTAATAGTTTAGTCGATCTTTTTGAAAACCATATTACCTTTGCTAGAGTGTTCTCGAAGCTTTCCTCTTCATCTTTAATTATATCTTTGATTTTCTTCTCATTGTCCTTTAGCTCAGGGAATACATCGCCCATCAGTTGGACGAATACATGTACAAGGCTGTACAGGTGAGAAAATTTTAACTTAAGTGATAAGTCACATATGATCGTGTACATTGTTTCTAAAAATTACATAGGCCTATTGACCAAATATACTATTAATATTAGCATGACCACAAACAAGAGTGGATTGAGTTGCGAATTAAGACCTAGGACCCAGCAGAAAAGGAAATCTGAAACAATTATTTCAGTGAATTGAATACCAACTAGCTAATTTTAGCAAACATCATATGATGGAAACATAATTTTGCCTTATCAACAGAACAGATCTATGGTAACCCCTCCTATATCATGCTACCATGTTAAAATAAATGTGTGTGCAAGCTAGCATACTGCATAATGGCATGGCAGATAAGACACTTTTCTTACGAGCTAAAAAACCCTTGCTTTGCCTTCAACTTTTGATGACCAAAGTGAACAGCCCGCCTAAGAATACGCCTCAGAACATATTCTCTGCCCTCATTTCCTAAAAAAAGTTGTCATATTAGATACAAAGAAATATAATTGTGCAACAAAGTGAAAACTGAGATTATAACAAATACACTAAGAAATATAAAATATGTACATTTTGGAAAAGAGATTCCTGGGGAGTTATTGTGTATTGATAAGAACGTTCAAAATTTCTTATAAGTTTGGCAGTTTGTTACAGATGCTCTTGTTAGTTTTTCATCATCAATTCATCATTAGCAGAAAAGATAACCTAGATAGTGCATTCCTAACAGGTCCTAAGGAAGAATGCAAGGCAGCAAGATGCCTATTCCTCAGCGAGGCATGTACACGTAGAAACCTAAACAGCACACACTTACCAGGTTGAGAACCATCAGCAATAGCAAAGGAAAGGGTTCTTATGTGATCTGCAACTACTCTGTAAGCCATATCAACTTTGTCAACATCTTCAGGACCTACTTTACCAGAGTATGATTGAATTCCATTTCCAGCCAACTGCATTTATATATATGCATATAAACCATTAACATATATCATGTTCTTAAAAATAATTTATGAGTGAAACAAATATTATTTAGATGAGCACAAGCATGTATATAGTCAACATACTTGGTGGATAGCATCAAATATTGGCATGAATACATCTGTGTCATAGTTGCTCATTTTATTCTGAAGGATAGAAGTTAAACGTTCAAATCCCATTCCTGTGTCAACATGTTTTGCTGGTAAAGGTCTCAAAGTACCATCCGCTTCCCTATTGAACTAAAATTAGTAAGAAAAAAGAGTATGTGTTAGTATATGAAAAGAAAAAATAATGTAGGACATCATGTACAAAAGTAACAGAATAATTGTTGACCATGTATTACAAGCTTAATCATCCATAAAAAGGGCAACAATAAAAAGTAGCATGCTAACCTGAATGAACACAAGATTCCATATCTCAATACAAGTAGGGTCATCATTGTTCACTAATGAAGCAGCATCACGGTTGCCAACACGATCAAAATGGATTTCAGTACATGGCCCACAAGGACCAGTGTCTCCCATCTCCCAAAAATTATCCTGCTCAAGTTAAAAATGTTTGGCGATAAGCAAGTAAATAAAGTAACAGTAAGATGATGGAAATTGTAAAATTGAAAGACGGTATGGTCAAACAGAAAATAAAACATATCTAAAGCTGAAATGGCATATTTTCCTACATTGC
Source organism: Leersia perrieri (assembly GCA_000325765.3). Classification (NCBI taxonomy): domain Eukaryota; kingdom Viridiplantae; phylum Streptophyta; class Magnoliopsida; order Poales; family Poaceae; genus Leersia; species Leersia perrieri. The sequence continues at coordinate 3,411,831 of CM002477.1, forward strand.
CAAGAACTATACCTTGCAACCGAAAGGTAGAACTTTTTCTTTTGGTAGGTATTTCAACCATATGTTCTTCGACTCTGTATCAGGAGCAAGTCCAGATTTCTCATCACCTCCAAAGTATGTTGCATAAATTCTATCAGTGGGCAATTTGTACACCTGCATTTAGCAATCAGTGGTTTTGACTTATTTTCATAGCATTTTTCTTCATTCAGGTGTTCTTTGTCCAAAGCTCTACTCCCTCCATTTCATAATGTAAGGGTGGTTTTGACTTTTTTGCTTGCAACTTTTGACCATTCATCTTATTCAAAAATTTAGTGCAAATTTAAAAAAGTATTAGTTATGCTTAAAGTACTTTTGATAATAAAGTAAGTCATAAACAAAATAATTAATATTAGCATAATTTTTTGAATAAGACGAATGATCAAATGTTGCAAGCAAAAAAGTCAAAACCCTTACATTATGAATGGGAGGTAATACATCATAAAAGATAAAACAACATGCAGTACTCAGATCAGGATAAGATTCCAAACAGATAGATCTTACTGACTAGGTAGCACCCCAATCTACTGCTACAGAAATTTTTTATGGACGGTCAACAATTAAACAACATCACACAAATGTATCACTCAATGTGCCCTCCTCAATCCTTTTCAAGTTCAAATTATAGGCCATTAGGCCAGGGTTTCATTAAGCACCAATGCTACAAATAGATTTATGCTACCGGACGATCGATTTTGAATTCAAAACAACAGTAAACAGTAAAGCTTTACAGGAGCACAGACAAAATCCATCAAGACAAACTTAGAGAGAAATCAGGCTGGGCATATACCTTCACAAATCAAAACAAAGTAAATTCTGTTTTTAAAAAAATGATTTATCAACCACAACACAACTGTTATTTCTGCCTAAATTGGTTGTGCAAATTCATCTAACAATCAGAAATCGCATCCCAAAAATACCAGATCGGTACCCTTCCTACATTCCAATCACTCTCAAACAATCCAATCTCACAGACAAGGCACTGCTTAATTTCTGTCATGCCATCCCAAAAACCCTGGGTTAGACCGTTAAACCCCTCAACCGGGCCCATATGCCCCCAATTCTCTTCACTGCACATAAATCTGCGGCTCGAAATAGTTACATGCCAACTCAATCAATTAATGCTTCCAAATAGAAGCGACATCAGATTCGTAGCATTTGCACAGAACAATCAGGAATCTACGCGAGAGATAGAAGGATCCGTTACCTGGGTGAGAAGCTCCCAGGCAAATCCGATGGCATCCTCCTTGAAGTAGTCCCCGAAGGACCAGTTCCCAAGCATCTCGAAGAAGGTGTGGTGGTAGGTGTCCTTCCCCACGTCGTCGAGGTCGTTGTGCTTCCCCCCGGCGCGGATGCACTTCTGGGTGTTGCAGGCGCGGGTGAGGTGGTACAGCGGCGATTCCGGGCCTGCGTTGCCGAGGAACACCGGCTTGAACTGGTTCATCCCGGCGTTGGCGAACAGCAGGGTGGGGTCGTCGACGGGGACGACGGGGCTCGACGCCCACCGCGTGTGGGACTTGGACTCGAAGTAGGAGACGAAGGTCTCCCGGACCCGGCTCGCCGGCCACTCCGTCGACTCCGCCATCGCCGGTCGCGCGGGGGCGGGGTCGGAGGCGGCGGCGGAGGCGGAGGAGGAGAGGTAGATGGCGGCGGGCAAAACCCTAGTCGCGGCCGGGTGGGGGGAGAGGCGGAGGAGGCGGCACACGCGGCTTACCAGGAGCATGTGACTTGGGACGGATTGGGCTCGGGATAATTTAACGCTGGTTTTGGAGACGAGCTTTGTGCTTGTGAAGCGTGTGCATCTTTGTCATTTTCATCTCTGATAGGTAATTGCAACTTGGCAGCCACGAAACGAACCAAATGTCCGGAGAACCATAAAGAAAATAAACGCTGATCCGTACTCTTTTATATAAAATTATTTTTAAACAGTTCTTTAATAAAATATATATAATTTGACAATATGAGAGGTATAGTATGGATTGTGGTGTAGTGGTATTTAGTAAAAGAAATTGATATTTTAGGTAAGGCATGACTCATGCAGGCCATTTGGTAAACTAATTTTTTGGGCCTAATCAGATGGAGGTTTCAGCTTATTATTTTAAGCAAAAGCCTATCGGTTGGTATATCAATTTCAGCTAAATAAGTGGGCCCCAATATATCGTATACTTATGTGGTAACTAAAGTTGTTATCCCTCATGCCCCGACATATATAAAGGTAATTCACCGAAATTTACACAAGTACACAGCCATATCGGCCTAAATAACTAACCAATAGGAGTGCATTAATTGGAATGGCTTTGCATTTCGGGCCAAATCAATGAAAGCTTATGGCAGAGGCCCTTTATCTTTTAGAGAAGAAACTGATATATTAGTGTCAAATTGATAAAAGCATTACCAAACTTTAATCCAATAAATCAAATATATTATTCAAACTACTAGTAAACACGTTTTACCATCAATCCTGTAATCTGTAAGCTTGTTAGACCACTACTAACACAAGCCTAGAAATCAATCCCTAATATCTCTTTTTAATACATAATTAGAGTTTTATGTTTTGAATGGACTAAAATTGACACCAATACCACAAGATTTTTTTTATCATGATCATGTCTCCCCCATTCATCCACATGACCACATCGCACCTCCCCATCTCATCTTGATCATGTATTATGAGATCTGGTTTGGAATGTGACATTGTCATGTGCATGTGGAAGAATTAGGCCCTTTTGTCTAGTCGGACCTATTCTTTTTAGGTTATTCATCAGACAATATGTTTTACCTGAAAATAAATATAGCGTCTGAGCTAACGATCTTAGCTCCAGTGGCTATGCATGTGTCCCCACCGTCGCTACAAAGATTTTCATGTCAGAGAGCTCGACCACATTGTTGCCATTGTTGCAAAGGGCTCAACCATCCATGTCAATGTCGTTGTCACAACCGACCATCTTCAATGCCGTTACCACTTCTCGCAATCACGTCCTTTCTCTCCTGTCAATGATGCAGGCTCCTCGTGCATCAGCAAGCAGCTGCTCCATGGCTCCATGAGAGTGGGGAAGAGAGGTGAGTGGATAAGAGGCGAGTAGCCAACGCACGTTCAATATTTCATCTCCCCCTAGACGGTCGTGCTAAAGCATTGTCGTAAGTTTAATACCTACCAAACAACCTTTAAAACAAGATCACCCTATCTTGTCTCATTTTGTCCCACAAACCAAACAGACAAATGAAAAGAAGGCTGGTGCGCTCCCTTGACCACCACCCATTTACTCAAACCATCTATTTCGATCATTAACAAACAGTGCAGAGTACAACCACCATAATATGCTCAATGAAATTGTGCACATAATATCCCTGTGCTCATGTGGATCATTAAGTTAATGAGATCAAATAAGAGAGTATTTATTCATCACTTTAGATTAGCATCCAACAACTTTTAAAAAACTATTTAGGTGACTAACAAGCCCATAAATAATAAATAAAAAAGAAGAATATAAGGCGTTTTGACTCTTTTATTATAAAGTTTGACCATTCGTCTTATTCAAAAAATTATGAAAATATTATTTATTTTTTTATTTGCTTTATCAGCAAAAGTACTTTAAGCATGGCTTCTTAGTTTTTATATTTGCAAAAAAAAAATTAATAAGACGAATGGTCAAACGTTGAAAGCAAAAAGTCAAAACGTCTTATAATCTGAAACAGAGGTAGTAAATTTTAAGCAAATAAAGGTTAGGATAAAGTCAGTAATAATTCAAGAGTGAGAGAACATCAAGAACACAAAAAATACTGAGACAAAGTTATTGTAATGGATCAAGAGCAAAACAGTACCAACATTGCAGATTAATGCGTAAGGAACAACTAACATGTTACACATAATTGTTTTAAACATTTACAGACAATGTGTTACCAGTGATTTGAGCTAGGTCTAGTGAGATCATGAAGAACATACTGGTGGTGGTGTGCGTGACAGAGCATCTTGGAGAGCACCACAGAGAGCATGCCTAAATACTCTGTCATCTCTCTTTAAACCCTAATTCCGCTGCAGTCACTTTGGCCATGTCTCGTGTATGTGGAGATATATACCAATGGACACAACTGCGATGCACATGCGTCCCGATTAGTCCTAACTAGTGTCATCCATTGAATTGATATTATTTGGTGTTTGACTAGCAATTACCTCTATATTCTTTAATAAATTACTTCAAATATGGTTAAATGTATTATCACAACTGACAGTGTGTGACCACACAATTGTAAAACAAAGTTAATTCTATCTAAACAAAGTTACTTCTCTATAAAAGAAAAGTTTGGTTCCATCTCAGAACAAAGTTCCTTCTGTCTTAAACAAAAGTTTAGTTTTATCGGAAGCCAAAGTTATTTCTTTCTGAAAATAAAGTTACACACTAAAGTTACTTATATATCTGAAAACAAAGTCATTTCTATCTAAAGGAGAAGCTACTTTTAATATATAAAACCAGTGTTATTTCTATGTTAAACCAATGTTATTTCTATATGAATCTAAAGTTACTTCCATCTAAAACAATCTAAAAGAAAAGTTACTTCCAAAATATTTACATGACTCACCTAATAAGAAACATAAAATAAAATTACATCCCCATAAATATAAAACTTAGTTCCTAGCAGTAATGTTCATTTACATCTCAAGAATAACAAAAGTTACACATCATAACATAACATGAAAAATATCACATCCTAATAACACGAAAATTACATAATTACATCCCCATATACAAAAATTATTTGCCATAAAATTAAAATTACATCTAGGTAATCATGAAACTTGCTTCCTTGGTAATGTTAATTTACATGCCAACCATATGAAACTTACTTCGAATAAAGTTATATCCTATAACATTACATACAGATAATCAAGAAACTTGCTTCCCCGTTATGTTAATTTCCATCCCAGCAACATGAAACTTACTTGCCCAATAGTGTTAATTTACATTCCATATTAAAGTTACATCATCAATGAAGCTACGTCTAGTAACATGAAGACACCCCCATAATCAGATAAACGTATTTTCCTGTCTGGGTGAGAAGACCCAGTAGCTAATTGATAGGACGCGGTGCCATCCTAGTTGTCGACATCACCACCGCGTGAGTGCGTTGTTGCCGACGTGAAACCTAAGAATGACATGACATGTCATCCTAGTTGTTGCCGAGAAGGACACCAATAAAGGTTGGTCGGTGTACTCCATGTTCTCGAGCACGTAACGGAGCGTGACGACGTTGATGAGCCCATGTCTATAACAAAATAAAAAAAATATTAATACTTTGTATTTACTAATTGCTATAATGAAATAAAATTTTTTTGGCAGAGATATGCCTACTACAAAATTTGTTTATCTTATTTCCTAAACCTTGAAAGTTTTCATCTTCTACCATGTATAATATCTCTCTGACTTGTAACTTCTGAAATTCCTGTATAGTTACGTCTAAACTAAGTTTAGTTCACTGCCTAGAACCTGGTACTCACATCATCAACCTATGAAAGAAAATATGTAACTTAACACCTAGCTTTCATACGTTTTAAGTGTGAAGCCAACAATTCTTTGTCGCCATTGATCACATGCATAGACAGTGAAATGACCACCATCATTGTTGGAAGATAGAGTTAAAGACATTGAAGGAATGGACAACGAGGGTGTCTAGATAGCAAAGGCTACATTAAGGCTTGGCCTACTGCTGACAACAACGAGTCACCCCTCGTCAGCTCATCATCTTGTGGCCTTTGGCAGATTGGAAGCACAGCCACGTGTTGCCGCTGCTTGTATCTTTGGATTAAGGATGAAAAAAAAGTGGGAAGATTGAATCAATTGAATGACAGGCAGAGGTGGCACCCGATAGGTTACACACTCGTTATACCAATACATGAGGTAATATGATGTATTATATGTCATATAAACTTTTTCATCCGTTCATAATAATATTAAGGCAAAATTAGTTTTAAAGCATCGAAAGTCCTCAATTTGGATTTATAGCACCAAAAGTTCATGGTTCAATTTAATACATCAAAAAGTTATTCCGTTAGTCATTTAAACGCTCTGTTAGAACTGTCGTTATCTCTCTCTATCTTCTTCCTCCTATCACAAGCACCGAGTGCTTAACGTTGATGGCCAAACTCGACAATGGAGTGACCGATGCATCATGGTGATCGGTCAAGGGCCGACGGTGCATTTAGGCAGAAGGCCTCCAGGCGAGCTCGACGATCAATGCTGGCATGGCAGATGCAAAGGAAGATGCGAGGGACACATTTGGGCGAGCTCGACGAGCAAGTGGCAGCCGGCGGGGCTGCGTGCCTGCGTCCCATACCGGCATTCCTTGTTCAACCATTTGAGCATTGAGGGCACTAACGTAGCAGGAGGACAAGCACACATCCGTGGCCCATGGCAAGCTTGGGAATGAAGGTGTAGGCAGAGTACCGGCCTATCGAGAGCTTGAGAATGGTGGTTAGACGCCCACAGTCTGAACTTACCTGGCACCAAGAATGGGGAATGGAAGGACTAAAGGAAGAAGACAAGGGTAGGAGTGTTATATCGTATCACATTTTGTTGGAAAAGTAACTGAAAGGAATGATAGGGATTAGACGTCCGGAGCGAACGGACACTAACCAACCACATGCCCGTTGAAGTACTATACTACACACTAGCACGTTGCACATTGCATGTCTACATGCATGGTATTAACTCTTTTTAGCATGACTTAACATTACTTTTCCTCCTAGACTATGCATCTGGCTTGCGATTTGATTATATCATTGCATTTATTGCAATTAGATCTTTTAAAAAAGATCACAAATGAACATGTTCCAATGAATAATAAATATATGTTTCAACAGTTAAAATTAGATGTTTCACATGTTAAAAGAGAATGTTTCAACTGGGACTTATCTTTGTTGCACATTTTAAAGTTTTTTTTGTTGCAATGTACAGTTTTCTAATGTTGCACATGGTACTACTAAGATGTTTCAATGTGTTTTTTATGTTTTAATATTTTATTTACAAATGTTGTACGTGGTATTTTTGGATGTTTCGACAAGTATATCTTGATGTTTCAACTGCTATAACTCGATGTTTCATGTATGATATAAAAATGTTTCACTCAGTAAAATTATCAGAAATATAATCATGTGACATCGCGTTGTAAAGATTTAATTGTAACAAATGCAATGGTTTTGAAAATCTTGATAGAGGAGAAAGAGAGGAGATAACTATATCATCTAGCCCTTCATAATTATCATAGTACTAATGCTTGACCTCGGGCGTCCGATGCCTGATGAAAAATCGGACGCTCTAATGAGAAAGCAAAAAGAAAGCAGCACCAAATGTGGGTGCATGAAACAAACGTGGCAATAACCAACTTTTTCATTCCTTTGCTCCTCACTGTAAATATTTTTTTCTCATGAATCATTCATCTGATCCAATATCCGATTATACCGTTGTGTTGCATATAATTAAATCTTTACAACAAGACCAAAGTTAATAATATTACGGTTAAATACAAATATATGTTTCGACCATATAAAAATAGATGTTTCATACGTGAGAATTGAATGTTTCAAAAATACTTTAAAAATGTTGCACTCTTTTAGTTTTTTTTTAGCAATGGATTTTTATCAATAGTACATCTAGTGTTAACTAAATGTTTCAACAAGTATTTTATGATGTTTCATTAGTTCATTGCAAATGTTGCATGTGACTATGTGACTATTAAATATTTCAACAAATTTTTTTGGATGTTTCAATATTTGTAACCTGACGTTCCGTGAATGATATAAAAATATTTCAATTATAATATAATCATATTGTTATTATAATATAATGATATGAGATCTTGTTGGAAAGATTTAATTGATACATACACAATGATGTAATTAGATTTTGAATCCAATAAATAATTTAGATGAAAAAAATTTAAAGCTACGTCTGTGAGAATTAGCTAGCTTAGCATGCATGCAAGCTACTCTGTGCATGCATAATAGCTTCCCCTCGCCTGCCACTCTAGCTATAGCTAGCCAATGGTTTATACGGCAAAGATGTCTACCTGTGCCATCCGACGGTACGGAGTGGCGTTCGATATTTGGCTTCGGAACGGACGTCCGGTGTCTAGTCACATCCATATTAGGCAACGTATGCATGCGGTAGCAAGTAGAAATCAAACACCAGCTTGCAAGCTAGCCTAGGGAGCGCGTCCGACAAATCAGTTCGGGACGGTCGTCCGGACGCTAGTTGCGTAACATAAGTTTAGATGGAATGCTAAATTAAGCAACAGAGGCTTCTTTTCAATGCCATTAAAATGAACTGTAATGGTGCTACCAAACAAAAACTGATACTTTCGATACCAATTTTGCCTAATACTCCATTTGGATTCATCCTTTTTCACACGAGACCTGACCGGGTGGGTGTCGACCAATCGGGAACACAGCGGGCCAGAGTTCTAACTGTTCGACCCAGCCCGGCCCGCCCCGTTGCCGACCTTGTTCCTTCCATACTTAAAAAATACGCAGGAAATAAACAGAAAAAAAAAACCGTGTTAGGGTATTGAGTTGCAAGTCGCAACTTGCAAGTGGAACCACTGTCGCCGGCGTGGTGGAAATCTCTCCGGCGAAGCCACCCACTCCCATCCCCCCCAATGCCGGCGGCGATGGCTGGAGGCGCAGGCGGCGTTCGGACCCTCGATTGCCGCAGCTTCTGGAAGGCCGGCGCCTTCGAGGCCGTCTCCGCCCCCTCTCGCGAGTTCCACGGTATCCCCTTCCACCTCCCCCTCTCTAGTTCTCGCGAAAGTTCGGTGCGAATTCCACTGCTGATTCTGTCGCCCGCGGTTGCAGATGCGCTTGAGGCAGGGGATTTCGATCGCGCGCGTGTTCACCCTAAGTTCCTCCACACCAACGCCACCTCTCACAAGTGGGCATTCGGAGGTTGGTGCCCATCTGTCTTCCCTACCCCTTCCGTATTGTAATTTTAGTTTTCTCCTTCTGTTCTATAGTTTAGTCTTCCTTTTCCATGTGGTGAGGATACCAAATTGCGGTTGGCCGGTTGCGCTTGTGGTTGTGCTTAATTGATAAACCTAAATGGCCTTTAGACCACCCCGGGGGGGTTGGGGGGGGGTGGGGGGTGGGTATATTGTGGATTGGTATATATACGCTACAGTGGTTGCTGGTACTGTTATTTTTGTTTGGTTAAGTTGTGTATTTACCCTTGCTCTTTAGGTCGCAGGCTACATGTTATTAGAGAAGAGAACATCACTTTCATCTGGTGAAGTTTATGCCAATAATGATCTAGTGCCTTTAAATGCTGTCCTTATTTGAAGATGGCATTTTCAGTTAACTGAAACGCATGATGGTGATTTGCAGTGATCACTCTGTGGTAATTATGCTTGACTTGTGGTGGTTAGGGGGGAAACGGCCTTTGAAAAATACCTCGACCATTTAGCATATTGATAAGGAACATAAAAAGGGGCTGGCTGTTTTGTTGCAGACAAAATGAATGGAAAATAGATCAGTAGGAAAATATGCATGTAGGTCCTGACTCCACATGTTATAGACATAGGAACATGCAAAAATTTTCTTGATTGTCCAATGTGTTCATCAATGGGATTTGCTTACAGAAAAAAGCATTGTGTGCTTGTCAATCTGCTTTCCTTGGTTGCACTTATTCTTATGAACGCTTTCTATCCATGACCAATTTGCAGCTCTTCCTTTTTAAGAAATAATAGTATGATAAATGGAATGTTCTCTTTTCATGACCACTTTTTAGCTCTTCTTATTTTAAGAGATAATAGCAACTGTTCTTTATCTTCAGTGTTCATGTTATGTGTTGCCATGGAAGAAATTTCCTTACATTTTGTTTCTTCTGTTCTATTGCAGCTATAGCTGAACTTCTTGACAATGCAGTTGATGAGGTTTGTAGTACCTTCGGGAAACTTCACATTTTCATACATTTACCTGCAAGATTGCTAATCACCTATAGTTGCCCTAGCTAATTGCTGGGGCACAGTATTTCTTTTAGCATTAAATATAATTTTCTTACAATATGACGTTGCAGATTGGCAATGGTGCCACATTTGTCAAAGTGGACAAAACCGTCAGCTTGAAAGATAACAGCACGATGCTGGTTGTTCAAGGTAAACAGATTCAATACAAAACATGAAAGTGGATGCAATTAGTTGAGTAGACTGGGCCACTGGGGTGGTGAGGTGGTCCATAAAATTTCCTTTATTAATAAGTATTAACTCGGAGTTGCTATCATAGACGATGGAGGAGGAATGGATCCTGAAGGAGTACGGCGATGCATGAGTCTAGGATTCTCAACCAAGAAATCAAAGACAACCATCGGCCAGTGTAAGTCTCATCTTGTTTTCATGGGGAAAATTTAAGGAGCTTGACTAATTTGTGAAGGCTTTCGATATATGCTTACATATACTAAATTTCTAGATTTCATTTTGAGAATCACACATTTCTGCACTTCAGTGAGAATATATAAAATGAAGAAAACAAACCTACAAAAGACTTGGACTATGCTACAAAAGATAGTTATATAATTCTCTGAATTGAACTATGGATTGGTTAGTAGTCAGTTTATATAATTCTCTGAATTGAACTATGGATTGGTTAGTAGTCAGTAAATAGAGTGTGGAGATCTTCCAAATGTTAGTCTAGAGTTTATAAAACTCTATTCCTCGCAAAATTGGAAATGTACTTTACTTTTGTCACGAATTTTTCAGTTAGTATGTATATACAATTCCCTTTGTGCATTCTCCATGCAAGTGTACTTAAACTCACTGTCTTTTAATTCAAATATCTGTAGCAATTTTTACTTTTGCATGTAGGCACTTTATGCTTTTATTCATTTTGCACTTTCTCCACAACACAGATGGAAATGGCTTTAAGACAAGCACAATGCGACTTGGTGCTGATGCAATAGTGTTTACTCGTGCAAACCGTGGAAGGTAAATATTTTTCATTTCAGTCATTTATTTCTCTAGGAGTATCTCTGGAGTATTGCAGGAGCCAAAGCTCTCCACGTGCTTCTTTCATCCTAATGAAATGAAGTGCAGTTAGTTCTCCTGTGTTTTTTTTTTAAATAAATGTTTTATCTATTTATTCTAAAGAATTCGTGATACTTTGAACTTCTGCAACTATCAGTGACAATCACACTTCTGTCTTCTGCAGTAATGTTACCTTGAGTATAGGTTTGCTCTCCTACACTTTCTTGAGGAGAACAATGAAGGATGACATAGTCGTCCCCATGGTATGTAAAGTTGATACACTAGTGTACTCCAAATCTTTTATGCAGTAATGTTGTCTATCTAGAGCTGACATCTTCCCTCTCTTTTACAGCTTGATTTTAAAATCCAAGACGGCCACATTGTACCTTTGGTGTATGGCTCACAGGGTGATTGGGATAGCAGTTTGAAGATAATACTTGATTGGTCCCCTTTTTCTTCAAAGGAAGAACTGCTACAACAGGTACATTTGTGTCAGACTGCTTTTAGTCCATTATCAAGACATATTTTGGAATCAATTAGTGAGTTTTCGCAATGAATAGTGAACACTGCATGAGGATTAATAGCTCCTATATTTGTAAATAATATTTTTCTCAAATATGCAAAGGTCCTATATTTGTAAAGGATAGGTTGATGATGTAGTTCACATATTATTGAAGTTTGGTGAAAAGTCAAAACCAAATGCACCATCATATCTTGGTATGAATTTATATACAGATATACTGCTCAGATGGACTGACACATCATAATCTGATATTGTTTACACATTTACTCTAATTGCTTGGTATTTAGCTAATGCATGGACAGTGATAGGTTTCATACTAAAATAGGCCAATCAAATTTTAGTGCCTGATACACAGAATGCATGCATAGAAACAATTGTCATTAAGATAATTATTACTTTTCTGTTTACAAATCATTGGAATAATCATTTGCGCTTAGTTAACAAACAATTTATTGTGTTTATAACCTCCTTTTCTTGCTTAGAACCTTTAACCAGTATATAAGTTTCTTCCTTTCCAACTGTGAAGGCTGATTTTTTGTTCTGTGTATTTCCACAAAACAACTGAGCTTATGATCATGCTATTGGTCTTGGATTAGATCTGTTGATGAACTTGTGCTTCCTTTTGAAATGTGAACATCTAAGCCAGATTGGCATGTTGGAGCTGATCCTAACACTTGCCAACCAATCAAGACCAGCACATTAGGAGCTGTTCCTTGAGCAACGCGTGCTGCTTCAGGCAATAACCTACTCAAAATAATTATCTAAGTGAACACAATAACCAATCGAATCCTCGGAATTAAGATTTATCAGACATTCTTTTTCACCTTTATATATATAATAATTCTGCAACATAATTATACGATGGCATGTAGCACCGGTTAACACAATACACTGAATGATACATTCATTTTACAAATACTCTACAGCATGGGTAAGTGAATATTATTAATATATCAGTATTGTTACTTTCTTACACATTTTACTATCTAGTCTTTATTTCTTACTTATTCTTGTTTCTTCGGTAACAAGCTAAATTTATACATCACTTTTCAGTAGTGATCACCTTCTTTTTAAATTGGTAACTAGTTTTTTCTTTACGTATGTATTGATAATTTTCTTGTGCATTCAGTTTGAGGATATTGTTGGTCATGGGACTAAGGTGGCAATGTACAATTTATGGATGAATGACGATGGCCTTTTAGAACTTGACTTCGAGGATGATGACGAGGCAAGTGTTCATATAATTTTTATTGCAATTGCAATGCCTGATCCTGCTAATATAGGGGCTAGGCATACAAAATACAAATGGTGCATATGCTTTGTGCGAAAATGATTTTTCTCGTCATGCTTCTGAAAATCATTTTAGTATCTGCTAATCTATGCTAGTATGCACTTACGGTTCTTCCAAGGCAGAAAGGAAATATGATTGTTCTGGACTTAATGTACTTGCTTGAATAATGGCATGCAATGTATCTGAGGAAACTAATGTTTATTGTGGGAGACCTGATGTTTGCACTGATGTACACATACTGAATTTTGTATTCTTGCTGAGCGGGTATTGGTACATGTTCAAACTTAACATTGATAATTTAATTGGGATTAATGTCTTAAATAAGTTCTTGCAGAGCATGTCTACCTTTCTTTTTCCCATTGTTGTATCTGTTTTAGTTTACATTCTGTTGCTCATTTTTCAGGACATATTACTCAGAGATCAAGATAAAGCAAGTGGGGGAGTAACAAAGGCCCAAAAAGAAATTGTTCAGCAACATATATCCCACAGACTCAGATTTTCATTGCGAGTATGTTTTGTTTCTTATAGTCTCAATTTAGTCCTATACAGCTTGCATGTTTGAATTATATAATTTGGGTTTGTCATTGTGCAGGCATATATTTCCATCCTTTACCTTAAGAAGTTTGAAAATTTCCAAATTATATTAAGAGGAAAACCCGTTGAACAGATAAGGATTTCTGATGAACTGAAATTTAAGAAAGCAGTTACTTACAAACCTCAAGTCGCACATGATTCTCAAGTGGTAAGTAAATTTGTTCAAATGATCATCAAACACTTTTATTTGTTTCTCGTCAAATGCATGTAATGCCTAATCATTCATATGCAAGTTATCTGCAATGGATAATCATCAAATCATGTTCATGCTCTGAATTCATCTAATTGTTTTGTTATAAACATTTTCTTCCGTTTTTGTTAACAATATTTTGTTTCCCTTGTGATATTGATTGTTTTACATTTTTTTTTGAACCACGTTGAAACTAAACCACAGGTCTCGGTGAAAGTAGATGTTGGCTTTGCAAAGGAGGCACCTGTTCTGGGGATTTTTGGGATGAATGTGTACCATAAAAACCGACTAATAATGGTAACCACTAACCACTGTCTCCATACATGGCTATTTGTTCACATTTCTTTCGTCCTTGCAATTGTCTCTGTTGTCATACTGCTTAGATCTCAGCATGTACAAGTACGGTTTAAATATGAGTGAAGGGGGCCCTTGCCCTTCTACTTAGAAGTTAGGGTTATCTAATATTCTGATGTATCAGCTGTATGTGGGATTACGGAAAGTAGGAGGGACAATTACCATACTGACTAGATAGACGTCCATTTTCAACCCTCAGTAGTCAGTAGGCAGCATAGGTTTCTTTTTGCATATTACTTTGTGATAAATTATCTTTTTATGCACAGTCAAGTTCCTGAATTCCTAAGGTGCTGTTTTCTAGGATTCAACAAACGATAATAGTCCAGTTCTCCCCCTTCCCCCTCTGTTTTAAGTGTGAAGATTCCTTTATTCCAGGAGGGACATAGTCTCACTCCTTTTGTTGTAGAACTGCGATGTGAATATCAAGCTTTCAGCAGCAAAAGTTTTACTATATTTTCTGGTATCCTATTGTTTCTGTGATGCTATCTTGCTTTCTGTTGTTAATTTGTGAATTGGCCCCCTTGACAAGAGATCATCACCATTCTAACATAGTTGAGTGGCTGTTCTTCATAGCTTTAAATCATCATTCTTAGCTTGAGCTCGCCATCTAAAATGTGTAGTTCTAGCAGTCCAAATTGACACAGATATGGTTAGAAATGATTTTCTATTTTTGTTCCTTTGCAGCCCTTCTGGAAGGTCCTTCAAGAGGGATCTAGTAGAGGGAGAAGTGTTGTTGGTGAGTTTTATGTTTAATGCTATCATTGTTCACATTTTACTTTATTTCTCTCTGAATGACAACTTTGTCACTATTGATGATTCAGGTGTACTGGAGGCAAATTTTATTGAGCCGGCACATGACAAACAAGATTTTGAGAGGACTCCACTATTCATTCGACTTGAAGCTAAGCTTAGACAAATTATCCTAGATTATTGGTAAGGTCTCCTCCAACAGTTGAGACAGCTGCTCTAAGTACTTTTAAAGACAACATCTCCAATGGTCTTACTTTTAGCACATAGCTCATAATATAAATGACCCGCACGTCATCCTCACATAATCTTGGAGTTTCTGCAAGAGAGGCTATCTCTTGATTAAGGGATATCTTTTATCTCTCTTCTATTAAAATATGATATGAGATAGCCTATAGATAGCCATTGGAGAAGGCCTAAGTACCTCAAAATAATTTGCTTCAGTATCCTCTCTTGTGATATGGAACGCACATTTGGAAGAAAGCATGGATCCAGTGTCACTATTGTTGCTGTACCACATATCAAATCCCTGCCCCAGCTTTATACTAAGGGAAAAAACCTGTTGTGTGTTTCTTCCGTCTAGACAATACTGTTTGCAACATTGCTGGGGACTGTGAAGCGTACCATGTTAGATGTTAGTGTGTTACCATCCTGTACCGTAAGTGCAAACTAGCATACTGGGTTCTGCATGCAAACCATTTTTCTCATTCTGTTACCATGTACTTTTTTGTGTATTTGCAGGAAAGAAAAGTGTCATTTAATAGGTTACCAGCCAGCGACTCAACAATTGAGATCCCAGTATAAGGCTGCTCTCAAAGATTCCGGGAATCCTGGACCTAAGTCTCAGCACAAAGCTTCCAATAATCATCGGACTGGTGGTCATACATCAAATATGCTACCGGAGACATATGATGATATCGAAGAAGTTGGACTGACAGCCAATAGTGCAGGTAACATACCAGCTTCATTGGACAGATCCTCTTTTATGTATACCCATGGTGGACAGGGGCGGATCCAGAACAGAAATGGCTGGGTGTCCCATCAATATTGTTGCATAAAAAATGGCACGTAGAATTATGAAACTTGGCATATTAAACTTTGTTACCAAACTTTGCATATTAAAAAATGATACATAGTGAATAAATGATAACAAACTTTAAAAGGTGCACAAACAACGATTATCATTGACATAAATACAACACATCTAACCACTATGTTAATTGTTCTGCCATTTTCCAATCTATCTATTTGCCTTTTATGGGAGAAGAAGGGAAAATTGTATGTGTCGACCATATTGACACAATTATAATGATCTACATTGATCAAATATAGTTGTGTGGAAAATATAACTGCATTTTATAGAAATAGAAGTGAGATTTAAATATAATTCAATTCAATTTAACTTTTAAAATTTATTTCCTCAAAAGTTTGCTAAAAATCCATGTTATTTGATAATACTCCATTAGATATCTGTAGTCTGTACAACACAACAATGAAACATGCTGTATACAATTGATTCGCTCATTTTGGAATGTATTGATTATTTATGACTAGACACCTCATTTATGCAAGTCGTATGTTAAACTCCTCAATTAGATATCTGTACAACACAACAGTGAACTCATTCTGTATACAACTGATTCGATCATTTTGTAATGTATTGACAATTTTGGAACCCTCATTGTCCATCCAAAGATATTAAACATGCAAATGTTGTGATGCTGTACTACCCTTGTGCCCTACTTAGGCCTTAGGGCAAAGCTAATGTATGCGTAAAAAACAAACAAGATCAATAGTACGCCACTTTTCTCTTCTATTTTGTGTGACTTCAGTTATTGCATCTCTTGTGGCGTAAGTAGAGTAATTCCTTATTGCCAATGAGATAATATCCAGTATTTCTTGCACTTCTTATTTTTAACATGTCAATCTTATTTATCACTAAATTGGTGACTTAGTTAAAGATTCATCTTTTGCTAATAATCAGTATAATGATTTGCTAGTCTCATGTAAATCTTTAGTATCTTGCTATCTCAAATATATTTTCCTTGAAACTTTGAGGACTTTATTATGTCTTGGACTTCTGTGCAAGTTATTCATGCATAAAAAAGGTTCCATTTGGGAAATGTACGGCAGTTATTTTACTGGATATTTAGTTTTAGGATTTTTGTGTAGTGACTGCTCACTTTTTAACATTCATTATTTGAGTACCTTATCTTCTCTGTATTTCTTTTTGTTTGTTTTCTATTTTACAGGATTGGAACCACTGATATTTATAATTTTTTTGTTATATGATTCATGCTCTCAATTTTAATTTGACCAGGTTCAGGTGTACGATCCTTACGCCAAGCTCAAGGAAACAGTATGGAGCCAGCAGGCTTGGATGAGGTTTGCCATTTGCATCTTTTAGGCTTTCAATTAAGTCATGTTTGCTGTTGTAGGTGTTAGCACTTGTTGAGTGAATTATGCTTGCACTCCTTCCACTGATGAATGCTATAGCCCATGTACCAACATATATAAATTCAATTGTTTCTTTCTTAATTTATACTCCATCCAAAAATCTCAAGCTTCCAAAAATCTCCAGCCTATTTGTATTTTCCAATTTTTGATGCCTTGAATCAGCTGCAGTTTACATGTAGAGATTAAATGGGAACACAACCGTTTGCAATGCATGCAAGCATGCATTCCAACCATGTATACTCATCCATTCTTTTGGCTGTAGATATTTGTGTACTGTTTGTATGATACCAATATCTGTTGAATTTTTTTTATCTATGATATATATCTTTTCTGATCAATTATCATATCCCTCTGAATGTATGCAGAATTCAGTAGATATTGGCTCAGGTGTACTTGATCCCAATCTTATGGAAAAACTGAGTGAAGAAAACATTGGTCTGTTCTCAAGGTAAGTTTTATATTGATGTGTAATGAGTGTATGTTTAATAGGATGCTGTCAGAACAACTATAGATCACGGAATTACACTATTGTTCAGATTTCTATTGGGTATCTGTTTTAAGCTCTCTTGAGTGGATCATCAATTGAGTGAATAATTACCTCATACATGTCTTAATCCTGCATGTTCGAGAAAAAATAGTCTCAGAACACACACAAAGAAACCATATCTCCAAGGAGATACAACTTCTCCCATATATATATTTCTTATTAACAATATTTCTTGTTTTTACAGTTTTTCCTAACATTTATTAATTCATAAACTAGGTAGCAGTGTGTTTTGTGTAGCCTTTATGTTTGCATTCTGAAACTAAATTATTTGTACAGGCGTGAAGAGCTTCGACAACGAGAAACACAGTTGAGGCTGACGGTATGCATAACTTCAGAGTAGTTATCTATTGGCATAGATCATATTATATCCCCTAATCTCAGTTGGATGATTATTTATAGGTTGAGGAGCTAGAACAACAGCTAGAGGAAACAAAAAGGAAGTGCTCTCAGCTTGCTGATGACCTGCGTGTACGGAAGAGCCAGCAGCAACAGCAGCCCCGTTACATATGAAGGTTAGTTTGGCTGCTTCTAATATCTTGTTTTATCTATTTGCTGAGTTTCTAATTTCACTGTACTATAATATTTTCTTTTGGACTCGCAAATATCTGTACATATAGAATGCAAGGAATTAACATCTGTAAATTAAGTTTGAAAAGCTATTACTTACATAGCTTTTTGAGATATCGTCTTGTTAATTAAATGTCATTTTTATATCATCGAAACCCATTAATCCTCGGGTTAGACTAGTCATTAGTTTGAAATTTACAAGGACAATGTATCTGGACATTTTGTAATTTTTGTACTAAGGTACTTCACATAAATAAAATTAAAACTATGGGAGCCTCCCCTACAGTAGTTTGATCAAAAAAATGTATCTGGACATGGAGCTTGTTTAGATACATTGTCCTAGGAGGGGTTAAATTCCGTCCTAGTTTGCTATATTATGGGACGGAGTAGTATGAAACAGAACTAGGAACTTTTTTTTTTTTGCTGGAATTGCTGATATTCCAAAAAGGGCACGGAAGCAGTGTCTGCCTGGAATTTATAGGAAGCCAAGTTGATAACTTACCAGAACGGAGCGAGATTTACTGGATTAAAATAAAACCATGCTGCAGATATAGGACGGAATGGAACTAGATGTTGTGGACTGGTGGTTAATAACTTTATTTTGCTTTTGTCTGCTATTGAATTTTTTCCATTATGGGTGCGTCACAATTGAAGCATCTGCGGCATATTATCCACATGTTAATAGGTGTCATATGCACACTTAGAAGCAGCACATGTATGCCTTATCTTCACGCGAACAATCCATGCGTGGTTAGCGTTCATGGTATTGTTAAGAGATCGGATTAGAGCTCACAGCTATTTCCTTAAATTTAGAGATGGAATTCCCAAGTATCAAGTCCTTCATATCTATTTTCTTAAGCAACGGAATAAACAAGAATTTTAGCTTTTCGTCCCCGACTGCGAGTAAACCTGTGATTGCAGCAACTCAAGGCACAAGTAGAATGGTATTCTTGATCAGTAGTACTACCTGTTAGGTTAAAGAGTCACTGGCTAACACTAATGTATTTTTTCCAGGTTTATCGTGTGGACACAGAGGTGTGATCAATATTCAATAGCTAACAAAGGACCAAAAGGTGTGAAGTGCTGACCTTGCTATTACGTTTGTCGGTAGTAAAGTAGGTTAGCTCATAGTTAACCAAGTAGTTCAGTCACGTGAAGGAACTGTAGGATGGAAATTAAAATCGTGTGTCCACCAACGCGACGGTACATGATGTATAAATTAAGTGATATCTGTAATTGAAGTTGCTGTGCTTCAACTGTAATTATCAGCCTCAAATCCCGCGCAGCTTACTATCGGTCAAATTTTGCGTACTGTTTCTTTCCACTCCAGAGTATAAGGCCCTGTTTAGTTCTCAAAAATCTTTATCCAAAAACATCACATCGCATCTTTGGTCACATGCATGAAGCATTAAATATAGCTAAAAATAAAACTAATTACACCGTTAGCCTATAAATGACGAGACAAATCTTTTCAGTCTAATTAGGTCATGATTAGTTGTAAGTGCTACAGTAATTCACATGTGCTAATGATGACTTATTATGTTAAAAAAATTTATCTCGCGGTTTCCAGGCTAACCATAAAATTAGTTTTTTCATTCGTGTTCAAAAACCCATTCTGACATCTGGTCAAACGTTTGATGTGATGTTTTCGCCAAAACTTTTCACTAACTAAACAAGGCCTAAGCGAAGTTGTTTATGGTATGGTTCAACCCTGTAACAGTGGCAAATGGCAATGCAGTCTGAATGTAAACTATTGAGAAGCTGAAATATCACGTCATTTGTCTTCACTTTGCAGCTAATGTCAGCCAACTAGTGTAATTTGCAGCTCGTGACACTCACGATACTGAAAAGCATCCCGCACTCAATGTAATTGCAGTGGTTGGTACAGCCATTGTCCTGGTTTATGTGCACAAATTGTACAAGTTTTTTTAGCTTTGTTTAACAGTACAACGTGATGGAACAAAATTTCAGTGGGAGATGTGTCAGAAAGGTACTGTAGCAGTGACTGTCCTATGTCTGGGATCTGTCAGTATGGAATGAACATTATCAAATCCGGCTCGGCTCAACGTCTCCTCCAAATCCAGCATGTAGTATTCGTCCAAAAACGGTTCAGTGCTCTTCATCAGAGTGAACAACACCGGAGATAGTTCCTGAAACATGTTGAGAATGTTCATGAGACGACGTGTCAACGTGAGCATGAACATACACCACAGAGGTGATCAAAGTATAATGCTGGTGAAGCTTACCTGAAGTACTTTGGATCTTGGCTGCCGCAGATCAAAATCAAAAGAACGGATGCAGTCAGATTAGTCGATTCCTAGAATTTGTAATCTTATACTATCACGAGGGAAGTGAACCAAAATTTCATACTGAATTGTCGGTCAGGGCGATGGTTCCTCCTGGTCGGAGCAGCCGAAATGCTTCGTTCACTAGCCCTATGATTGCTCGTGCTGGACACTCGTGGCACTGCAAATAGATTCTCGACTAAACCAGCTGTTTTTTCTTTGTTATACTATGTAAGAATTCAAATTTGGTAGAGATTTACCACATAAGCAAGGGAGACTAGGTCGAACGAATTTGAGGGCAGCCCTGTCGCCTCGCCATTTGCATGAACCCAGCGAATAGGATTTTTGCGAGGCAATTTTTCTTCCTTGTGTGCAGCAACCGCAAGGAAGTAGGGTGAAAGATCTAAACCCTATATAAAATGAAAACAAACATGCACATTAGAGTAAAGCCAAATAAATTCATGAAATGAAAATATTGAAACACACATCAAGAATCTTTGCTACTATGACATTATTCAGATTAGACAAACCATATCAAATATGGAGAAGCAAAAGTGGCAAAAGTAAGATCATATTAAATATCAATTACAAGCATCGCATTTCACAATCTCTGAATACAAAATAAAAACCAGGAAACTGAAATTTCTGTAACCAATGAAAATAATAAAACCTGAACATATATTCATTGAATTTGAACTTTTTTATCCCCTAAATTCAAAGGAATTCGAAAATTTTGGCTGGAAGAACATCCTATCAGGACCCGTTGGTAGAAGTAGACTATGAATTGTGGACCGAAAGTGTGAACCCTGTTTTATTTTGCAAGAAATGATTAAGAAGTTTTAATCACTTACAACAGCTTTTGCTGAAGGGAACTTCTCAGCCAGGTATCTGGTGCTCACTCCAATAGAGCAGCCAACATCCAGAATGTCATTGATCTGACGATTCCCCGAGTATTTCATGTGATGCTCCTCAATTGCATTCAGCCAACTTCCGCGAACAATTTGGTTGGCTTCTTCAATTGAACCAGCATCAGGTATGGCCCTCTTCGCAATCGACATCGTCGCTGGTTCAGCCTCAGCTGCAGCCTAGCACGTTCAAGGAACAAATGTTCAGATCTTCACACACTAGTTTCTCTCCTTTCATTTGTCTCTTGATCACATTTATCTCGGAATTACAGAGTGAAATATTAGAACTGGACTATAAATTACCAGCCATGACAGGTTGCCTTCATCGTACGCGTGGAATGGACTCAGATAATCTACCCAAGAAAAGCAAAGCATTCAGTGTTCAAGCAAATTCAGTAACACATCAGTCTGATCATTGAGCCTTGAATTACTTGCAAACAGAATTATATGTTTAATTAAATCAATAAATTTGATTATATAAGAAAAGCAATTAACAAACAAAGGACAGGAAACGCAATGAGATGAACTGAGTGAGTGACAGACGTACAGTCAGGATACACGAGGTTGGAGTCGCGTATCCTGTCGAACACCTCGTACACGTCAGACTCCAGCACCTGCTTCGTCATCTCCCTCCACGGGATGTTCGACTTCTCCGCCGTCCTGCGCCACAATTTGAATCATCTCTCTCCAAGAACACGAACACGAGCACGAATGCCTTCGAAATCAATCACGAAAGATTTTTTTTTCTGTTCTTATATACTATACCTGATGATGACCTCGCGGGAGGCGAGCTTCATGAGGGAGTAGAGCGGCTTGAAGGCGATGAGCGCGCCGACGAGCCGCGACACCGGCGTCTCGCCGGACCACGCCGGGCGCTCCAGTGACCCCTCCTGCGGCACGGCCTGCCCGGCGCCGGTGCTCGTCGCCGCGACGACCACCACATTGCGGCGCCGGCGGATGTCGCCGGAACGGAGGCCGCCGGCCGCGGTGGCCGTGGCACCGGCGCGCGCGAGGATGGCTGCCATTTCCGGTCGCTTTCTTGGGTTGTGCTCCGGCCAGGGATCGATTTCACCGTTATTGGTGGCTTCTTGAGCTTGAGCTGGACTGATGATGGGCGTAGCTTTCTGCTCGACCTGATTGGTTCTTGGGATTGTGTTGCTATCTTGGGGGGAATGGAGCAGCCAATGAGGTTCTGACGCGTGGATTTTCCTGTTTTTTATTTTGTTTCCTGTATAAGTCAGGTTACAATTTTCTTTTAGCGATTTCAGTTTTACAGACTTGATCTCGGTACACGCTATCGTGCTCTGATCTGATGAACAATTGTACAGTATACTGGATACTAATGAAATATCTGAGTAACTAACTGTAATTCTATTAAAAAATTACTATGGGGAGTGTGGTGGAGGACAATGATGTAAATTTGCAGTCATGCCAAGGGAGATTAAACTATGGCGTGAAATGAAAAAGGATAACGGTTTAAACCATTGTCGTAATTATGATTGTATTGTTGGCGCAGAATGTGCGTGTCACACACGAATGCTTGAAAGATTTGCACAACTCTAATGCATTTTGTAACCGGGTTTGAAGCGTGCCATTTAGTACGGCGTAAATCTTGTAACTGACAAAAGCAAACTCCAAATCATCACTTACTATGTTTATTATGGAGATATATAACTTTCTGTTGATCAATGAGCATGTGACTTATTCATCACTCTTTGTATATGGTGAAGGAATATGACTATAAAATTAACACATGTATTTATTGATAATCATGTCTCATACAACATGATAATATGGACACAAATAGGAATAGGAGAACGTGTTGTTGGTTATGACCAACTTAGAAATTTGAGGCACCGAACGGAATGCAAATTGAGGCCCTCAATTCTTTTTAGAAAAACCATATGTCTAATGTACGTGCGAGTTTTAGAAACATATCAGTAGCAATGGAAAAATTAGGGAAAATGCCGAGCTCTAGCTACCAACAAACGAATAATGAAGCTCAAGCTAAACACTTACCGTTACTCTAAACTAAATCTCTTTAGGACCACCATGACTATCGTTGAACAATTACCGGAGTTATCGGAGTCAGAAAAAACAATCCATTGTAGCCGAATCAATAGAGCAGCAAGAAGACGCAAACTCTTGAAAAATGGAGACGTCTAGAAACTTGTTATACGACATCAGCATAGGTTAAAATATACAAAATTTAGGAATCCTTTGCGGTTTGTGCCATTCGCACACCACTGTCGCTGGTCTGTTAATGGACACACCCACATGCAATACTCAAAAAATTACTAAGCATAGGGTTGATGTTGATTATGTAGCCCTAAGGACATAATGGTTCCCAACATGCATAGTAGGTTAGTTAGAGACTACCAGCTACGCAGAAATTGGGTAGTTATAAATGCACTGTTTGTTTGGTTGATTTCTCAGCAAACTGCCGAGAGAGATTGGAAAAGGAAACTAACCCACCTTTCCTCACCAATCAAGAAAACAAAGAGATAAATCGTATTTGTGTGATCGGTTACAATACGGTTTAGAATCCTAATAGGAGACAAAGCCCCCGAGGCCCACCAACATCTCTTTATAAGGAGATCAACGAGAGGGAGAGGGGCACCATGGGTGTGTGTTGGTTGGCTGGTTATTTGCAGCCAAGCTCAATAGAAGCATATTGAGTAGCTTAAGCCAGGGTAATGGGATGCATGTAGGTTTTGTTTGGTTGGTTGATATAGAGAGCCTGTATTTAGTTGGACTAGTACATACGAGGATGGGCTTAGGAATAACTGGCGCAACTGAAAAATAGTCTTTTTTGAGATCGAGTCCCTGGGGTAGTTTACTCTTTTCTACGTGTCAGGGGCTACGACGAGGGCGGATGGTTACTGTACTTATTTGGTTCTTATTCGAGATCCCATCCACCAGATATTTCGCGCTGACATATCTCAAACGAGTACACCACTTGGATTCTAGGGCGACCTCACATGTAAAAGATGTTTTACTAGATTTGTTATTAAACATGCTACTATAATATATTTTTTAGAAAAAATATTTATTTTTTCAAAGTACTATCTTGAAGAACATGTCGAAAAGAAAAATAAAGTCTTTCTGGGACGGAGGTAGTAAGTCAAAAAAAATAATACTAGCATATTTTTAAAATTACGAATATTCAAACATAAAAGAAAAAAGTTAAAACCCTTATAATGAAACGAAGATAGTACCATTTTTTACATATCAATATTTTTAAATATTCGACCATTAATAGTCAAAGTTAAGAACATCAACTATCTTTAAAATGAACTCTTTTGAGAAGGATAGCAGGGCCAACTAAAAGATTAAGGCCCTATTTGGTTCCCAAATTTTTTTTCCCAATAATGTCACATCAAATCTTTTGACACATGCATGGAACATTAAATATAGATTAAAAAAAGCTAATTGCACAGTTCGTTTGGAAATCGCGAGACAAATCTTTTGAACCTAATTAGTCCATGGTTAGCCATAAGTGCTACAGTAACACACATGTGCTAATGTAAGATTAATTAGGCTTAATAAATTCATCTCTCGGTTCCATGTGAGTTATGAAATTAGTTTTTTCATTCGTGTCCGAAAAACCCTTCGATATTTGGTCAACCGTTCGATGTGATATCCAAAAATTTTATTTTCACGAACTAAACATGGCCTAAGATGGGCACCTAAAAGATTATTGAAATTTTTATGGTTTGGCCCTTTTAGAAAACTTATTTTACAATAGACCCCTAAAAAACTATAGCAAAAAATAGACCTCGAGGTCAGCGCCATGCCTTAGGGCGGTGAGGGTAAACACTTCAGCGCCAAATACAATGGCGCTGAGGGTCAGAGAGAGAGTTTATGGATGGAGACAGCGTTAATGAGTCAGTGCTGGAGATGCCAGGGTCATTGGCATTGAGCTCTAAGAATTTAAGATGAATGTCCAGTTAGCTCTAACCCCTCTAAATTTATACTAACTTCCTGAAAATTTATACTAGCCAGGGTCGTAGAGGTCAGCGCCATCCGCATCAGCGCTGAGCTTAGGGAGCTTGACGTCAACATCTCTGACACTGACCACTTGACGCCGTCTATAACCCCGAATGTTGTTTTGAGGGCTCAGTGCCAGCCTCTTGGGCGTTGAGACGTTAAACCTCAGCGTTCTAGGGTTTGGCACGGATCTCAGGGTCCATTCTTGGTTAAAATTTTTGGTCTATTTTTAAAATAAGATTTTTAAAAGTTCCAAACATTAAAAAAATCGTGAAAAGATAGGGCTGCCCTCAAACACCATTTGGTGACAGTCCCAAGCTCCCAACCCAGCCCATCCATACCAGTAACACTGGTTTTCGTTTGTGGCCTTAAGGTATCAGTCCGTGGCCCATTTTACCCTCCGCGGCTGCTCTATACTACTACTACTTCATTCTCGATTTTTTTATTTTTATATTTTCTATTAAAATTTACAAAAAATATTTTTGATTTCAATATTGACAGATCTAGACGCCTAACGCCCATGGGGAGGGCGCGCCCAGAGGGCTCGAAATACTACGTGGCAAACGTCGGTTGGGCGGGTAACCGGCGCCCAACCGACGTTTGCCACTTTGCGGGCAGCCCCTTAATGCCCAGACCGTGGGCATTTTATGACTGTACCTGGGGCCGCCCGCAAAAGTGCGCCGGCCGCTCGGGCGGGAGCCACAAATTTGCATGCGCCCCTTAATGCCCGAGTGTCGGGCGTTTTATGACTGTGCGGCGGGGGGCCGCTTGCAAAGTTCACACGGGGCCGCCCGCCGTGGCAATTTTGCAGGCGGCCCCCTTAACGCTCGGGTGGAGGGCGTTTTAGAACCCCTCCCTATAAAACCCGAGACCTCCGCTCTGAAATTCACTTTAATCTTTAGAAAATCCAGAAAAAAAAAGAGAAGAGAGAGGGGAGAGGGAGGAGGAGAATAGCGCAAAGCCCTGTTGGGCTGAGGACTCCACTGCAAGTTCGTATTTTTCAATAATCTTTAATCTTAGTTGGTAGATTACAAATATTTTGAGAATAGGTTAGAATTTATCAGCAGCATTTTTATTAGATAAGGAAAATGGGTAGTATTTTTAGACGAGGAATATAGTCAAAATTAAAGATCTGTAGTATTTTTAGGCGAGGAATATAATCAAAATTAAAATTAATTGAAAACTAACTATCCTGCAGAAAATTGAAGAGGATTAGGGAGGGGTTATAAAACACCCTCCCCAAGGCATTAGGGGTCTACTTGCAAAATTGCCATGGCGACGGCCCGTGTGAACTTTACAAGCGGCCCCTGCCGCATAGTCATAAAACGCCCGGCGCTCGGGCGTTAAGGAGGCCGCATGCAAATTTTCGGCTCCCGCCCGAGTGGCTGGTGCACTTTTGCGGGCATCCCTGGCACAGTGATAATATGCCCGCTGTCTGGGCGTTAAGGGGGGCGCCTGCAGAGTGGCAAATGCCGGCTGGGCGAGTCGTAACCGGCGTTTGCCATGTAGGATTTTGAGTCCTCTAGGAGGGTCCTACGGGCGTTGGGCGTATAGATATGTAAATATTAAAATCAAAAATATATTTTTGTAAAAATTTTAATTAAAAATAAAAAATAAAAAATTCCTTCGTTCTCCAAAGCCGCTGCCACTGCAGTGCTTGTCTCCCGGCTGTTAGAGTTAATATTCCCTCCGTCCCATAATATAAGAACTATTACCGTTTTGGGAAATAATAAGAATCTATTAAAATGTCAATACCTACAGGCCTCACTGATTTTTTAATTGATATATGGAATTATAGATGGCACATTCCATAATTTAAAGGATTGAAATATAGATATGAACGTCTGCATGGAAATATACAACTTACTATGGAAGGTCCAACGTGTTAATAATAGATGTGGGCCATAAATTGATTGTTTGAAAGTTAAAAATTCTTATATTATGGGACAAACCTAAAAGACAAAAATTCTTATATTATGGAACAGAGAAAGTATTAAATTAGGATTATATGGAAAGGAGTCCGAATATGTTAGGTTAGTTTTTGGGTCACCTATGTGCACATGCCATGCTTGTCCGTGTATGGCATCTGTACGCGCAGGTTTTTGGTTTTTATTTTTTTGAACTTGTCCGGCAAGGAAAGCAGCCATGCTGCGTATATATACGTTAGTCAGTTTTTTGGTGTGAGATTAAAAGGAGAAAAGATCGACGCAAGTTGTGTCCGTCGGCTGAATTTTTTTTCGTGTTTAGTTCTGTTGTTTCCTTGTGATTGTTTGATCCTGGTGAATTTCCAACACCAGCTCCCCCTGTCGATCCTCTAAGAACCAACCAGATCTGAAGAGAGCGATATGATGAAGCGAACCCGCTTTACCCTGCTTACAGATCTCCCCAGAAGGAGCGCCGGTTTCGATCATCTATTGCGCAGATGCGATCACGACGAATGGTGAGTGCTCCTCATGTATCCTAAATAAATAAATTTCCATTATGGAAGATATTTTCATATACTACTACCCTGCGATGGCATGGCAGGAGAGATTGGCGTAGCTTGCCATCGGAGCTGACGGAGGAGATCGCAGGCAGGCTGCTCCGGCACGACGTGTCGGACTACCTCCGCCTCCGCGCCGCCTGCAAGGCATGGAGGGACTGCACCGACCACCCGCGCAACCCGCTGGACAGCCGCTTCCGGCCCCGTCGGTGGATCCTCCTCTCCAACCCCTACCACTACGCCGCCACCTGCGCGCCGCGGTGCCGCTTCCTCAGCACCACGACGGGCGCCTGCTTGCATGTCGACCTCCCAGAGCTCGAGGGCCACCAGATCGAGGCCCGAACCGACGTCCTCCTCGTCCTGCGCCACAAGGCCAGCGGCGCCATTTGCCTCCTCAATCCCCTCACTACGCGGCCATCTCCGACGAGACCTCCCCACCGACGGTCGCCTTGTTCATAAGCGGTCAAATGTTGTGGAACATCGCGTACGCCAAGCCCGGCGATGAGCATTGGGCGCTCATTGACGAAAGTGGCTGGAATCTCTTGCCAAATCAACGGGTCATCCGTGACGGCCAACAACTCAGGTCCATTCGTTACCTTTCTGTGGTGACACGGCGGGGGCGCATATACTTCGCAACATTTCAGGGCAATTTATTGAGGCTGAGACTACATCCTAAGCCCCGGCTGGTACCCATAGTCAAGGACCAGTCTGACATGGTCTGGGACAACGTTGCCGGGGTTCTGTATGAAAACGTGATCTCCTACCTTGTTGAGCCCGAGGACACCCACAACGGCCGTATGCTTATGGTGCGATACCACCAAACCCTTGGCCACCTAAGCGCCCAAGAGCAGAGGCGGATCAAGCGCAGGAAGAAGAACAACATCTTGATCAAGCAGCTCATCAACGATAGGCCGAGACGGTACAAGTGGCAAGTTCTGGAAGTGTTTGAGGTTGATCTCCTCAGCAAAAGGCTTGTACCTGTGGAGGACATTGGCCACCGCTCACTGTTTGTTGGGATGTGGCATGCGTTTCCCTCTCTGCCCACAAGTTGCCCTCCATCTGCCACCTCAAGGACCATAGTGTTGAGCCAAAGCCTTTGCATTTCTTCCAAGATAGGAGCACAGAACCCCTTGATCCTGGGAGGACCCACCCCAGCCTAGAAAAGATTGTGCCCGCAGCCCGCCCCTGCAGTCTTGAGGACTACCTTGTATGCTTGTATGCTATGTTGGCTACAAAAACGGCTTGAAGGATTAATGTGAGAAAAGCACATCTGGCTGATGCTAAATTATTTAGTAAGTGCACTTAATTTATTTTCATATGCTTCATCTTTTCCCTGTTTGGTGAGGGTATTTTTTTTATGGTGCCTTTGTTTCAGATTATAATCAACCACATGGTTTGAATATGAGCAATGCCGCCTGCCTGTGTCCCTCCACAAGTTAGTGATTGTTCCTCTTTGCATCCATGGCAATGTTGGATCGGAATTCCTGAAGGATACTGTCTGCTCCGATAAAAACCTATGTAACTTCTTACTTGTCATAATTTATCCTATTTCCTCATTGTTTTCATTCTCAGTCTGGTAGGAGCCAATCTTGTAATTTCTGTATCTTTTTGTCTACAGATGTAATACTACCATGCATATTATTTTATATATCAATGTTTGTCTCTTAACGGTTCAGGGTTAATTAAACCTCTAGGATTGATATTTCCTAACTAACAGAATGCCTTTTGCTATGGATAGAACAAGTTGTGGTGCAGAATTGAATTCCTTCATATAGTACTCATATTTTCCTATGTTGCAAACCGAATTCCTGCATGGAGCACTATTTTTATTGCTCATAAAGAAATACTAGAGTGGAAGCCTGCTTCGCGCGCAAGCGGCACCCGTCAAAGGAGTTTAAAAAGATATATCCCATAAAGCTTGTTCATAAACAGTGCATAGGATGATTAGTAGTATGTACAACAAGGCTTGCAGTTTTTTTTAACAAACTGCATGCATGGTAGGTATTGTTTGTGCATTACACTGCGAGACATTCGATTATTCAATCAGTACAAAATTTGAAGTTCTTTTTTGGTGCCAACATAACTGGCATCAACATGCAGATGCAGGAAGCCCCAATCCCATAACTGACATCTCAAATCCTATTCGGATAGGGACATGTATTTGGCGGCTGAACCGAAATACATACCTAAATATCGTGTTAAGTTTAAATATGTGGTGTTTTATTTCAAAACTAAAGATTGGAGGAATGTTCTGCCATGGTGTATGAACATGTTACATGGGGATTGGTCTAGAAGCCTGATGCCAAAAGCGAAGTGAAGGTGAACCAGGTAGCCTTGGCTCCCTGTTCCGCTAGAAATTCCATAACTGACATCTCAAATCCTAAACCCTGACCTTTTGTATTTTGGTCATCCTGTAGCAGCAGTTGAGATGGCCTATCAGATTTGAGTGCTTGTAACTTGTACTCCAAGTATCAGATTTGAGTGCTTGTAACTTGTACTGTCAATGTTTTGAAATATAAAAGGAAAACTATTTGTAGGCCTCTGTTCACATGTCCAAAGCCATGTAAAGATCAGGATTGTTCTATTTTGATGCATCCAGTGTCCATGCGAATCGGGATCAGGATTGTTCTATTTTGATGCATCCACTGTCCATGTTATTCAAGACTCAGTGTTAATCAATTTGTAATGTGTAAACAAACAATGACTATTGCTAACTACCAGGCCTTGCACGATCTGAGCCACCAGCCCACCACCACGCCTCACACCATCTAGCCGCCTCCGTTTGCACCGGGCACACTCCATGCACTGCCACTGCTGCTAACCACGATAGGAGTTAGCCTCCGTCTCCATTGCCACAAGAGATGGTTCAACTCATGCCTTCTTTCTCAGGTAACATCTTATTTGTCTACCAGCTGCTCGATGGAATTTACCTATGAGAATTTTGTGTATTCTGTATCAAGCTTGTGTATAGGACAAATGGAGAATTTTTCTAATATGCATGAGTAATCTTGGTTTATGTTTAGATGATTTCTCTATTTTGTAAGTACCGACCATCCATTGAATTATGAAAATTCAGATCACCAGTTACTCACAGTAAAGATCATGGTGTTAAAAATAGTTTTTTCAGTGGTTTCCTTTTTTCCATTGAACATTGTGTTACTGATTGCGATTGAAAAGTGGTGGATGATTGTTTTAGGAAATAGAGGAGAGTGAAGTATGTAGTTTTCCATGAAAGTCCACCATCAATCAATGGCTCAGGATGATTGTTGGTAAGAGCAGGATGAAGTTAACACTGTTAAGGAGGCCTGAAATCATAATCATTTCACCACCACCTGCCAAGGATGCCAGGAGGTTGAGGTTCTTTCAGGGGAAGAGCATGGAAGCCAACTTCCATAAGGGTGATCTACAGTTTGTCCCTACAATTGAAGTTTTCTAATTCTGTTTTATGATTCTTCCCCCTTCTCCTTTGCCTAACAATATGGAGACAGATGGTTGAATAATGTTGTGTTGTTAGATTTCAATTCTCTGGAGATGCTTGTGTAGCAAGTTGTGTCATCATCTGCATATTGTTGTTTGAGGTTTTCTTTTACTTTCATCTACTTTTAACTTATAGATATGTTGTGTAGGGAGAAAAGAAAAGAAAATAATTAAAATTGTTTTATAATGCTGTGCTAATTATGTACTAGGTCTCAATTTGTATGACATTATTTTCTTTTCCTTCAAGTATTTTGATCTTGTCAGCATGTACGAACAAATGCTCTTACTTCAATGCATAACTCTTTCTGTTAGGAAAATCATGCTCCACCTGGAGTCCACACAATTTGTTTTCTTTTTATAAGTACTTGACATAGATTGTTTTATGTTTGACAAAATGGTGTTTGGTTTAAATATAACAACGAAAACATCCAGAGAGTTTCTCAATCAAAATATTGCCGTAGCGTTAGCACATGCAAATTACTAGTTCCACATAAGTTAATATCTAGTGATCATGTTTAGGATAAAGATTAATTATTGTTAATCTAAAATCTCCAACAGTGTTCTGGTTTGCTAGAAATTATGAAGCGAGATGTAGATGATCATGATGGGGATTTGCCCCTCCAATTTATGGGAGAGAGATCTCATGGGCGCCTGTCCATGCCGAGTGATTGAGGAGTCAATCACAAAATGAATAATTTAGTACATGATCTAACGAACATTGAACTATTGAAAGGATGACATATGTCTTTGTCTTATGCTTAATCGATATCAGGTGAAAAGTAATTCAAACATAGGTATGCTACAGTGATTGAGGAGTCAATATGTATTGCTAGGGGGTGCTATTGATACATTTATCGAAAACGAATTTTCGAATTACAAATTGACAATCATGTATACGTAATCCTGTAGGTCACATACTGACAAAGAGTTTAATGAAGGCCCAACATGTGCTCAGTTTAAATAGGATCTGAGTAGGATTCCTTGTGGACAAGGCGCGGAGAGGGAGACTGGAAGATGATATCACATCGATTCCCCTTTTGCCACTTTGGCTGCCGCAAATGCTGCCTTTCCTCACGCCGTTAGCACCCTACTTTCTTAAGCTCCTCCAATCACCATCACCAATTTCAAGAAGTGGTGGTGTGGCTGCCGCTCGCCTCAAGAGAGAGGGGATGGGGAGAGAAGGATGGAAGGTGATGTGTGGGATAGAGTGACACTTATATTTGAGTCTCATGGTTTTTGTTTGTTATTTTTTTGTTGATAAGAAGGATGTCACGTCTACTAAAACGGGCCCAACACCTAAGTTAAACAGATTTTGTAAAATCAAGGTCCAATATTTTTGATATTTTATTTTAGGGGCATTTGTAAAACTCGACATCAAGAGGAGTGACCTAAGAGCATCACCAAGAGAAGTGTAAATTTCATCCCAAAAATCTTCTTTTGGGCCTCATAGCCAGTTTTTGGTTTCTAAAAATATCCTCTCCAATAGATAGCATACTTAACCTCCTAAAGCTACTTTTCATATGATTGGAAAGGAAGAGGGAGTCCCTGCATAAAGGTAACTAAATTTTAGAAAATGCGGTAGGATTGACTTTGAGGTACTGTTGAAGCCCATTTTTTCTCTAAAAATCCCAATAATTAAGATTGGGGCCTCTTTTTTTTTTTTTTCCTTCTCTCCGTGATTCTCTCGGTGAGTTTTGGGTCAAGTTACATGGGCTTGGCCCAAAACTCAGACAGGAACAAATCGGCCCAATTCCCCCCGGAGAGAAGCATAATTAGGAGCGGGCCCACCACCCTAACGGTCCTGCTCAACCGAAAACGCAATTTAGCCGCGCAAAACCAAAACAGCGACCTCCTCCACACACCCTCGCAAACTCCGGATAAACCTCATCACCATCTTCCTTCCCCTTCTTAATCACTCCGCCCCCTCCTCTTCTCGATCCCCTTCCACTCCAATTCCCCTCCGATTCCCCATGGACGCCTCCTCCTCCGCCGCCACGCCCCACGCCGCACTCACCCTCCTCACCTCCTCCCCGCGCTTCCTCCACCTGCCCCTCTGCTCCCCTGCCCGCCGCCACGTCGCCGGCGGCGGCGGTGGCGTGGCGCTGCTCCTGCGTCCGCCGCCTACCCGAAGGAAGGGCGAACGGGGAGGCCAGGCCCGCCGCGCGCCGAGCTGCTTTCTCGGCGGTGGATCGGCGGAAGCTGCCGCGGCGGGCGTGCTGGGTGTCTCGGTGGTCGCCGCGGCTGCTGCCCTCCTCGCCGCCGCCTTGCAGCTGGTATGGCTAAGGTTGAGCGGCGGGGATTCTCCGGAGGAGGAGGTCAGCTTGTTCTCCGATTGCGAACCTCACTCCGTGCTCCTTAATTGGCATGCATATTGCGCTTGAAATCGAACTGAGATGCTGCATTAGAAATTCCGTTTCAGTAATATTGAAATTAGACTGAGTTCTCTATTTACTAAGACTGTTTAGTGACAACTCCTAGGTTTTGTTTGTAGAAAATTTTCTCTCTTAATGTAATCGAAGAAATTCTGTATTAACCAAGGAATGTAGTTATGAATGCACAAAATTGTAAGAAGCCAACACAAATCATCCCTACTAGTTTGTGCTATTAAAGTAAAATTCCATGAATGTTGTGATCAATTTTGAGACTGACCTTGAAAAGCAGAAAAAGGTTAAAGGTGACAAGTCCTGCTTTTATAAACGTTACCTATACCTATTTGTCTAATGCAAGAAATAACCCACGATAAACAAAGCTTATTCTGGTTTTGTATACAGATCAGTTAATTCTCCCTGAATTATGCAGTCTGTGGATAGCTACTTAATTGAAAACTCTGGAATTATCAAATAATTGGTTATCCATTGTGTTACATATTTGTTATTGTTCACCACTGCCTTGTTTATATTTTTTTATTGTAATCACTTTTTATATCCAATATAAAAAACAATCTCTCATTTCTCGCAACGCGAAAATGAGTTTTGTATCAGTTGGGCATGGAAAATGGTGCATGATGATGTACTTTTAGAGAAAAAATAAATAATTATTTAATTAAAAAATTAATTTCTTTCTAATTTGTGGAGATATTGAAATCATGCAGGTTTTATATGAACATGGCAAAAGTATTGTAAATAAGGCCTTTGGCACACCAACAGACTTGGTAGATGACAGTAATTATTCATCTCGACGAACTCATGAAAATGTCTTTTCAGAGCAATCTATTTCTGGAAGAATGATTGTGGATAGAATGGATTGCCAGACTGGCATTTTTTCTGGTGTAGATACTGTAAATAATACAACACAGGTTGGTTCTGTAATTAGTACTTACAGGTCGTTAGACACATTTGAAGGTGTACCAGCAAACAAAAGTTCTATAGAAACGGTTCAACATATTCTCCCAAACTCGCGTTCTGTGTCCGAAGGACAACTTCAAAGCAGGCATTTTGCTAACAGAGGTGGCTTGCCTCATCAGTTTCTATCACTATCAAAACGAAAGGAGCAGGTTCAAAATGGCCAAGGTCCTTCTGATAATAAAACAGATAGCGATGATGCCAATTCACTTGGATGCCATCAAAGTGATCAAGGAGAATATGTTGATCTTACGTCTCTTTCATCCTTCAAGGAGCATCATCTGAATTTTATGCCTGAAGCCCATGCCAGCAATCTGTTTCAACCAAGCAAAGCATTGGAGTTCACAAATTCGTATGCTGGGGGGTCATATTTGACAGCAGGTTTAACTTCCGAATTCATGTATTCTTCTTGTTGCTTAGGCTGCTACTATTTCTTTTTATTTTTTAATATCACCTCTTGCATGTATTCTCATTTCCTCAGAAACATGCTCTATATTCAGGGCGATTGGCTCCAGTTGCATGCTTAAGGGATGGTCCCGTGAGTAAACGAAAGAAAGCCGTGCATGACCATGATGATGCAAAATTAATTGGCTGGAGTATTTCTAATTTACTGGAAAAAGAAAATCCAGAAAACTCTACATCAGGAAATAGAGTTGGATTGAAGGGGACAAAGGACATGTCAGATTACTTGAGGAGATACAATAGTTTGTTAGTTGATGGAAGGTACTCTGCTGGCCATATAATAATTGCTATAAATCTGTTCCGAGAACCTCCCTTATGTTTATAACTATAATTTTCATATCGAATATGCTGCACCGTTTGTGCTATAAATTTTCTTGCTTGACATTTTTAGTTTCTATGGTCAGGTTGAAAGACTCTGTGGATCTATTGGAAAGCATGGAGCAGAAGGAATTGCTTGATATGAATAAGGTTGCTACCTGTTCTAATAGTCCCTTTTTGCAGTCTATATATGCCTCTCATTTCTGATTTCCATCTATGTTCAGATCCACCATGCTAGCTTTCTAAATGCCTGTAAGAAGCAAAGGGCTGTTATGGAAGCTGTTCGCTTTTGCAGGTTGATTGATAACCCAAAAATGAGCACCTTCAATATGCTTTTATCTGTGTGCGCTAATTCACAAGATTTTGATGGTAACTGCTTTAACATAAGATTGTAGATTTTCTTGTCTGGTTTGTTAGAGTATGATCTGAGACATTGACTGTCACCAAATACTTTTAACCTTTTTAGGAGCTCTCCAAGTTATGGTGCTCCTAAAGGAAGCTGGGCTAAAACCTGATTGTAAACTTTACACAACACTTATATCAACCTGTGCCAAGTGTGGAAAAGTTGATGCTATGTTTGAGGTAACTAAATGACAGATTCACGCATATGGGTTCAACATAAAATATGAGAGCTTTATATCCCTTATTGTGTGCTTTTGTTTTAGGTTTTCCATGAGATGGTCAGTGCTGGAATAGAGCCAAATGTTAACACATATAGTGCCCTAATTGATGGCTGTGCTAAAGCTGGTCAAGTGGCAAAAGCATTTGGTGCTTATGGTATCATGAGTTCAAAGGTGGAGTGGTAGATAGTTTTTCCTTTTATGTTACATGTCCTCCATTCTTTTTCATATATTTTTCTGATCAGGAAAAATAAAAAATTATGTCAGTTATTTTGAAGTTATTCTAATCTTTGTACAAAAAAATTCTCAATTATTCATCTACTACTGGAATTTGGACTTCTGCTGTACATGCTACTGAATAATCACTTCTATGCATTTCCCATGTTTGTTGAACTTACTGAGTCATACTTGCAGTAGAAGGTGAAGCCAGATCGAGTTGTCTTCAATGCTTTGATCAGTGCATGCGGTGAATCTGGAGCGGTTGCTCGAGCCTTTGATGTTCTATCAGAAATGACAGCAGAAGCTTCAGAATCTAAAGGGACCAAACCAATCCTACCTGATCATGTCACAGTCGGAGCTCTGATGAAGACATGTATTCAGGCTGGCCAGGTTTCTGCAGATCCTTTGTTGTAAACGCAATACGGGTTATATAGCTTCTAACTCCAAATTCATTTGTTTGTGTAGGCTGATCGAGCTCGTGAGGTATACAAAATGCTTCAGGAGTACAATATAAAGGGTACCCCAGAAGTTTACACCATTGCATTGAGAAGCTGTAGCTTGACTGGTGATTTAGGATTTGCACTGAAGATCTATGAAGATATGAGCAAGATTGGAGTACAACCTGATGAGGTATTATTTTTAGAGGGAACAATAAAGGATATGTTCTTACCCTATACAACCTATTTGACTGTTAATTTTTTTATTCCATGAACTACAGATGTTTCTGAGTGCTCTAGTTGATGTAGCCGGCCATGCCAAAAGGGCTGATGCTGCATTTGAGATAATGAAAGATGCAAGAGCGAAGGGATATCAAGTTGGAACCATTGCATACAGTTCGTTAATGGGTGCTTGCTGCAATGTAAGTTCGGTCATAAATTGCTGGATGGAAAGCTAACCTAAAAATTATTGCCTTCTGCTTGTTTAAATAGTACAAGGTCTCTTAGCCAATTAGTTACTCGTTCTTTTGCAATTTTACTTGTATTCCATGTGCTTTTGACTTGAATTCAGGGTTATTATTATGGCATTTTAAACCCATGTTTCAGGCCAAGGACTGGAAAAAGGCATTGCAGCTATTTGAGGAGATCAAGTCGATCAAATTAATGCCAACAGTTTCAATGATGAATGCTTTGATCACCTCATTGTGTATGTCTCTACTTTTAGAAGGAAATTAAAAGACTGCGCCCATTTGCCACAGACACATTTATAAAATTGCACCAGATGGCCCACATTTAAACAATATTTTCTTTTCATCAGTTAGCCAACAATGACGCTTTGCAAATTTAATAAAGGTATGAGGCTTACATCACACTTTTAGAGAGCGAAAAAGACACAGTAACTTCACTTTTAAACTGAAGATCCAAGTAGCACTTCATTATGGGTTATAGTGATCCACCAAATTACTTTTAAAAGTTAAATGGCCTAAGCGCTTGAAGTATTATGGTCAAATATAGGACCCTTCTTGCAATTTTTATTTTCTGAAATGTGCCTATTGTTCATTATTATTTTCTTTAACTTTTTCTTCTTTGAACACTGAAACTACAACTGTTTCTCAACAATGCAGGTGAGGGTGATCAAGTTTTGAAGTCTATTCAGGTCCTTAATGAGATGACGAAATTAGGTGTCTCTCCAAATCAGATAACCTATTCCGTCTTATTTGTGGCTTGTGAAAGGTAATTACTCTAAACAAGAATTGTATGCTTCAAACTGATCTTATGACACTCTTCAGGTACTAACAGTTCTCCAACAGAAATGCTGAAGCACAAGTAGGTTTGGATCTATTTGAACAATTAAAAATAGATGGTATTAACCTCAACCCCACCATTGTTGGCTGTCTTACTGGTAAGTTTTTTCTCCAGTTCTGTTCATACGTTCTGGAAGAACCTTCATTTCTTTTGTACTTCATGTCACTTATTTCCTTGTTCTTTTGCCTACAACTGCTAGCAGTTTCCTTTTTGTTATTTCTCACAATATTTTCTTTGCTGACAACCTTTCCTAATGTATCAATTTTGTGTTTAGGTTTGTGTCTACAAATGTTTGACAATGATCTGTCACTTGGCAATATTGTTGTCACATTCAACTTGGGGAAACCACAAATCGAGAACAAATGGTATGCTCCTTGCTGGATTGACTTATGTATGGACAGCTTCAATATATTAGGTCAAATTAAGACTACCCCTTATGCTAAATATCTCCACAGCAGAATAATCTCCCTCATACCTGCTCCCTAATGGAAAATTCCTTGGCAGAGAACAGGGAATGGGGCCCCATTTCATCCCTAGTTAGAATCTGGAAATTAATAAACATTTGAGGAAGGGACAAAAAATATTTACCCGTGTTGTCCAGCTAGGCAAGTATAGTAGTTTTGTGGGCATAGTTCCAATATGTTGACTGTTGAGGACATCATACTAATCCATATATGTAATTGTAGTACCTTTGGATTAATTACCTGTTTTTATGCAAAGCAAGGGTTAGACATAGGGTATTTTGGCCACTGGAGTGGTACTTATGACTTTTCTGAAAATTGTACTCAAAATTGCCATATAACAGCTGTCAAACCTTTTTTTTTTGTTCTTCTATCAAATTTCTTGTAGAGACTAGAATGGACAATGATGATAGTAAAGTCTAGTCTCCTATGGAGTGTTTGTTTCAGGAATATGATGGTCATAGCACCAACATGTTTCTTACATTGGTTATTTCTTCATTTAAGAATATGGAATGAAGTCGGCTCATCATTACTTCATAACCTTTACTTCATTACTCGTAAGCACATGGGTAGAAGAATGGGGAATGGGTTATCACCCTAGGATTAGGCGGTCCCTCAAACAAATCACCTCGCAAGTGTGCTAGTCTCTATAGCACATGCCATTTGAACTTTCTGCACAACCTTATTTATTTAAATATCTTGATGGACCAGACGTTAGGATTTAAGAATATTCTGATTTTTCTGTAGGACCTCCTCAGCAATCAAGGTCTACCGTGAGGCAATTTCTGCAGGCCTATTACCCTCAAGTGACGTTTTATCGCAAATGTTGGGATGTTTGAGGTTTCCTCATGATAGTTCATTAACAAATACTTTCATCGAAAATATGGGAATAAGTTGTGATATTCCAGACCATCCCAATGTAAATTCACTGCTGGAAGGTTTTGGTGAATACGATATTCGTGCTTTTTCAATACTGGAGGTAGTGATACTAACTTGAACTAAACAATGGCTGCATTGAATATTCTAGTATTGATCAAAACAGCACCTTATCACAGGAAGCTGCTTCTTTAGGAGCAGTTGAAAGTATCTCCATGAAAGACACCCGCATTTTTATTGATGCCCGAAAGTCAAAGATCTATACAGCTGAGGTAACCCATATTTGTAAACTTTTATAAATATGTTTTTTTTCCTCTTAATATATAAATTACACCATCAGCGTACATGTGCTTATGAATCTATGCACACTGTTTGTAGTTAACACTAGTTATATGTTGGCCACCTTCTGTTATATAATGACTTCATCAAACTTTTTACATAGTGGTATGTGTTGAACTTGTGATAGAAAAAGATGTACTTCAAAATCTGCACATTTTTGTTTCTCATTTTACTATACATGCAATGAATATGCATGAGAGCTAAATAATTAGTATTTGTTTTTTCAGTACAAGTTTTGAAGACTTCTTCCTTCTTGACTTTTGCTTTTGTCAATGAGAAGATGACTTCTATGTTCATTATTCCTTTCATCACCCTTTTATATGTCATATCACATGTGCATGTACTGCCTCTTTCTTTTACCAGGTTTCACTCCTCACAACTTTGAGGTCTTTAAAGCATCGACTAGCTGCAGGTGAGTCATTCAGTATTTTACATGCTAAAGATTACTTTACCTTCTGATTAATGAAATATCTAGAGTAATTGGTGTCCATTTTCTGGGTTATGTTTTTACAAACACTATTATATGGCTGGGTTAATTTATTCTGATCCAACTTATTTCAAATTTTTGAGCAATTCTGGATGATGTAGCCAATCTTGGTTGATTACAATCTAGGATACCACATACTGGCATGCCTAGTTTGAATTCTAGACTCCCTGAAGTAAGAAGATAGTACTGCGCTTTCCACATAACACTAATATAAGAACATGGAGAAATAGCATACGTTACATCTTGTCTGTTAAGTCCTAATTATTATTTTTTTCAAGCAGGTGCAAGGTTACCAAATGTGACAATATTGTTACCCACAGAAAAGAAACAAGTCGAACTTGATGAAAAGGAGAAAACACTCAAACTTGCTGGAAGGTGAAACAACACATCCTCTCTTGATGTCAATGCTTGTTCTACGTATTCATTTACAAACACAGAAATTTGTCCGATAATTCATCTCTGAATTTTTTCGAGGGAATAATTCATTTCTGTGAATTTAGTTTTCCGCCCTCATGTGCATTTTTCTTTTTCAATTTGCTTTAGATGCTATTCCAGTCTTATCCTCCATAGTACTCCCTCCTGTCATTCTTATTTGACGTTGGGAGGACTAAAGTCAGCTTCCCAGCATCAAATAAACTTAGAGTTAGACTGGTTTACTGGAGGGAGTATTTCCATAGTAGTTGTATATTTAGTCAACCCTTAATACAATCCACTGTAGGCCAACTTATTTTTATTTGGGTCAATGCTTGCATAAGTTTCCCTTTGAAAAATTCTATTTTATGCATTGGAATAATATGTGGAGTTTTATGGAAAGTGCAACACCAAAGACTTGGGACCAAAAGCAATTAGAAGTGACCATTGAATAAGTTTCTTCAGCTTGAGTTAAAAGACTTTTTTTTTTAATTATGGAATACAGAGTCGGTCAAGCAGTTGGTGCCCTCCTGAGGAGATTAGGAATCAAATATCATGGTGAGGAGTCTCATGGGAAAATGAGAATCAATGGGCTTACTCTACGAAGGTGGTTCAATCCGAAATTTACGAGCACATCCTCCACTGGAACGCCGGCTGACTTGCTTCCACTACCATCGCGATTAGCCAAAGGGATTGCTGATCAGCAGCGCAACATCAGAAACCTTTCTCTCGAGTAATATACGATTGACCTTTTTTGTAGATCAAATCTTGCATACCCAGCCAAAAAATAGTTCAGCTTAATAAAAATCTGTAAAGAGAATTCTCAAAGGAAATATAGATATATAAACCATACGTAGTCACTTTGTGCATCGGACTGCACAAACGGATTTCAAGGATTTAGAGTATTCACTATTCAGCCGCTTTTGCTTTTAATTTCTATGTGTAGAATTTTTATACCAAGAAATTGTATGCACAAACTTTATATGCATGGGCTTTTCTATTATGTCTACAAAGTCTGTAGGTACAAAATAAATTAGACTGTAAATAGCTTCTTGTAGTTCGTTGGCGGAAAAAAAAAGACTGACTACTAGCTGGGCCAATAAAATAAAATAAAATAAAGAGTAAATTTCATAAAACCAACATATATTTTGACACTTGTCACTTAACTACACATATCATGCTAATAATATTTCACAAAACTACACTAATTTTTACAAAACTATACTATTTAAGGATTTTTTAATAATGTAGTTTTGTGAAATATTTGCATCATGATATGTTTAGTTAAGTGACAAATGTTAAATTATGTGTAGTTTTCTGCAATTTAGACCATAAAACATGTAGTTTAGTGAAAATTACTCTAAAATAAAATAAAAGGCTCACGTGGACCGTGGGCTGCATGCCGTTTGCAGGCTCACGTGGACCGTGGGCTGCATGCTGTTTGCTTTCTTCTTTGGATTAACACGGACCTATAGGCCAACCCCATGTGCTACAGAAAACAATTCGTGCGGCAGCCGCGCGCGACACGTTGCGCAATAGTCTTTGCGCTGATGCATGCTGAGTGTTGTGTTTTGAAAAATTACGACAATACTAGAAAATAGTTAATATAATGAACATAGTGTGTCTTATAGTTAATTCTCCCCTCCATACCAGAAAAAAAATATTTTTGGCTTTTATTTTGTCCAAAAAAAACGCCAAATGGATCTCAACCAATTGTAACAAATATGATGTCCTATTTTTCCCCTCTTATTTTTATCCACTCACCCATCCCCATTAAATTGATCACACATGGCAAAATTATATGGAAATTTCAATCATTAGAAGCTATGATGTTTTGCATTGAAACATAATTTGTCTTAAAAAAGTCAGATTGAATTTCTGGGATGGCGCCACCTCTCCCGTGAGACCGAGTTCCCGGATGCTAGTATGCCACGACGGCTGGAAAAAAATTCGGTGGGCAAGGGGTACAGCAGACTTGTCGTGCACCCCCGATCCCGATAGTTGACGCGTGTCCCCGCAATCGATCGAACGGAGAGCACAAGGCAGGGGCGTCGCTCCTCACGGCTCCCTTCGTGGCTCGCTCTCGGCTCGTTTGAGGGAGGTGGAAGGACGTCAGTCCGCTCGGCTCCCCTCTAAACTCTCACGATCGTTCCTCTCGCACACAAGTAAAAACAACCTATTCACGCCGCTAGACCACCAGATGCGGAGGGAAAGGGACTCGTCGTCCTTTGCCCTAGATCATTGAAAATTGCCGCAATAGCAGCAACGATGATACAAGAATCCTAAGCCTTTTACATGTATGCCATTAAAAAAGATGCGTTTTCCTGTATGCCACTAAAAGTTTGGGCCTTCCTCTATGCCATCGTCGAACTTAATTGCTCCCTCTACACCACTCCGTCCTTATTCCGTTAGATTCTACCGTTTAATAGTTCTGACATGTGGGTCCGGACAGAAAAAATGACCATCTTGCCCTCTCCCGTTTTCTTCTTCCTCTTTCGGCTCCAGCGAGGTCGCCGCGCGGGTGCTGCTGCAGCGCTACCAGCCGTTCGCGCCGCGCCGCCGACGCCACCGACATGTCGGAGGCCGTGCTCATCAGGATGCCAGTGAGTCCGCCGTGGTTGAACACTTGTGTGGTGGAGCCTTTGTTTGCTCGTTTCGATTGTTTGGTTCGATGACGCTCTCGCTTGGAACGCGGCTGGTCCGCCGTCTCGCCGGCGGCGGCGAGGGGAGGTAGGGTGGGGGTCGAGTTCGTCTGCGCCGTCGCGGTAGTTCCGGCGTAGCAATGCTGGAGAGAAGCGCGGTAGATTTGGCGGCGAGCGAGATGGGGGGCGGATGGATGGGGATGGGTGGTTTCCTGATGCAGCGGAGGGAAAATTAATTGGTGAATTTTGCTGGCCTTGGTTGGTTTGCGGCGTGATTCTGAAGAGGATTTGATAATTCTTTTGTGTTCTGGTGTTTCCGGATTGCGTGGTCAGATCAATTTGTGGGCATTGTATTTTTTTTCTCCTGAATTTTGCCGGGATTGCGTGGTCAGATGAACATGTGCGAGGATGCGGAGGTGCGGGGAAGGTGGTGGATGCCGGTGGGGAGGAGGGCGCGACGTGCTGGCCGCGTGCGTCGACGGCCGGCCTCTCCGCTCCGCCGACTGGCGCGCCTGCGCGGCCGCCGTCACCGCCCGCCACGCCCCTCGACCTCTCTCCCGCCGTTCTCCGAGTCGCCGGCTTCGCTGCTGCTCCTCTCCAAATCGCTAGATTGCTTGCTCCGTTGAGCTGGAGAGCTGCGTGGTGGGACTTGCCGGGGATTGCGGGAGGAGGAAGACGGCGTGGGGTGGGAGGAGTAGAAAATAGGAGAAGGGCAAGTTGGACGTTTTTTCTGCCCCGACCCACATGTTAGCTGTTAAACGGTAAAACCAAACAGAATAGGGACGGAGTGCTATGGATGGAGCGATTAAGTTTGGCGATAACATAGAGGGATGCTCGAACTTTTTAGTGGAACAGAGAAAAGGACCATCTTTTTTAATGGCATACAGGTAAAAGGCTTAAGAATTCCTGGATGAAGCAGCCACAGTTGGAAGAGGACAGGAGAGGACCCAACTGCCTCATCTCATATGGTGCCGTTTTTTGCATGCCCTAGCAGCTGACATGGAAGAACAATGGCTGCATCCTGGTCTTGATGATGATGCAGCCGATGGGGAGCATTTGATATAGCCTACAAGGAGTAGGATTTTTTTTGGATGGATTTTTGTGTATCCATGAAACCGTGTACTCTTTTACCGTGTTGCACTATTTTTTCCCTTTGCATATGAGAGTTACACTGGATTTTCATTGATTTTGTTAGTTGCAACTATGATTTTGGTACCGTTTAGTCTTGCTATCATTCAACAGGTTTTATGTCAGATTATAAGAGATTTCAG
Source organism: Leersia perrieri (assembly GCA_000325765.3). Taxonomy (NCBI): domain Eukaryota; kingdom Viridiplantae; phylum Streptophyta; class Magnoliopsida; order Poales; family Poaceae; genus Leersia; species Leersia perrieri. Next base: position 3,456,469 of record CM002477.1, read on the forward strand.
TCATTGCAGAATTTATCACAGATTACACATCAGTTTAGGTTTAATGAATGCTAACCTCCGTCCCAGAATGTAGCTATTTCTAGCTATGAATCTGGACCAAATTTATAGCTAGAAATATCTAAATTCTGGGACGGAGGTAGTATCTTTTTAATGTATTTGGTATCTGTATGCTATATATCTACATCAAGATCACAGTTTGTCTTGTTACACCAAATTATATATTTGCAGTTCATGTCAAACCATCATGGATACACCCATCATTCCAGATTTCATCCCTGATGACACAATATTTCATTTTTATTTTTGGAACGGTTCAAAGAAACAATCACATTTAGGTTTACACATCCATCACATTGCATATTTCGACACACCAAACATTTTATATTTATTTCAGATAAAAAATGTACAGATTGCAATAGGATCTGAATTTGGGTCCAAGTTTTTTTGTTTTGTTTTTTTTTTGGGAATTTGGGTCCAAGCTTCAAAACCCATACAACAAACTACTCTCGTCAAATGTTCATGTAGTGTCCTATAGATGCTGTTATTAAAGGCAATGACACACTTCATTAGCTCACAACCCTTTCCCTCCGCATCTGGTGGTCTAGCGGCATGAATAGGTTGTTTTTACTTGTGTGCGAGAGGAATGATCGTAAGAGTTTAGAGGGGAGCCGAGCGGACTGACGTCCTTCCACCTCCCTCGAACGAGCCGAGAGCAAGCCGCGAAGGGAGCCGTGGGGAGTGATGCCCCTGCCTTGCGCTCTCCGTTCGATCATTGCAGGAACACGCGTCAAATATCGGTATCGGGGGTGCACGGCAAGCCCACTGCACCCCGTGCCCACCGAATTTTTTTCCCAACAGCTAGGCTTAAGAGGTGCATGGTGGCGCCTTGGCCATGGCCCGTCTGACTTTAGCATCATCTGATATGTGCGTAATCTTTGAAGTAAGCTGCTTTTCATTGCGCACATTAGATCAGTTCTATGCACTAATCCAGGAAAAGTGGTGATCGACCTAGGCACTTCATATCACTGCTATGTATCAGCCCAAGTTTCTACGTATCCTTTTTTTTTGCGGGGAAGTTTCTACATATCCTACAGTTTTATCCGAGGTGTCAATAACTTAATATACTAATACTGTTTGGTGTTTTTGACAATTAGAATCTTATCTTCCAAATTTATTTTCTCTCTTTAACTTTGCAGTAAGACAAAGGATTGTGATTGTGATCTAACGGTTGGCTCATGAAAACATGGATAACATGCATATACTGTTCATAACAGAGACACCGAGACAAGAAACATCGCTAACGTATTAAATAACGATCTTGATCTTTTCAATCATAATTCAATCATAGGTTCACAAATTACATGCTCTTCTTCTCATATGAAGAAGTCGAAAAAAATCATCTTGTCTACGACAAATACGACAAAAAGAAAAGAAAAAAAAAACAGGGGAGGACAGAATCTGAAACCTACCTACAAGCTTCTGCACCTATATGCATCAATAGAAGCCCGGTCAGGAGATTGATCGCGTTTACTTCGCGAGACTCTTCAGAAGTCGTAGCGACTTGCCCGCCGTGGTCGGCCTTCCCTGGACGGCATTGTCGATGGCGGCGGAGGCCAACTTGACGTCCTTGGTGGCGACGCGCACGGTCCGGAAGGGGTCGTCGCGGGGGAAGTCGCCGTCGTAGATGACTTGGAGATGGCCGTCGTCGGCGGTGTCGGAGACGACGACCGCACCGAGCCACATGACCAGACGAAGCGTCGTGGTCCCCAGCTTCCCCAGCGGCGTACGGACTCTCACCACGTCGCCCTTCTTGAAGGAAACCGACGTCACGGCCGGCTGAAGCGGGTGCGAAGACGGCTTCTTGGAGATTCTCGCCTTCGCGTCGACGGCGAGCTTGCTGCTGCGGCGGTCGAGGCCGCGGGGACTCGAGCGGGGAACAATCGCCATGGGATGGGAGAGCGCTAGCTGATGCGAGGATCGGCGGAGACGAATTGTGGTGAGTGCGACGAGAGGATCGATCGGCGGAAGGGGATCGTGATGAATGCGGAGGCTGCGACGGGCGCGCTTGGATTTATTGGCAGCCGAGTGAGTCCGACTTCTTGTTGGTCTCGGTGAATTAAGAAAGCAAGTCCGACTTCCGAGACAGAGTTTGAGTGGTCTGGAGATTAGGTTTGTTGTGATTAACGCTTAATCATTCGCTTACACACTTGGACAATTCGATTCTGCTATACGCGGCAAGCGGCATTGTTCAAACCAAAATCGACATGAAATCGGTAATATCTGTTACGGGGCCTTTGGTTATCCAGCCGTGTCCATTCTACTGAAGTCAGTTGTGTGAAGGAAAGCATTAGCAAGCGTGGCTATCAAGCAGATACATTAATCTGATTATGCTTTACACGTCATCATCCTTCAATCCGAGCTCGACTCGACGTCGGAGAAATCTCGTTAGCGCCTCGACACCATGCAATACTGAATTAATGGGTTCTAACAGTTCGGTAATTGAACCCCTTTTGATGGCCCGTATAACTTTTTCTAGCCATCGCCGGCTTTGAGCCAGCAGGGTGCAACGTGAGAGGCGGTTTCACTTGTTTTCCCCGACCTCAGCTTCACGCGATGACCAGATGAGAGTTGTAATCGGAGAAGGAGAAAATTCATTCCGACTCCGAGCGTGATTCGTGGCGTCCCAACAATAAATTCCAGGTGTTTGCCGCATGCCACAACACAATCCCCCAACATTTTTCCGTCCTCACCTCACCTCACCTCACACACTTACCGTCCGATCGACATCTATCTATGTCGCCGCCGCGGCGAGGGCGCGCCGATGACGCAGCGGCGCAATGCCATCACAACGGCTGTCTGTCGGTGACGTCACGATCGCGTGGGTGCGCGAAGAAGGAACGCAGTTGGTCGGCGGCGCTCGAGGACGACGTGCTCGGGGCGATCTTGGCGTCCGGGCTGTTGACCTCCGCCGACGCGGTCCGGTGCGCCGCCACGTGCAGGTGGTGGCGGCGCGTGGTGGCGACGCGGTCGGACTACATCTCGCGTGGCCTGCCGCCCCTCGGCCGTTACATGCCTCACCTCGCCGTCGGCGTCTTCACGGCGCCCGTCGGCACCAGCTCGCGGCGGATGCCGCAGTTCATCCCCACCACCGCCGGCGCTCGTCGTCTCGGTGATCTTCGCCGCCGGATGTCCCTCGTCGACGGTATTGGCCATGACGTGGCGCTTCTGGACCACGCCCACCCTGTGGCTTCCCGCAACGGCCGTCTTGTCCTCCAGCTCCATCGTCCTCGAACCAATGGCCTTGCGCTCTGCGTTTGCAACCCAATGACAGGGGAGCTCGCAATGGTCCCGCCCCTCCCCACCGCCGGGAACAACAACAAAAAGGGCGCCTGTTTCCCCTATGGCTGCGCGCTGCTCACCGCCGACGACTTTGACCAGGCGCCGCTGCAGTCGTCGACCTTCTTCCGGCTCATCCTGCTCTACAACAACAACCACACGACGGTGCTTCGATGCTACTCCTCCTCGGACGGCAGCTGGGGACAAGAGGTGAACATCACCGCCGTGGCCACCATCTCTCGCCAGAAGATGCGCCAGATTGGCCCAGCCGTGGTGCGCCGTGGCGCCTCCGCGTTCTGGGCCCTGGACCACGGCGCCCTCGGCGTGCGAGTGCGTCTCCACCTGGAAGCCATGGACGTCCACCTGCTGCCTTACTGCTCCTCCCCGGATCGTTGGCCGGAGGGTTGCCTCCTCGGCGTGTCGCCGGACAACCGCCTCTTCATGGTGACCTTTGTGATGTGGAGAGGCTTCTTGTCCGGCTCGATTGCCTACTTCGACATCGACGGCGACGACATCAGCACGGGCAGGGAGAATTCCAATCCGAGCGCCGATGTGCTGTACCCAATGTTTGACATGAAGATGAGGAGATGGGACGACATGGCCTGGCTGGCCACGCTCAACCTGCGCTGGTTCTGCGAGAAGAGCGGCCTCGTCCTCTTCACGCTCGGGGACAGCAGTGGCTATCCGGGCACCTTTGCGCTCGATGTTCGCTCGCCGGCGGTGGAGAAGGTGCTCAACGCCGACGGCTATCTTGTTTCTTCAAGAAATGTCCACCTCGACTCACCGGCCGTGGTGAAGGTGGCAGACGGCCATTCTTGGAGCTGCTTTGTTGGATACGAGATGGATATGGCTACATACCTTTCCACGCTCGCTGCTTGATCAACCTTGTTTTTTTTTTTTGAGGGTATCAACCTTATTATTAAGGGATATGCAACATGTCGCTGATATTCTTAATGATAGATGTTGATCATTTTTCTATGGTGTGTTTTCCATGTTATAATAAACGAAATATCTCCAATTACATATGCAACCTGCCTAAAACATGCAAGTCGAGGGGATTTTTTCCTCCTTGCCAGCACCGACTGGTATGTGTGCGGAGCACCAGCCTGGTCGCTGTTGCGAACAACGTCCAGATGTGGACACTATTAAAACAGCATCAACATATATATA
>CM002477.1:3487599-3558072 GCA_000325765.3 Leersia perrieri
GGGTGCAAGCGTGGTTATATCTAAGGAAAAAAAACCTTGTTCCGTGACAGGTCATTAGAATTCAGCACTGCAAGGCAACCTAACTTTAAAAATGTGTGTAAGGAAGTGAGGAGCACATTGTGATGGGATGATATGTTGAGACAGCATGCCCACACACATAGTGACCATGGGCAAACGATCAACATTTTCCATGCGGCTAATGGCTGAGTTGGACAGAATATGCCATGTAATGGCTTATATGCATTGCGCAGTAGTGGGCTACAGCATATGTGATAAATCAGTTTGTGTCATATGCAAAATCATCATTGAGATATATTGACCTAATTTTTCTGTGATTTTATTAAGTAAAATCAGGCTTCTTAAATCGTGCCTAGCAGTCGTCCTTTGGTTGCGCTGCCTTGAATCATAAACCATGCTCATGTTTCCAACACTGTGGCTCCACTTGTAGGCTTTTATGAACGGGAAACTTGGCCAAGAGTTCTAAGTTTTATGGCCATGTGAATAATGGTGTTTGATCTATGCCAGTGTATCGGAAAGTATTCATCTGATGCGGCAATCTAGTCAAGTTGATAATTAACTCTGTAATGCCAAGATGGAACATGGAGTAGATTGAATACCTTGAGCCCATGAAGACCTGATCAAATGTTGTTGTGTCATTTTCATACAATTGAATGCACCTTTACACCTACAAATGGCATCAATTGATTTTTATGATTACCCTGTAACCCTTACTAAACAAAAGATGTTCTATTAACTCATCAATAATCTCCTTTTTCAACGCTGACTCATTCCAGACTAATGCATACCTAACAAAGGTAAATAAGTATTTGTTTAAACATAAAAAGACCCTACTTGGGGCTATGGGTCTGGACAAATACTTGTCCATATTCATATCCCTAGATAGTCTACGTGGGACAGAGAGAGTAGAATACACAATTTAGAGCTCATAACCTCTTTAACTTCATATTGTACTAGCAAAAATGCCGGTGCGTTGCACCGGGCGAATGCAATTTTATTTTATAGCAAGCAAGATTGATAAATATATGCCACCTTAAGAAACTTCGAATTGTCGCCGTTGATTTTTAACCACACATTTTCATAACCTCTTTAACTTCATATTGTATTTCCTCATCGTGTTCACTTCATTCTACTGTATGACACAGGTATTGTTTTCTGAACCTGTCGTGATCACTGCTTGTGAGTTTCTTGAGCAGAACGCCTCTCCTTCTACACCAAACATATCCCTCGTAGGGTAAGAAGGCTTATCATGAATATATTTTTGCACTTGTATTTTATCTTCTTTTATATTGTTCAATCAAAATGTTTCTCCATGCCAGGTTATGAGCATTTGTATTTCTTAATGATTAGACTTGTAGGTTTCTGACTCTTACATTCTTGACATAGGAAAATGTTACCCAGCTGAATACCAACATTTCTTATTTTGTGAAGTCAACAACAATATGCCGTTTCCTTTATGCTTGGAATTTTACAGCTGCTTGTAACTCCAATAGGAAATTCTCCGTTTTTCAATGCGCATACAGAAATCTTTGTATAATTAACTGACTTGTGATGTTTTTTATTTAGTTTATTTGATTAATGCCATTTTGTTGTTATAGTTGATACATACAGTTTTACTTAAGCACAAGACTTTGGTTTCTATTGTCTGAGATTTGTCCTAAGTTACATCTAATTGTCAACCGTGTGAAGAATATGCACTCACATTTTGTTACGTGTTAACTATCATTTTCGCTTTTTTATTGTTAATGTTGATAGGACATTTTCCTTAATTAACATTGATTGTTTTATATTCAGTGCTACATCACCACCTTCATTTGCTTTGGAAGTCTTTGTTCACTGTGATGGGGAGTCCCGATTTAGGCGCCTTTGCCAGCCTTTCTTGTATTCACACTCTTCATCCAACGTGCTAGAAGTTGAGGTACATCATTTGATTCTCAGTATACTTATTCAATTATCCTTAGACGGTGTTTGCGTTTTCTTCTTTTTCTCTAGTTCTATGTGGACGCTACCCCAGTTCTGAAGCAACAGTTATTGCAGCTTTGGGTTATTTTACCAAGCGCACTGGTTTGTAAAAAAGCAGTGCATCATTTTGGTTCTGAACTGAAGTCTGCACATCATGTGCTGTATAGTCAGTTAACAAAGTCCAGGAATTACCTAATTGCTAGTCTTTTACATATGCTATTTGAAGTGGGAGTTTGTTCATCTGTCCTTGACTAGCAGAAAACATTTGTCTTATCCCACCTCTAGAAAGGACCACCAAATAAGCTAACTTGATAACCAACCGACTGGATCATGCAGCAAGGCTCACTTTATGTCCACTCTAAATGCAGTGGAATGAACGTTTATCAATTATTAGTGCAATGATAATTAACATCCTAGTATCCTGCTACTTGGGGGAGCCACTTCCACCCCTGGTATCTATACCACTATAAAAGATGATAGTGGTGGTGGCAGTGAATCTGCCACCACCACTTCTCTCACTGGCGTGTGGGCCTTCACTGTAAGTGAAACCAACCACTGCTTTCCCAATTCAAACACTCTCGAATCCCCTCTTCCTCCTCTGTGCTACGGACCCCTGGTTTCATTGTTCTGCAGTCTGCAACAAGGAGGCTCTTTTCTCTCCAAAACCAGTTGAAGCAGGCAACTCAGATGTTTACACTCTGGTAGTTTATAAACTCTGGTCATTATCTAAAAAAAAGTTTATAAACTCTGGTAGTTTAATTTCTGCAGCTTGTCCATTGGCTACTAAACCAACTTGCAACGTTCGCAAGTTGTTAATTGTGGACTTATGGTCCTTGTGGATATGCACAATGTTTGTGATGCAGCTCTGAAAAATGTAAATTGTCGGCTGCAATGGATTATTTCATGCGAATAATAATACTTCCATGAAACTTCTATATGTTTCTATATGCAATGGATCATATTGTGCAGAATTGTTCTATCATAACACAATCTATTTCCATGAATTGCACGATGTGGTTCGTAGTTTGCGAAAAGTTTTCCTGTTGCAAAGCACGGGCACTCAACTAATACTACCTATACAAAATTAATACTCTTATTACTTGAATATATTAATCGTCATGGCCATCAAAATTGCATGGCGACTGAGTGGTGCCTGGAAGGCAAGGTGATGCTGTTGTGAGCCCAAAGGCAAGGCGAAGGTCAGCAGGGATGTAGGGTGGCAGAGCAGAAGCTAGAATAGAGTAGAGCAGATCAGCCGATCAAGCCTGGGAAGCAGAGAGAGTAGCTCAGGGCAGAGTAGATTGGGGAACTGCAAATCAGAGCAAAATGGAGAGATGGTACAACACAAAGAGATGATTTGTAGAACAGATCAGGATTGAGAGGCAAGAGAAGCGCAAATTAGAAGCAAATGGAGACAGGGAGCAGAGCTGATTGGTGATTAGGATGAATGGAACCTGCAGACCTTGAAGCTTCCACGGCATGGGGCAGGCTGGCGAAGGGAGCTCAGCAAGCCTGGGGCAACCCCCTGCCCCAAACTTTCCTCTAATTGCCATGAGGCCAAGATTTTCTAGTGCAAGTGTCAACCATGTTCATCTTCTAATTCAATTCCAATCCAAATACATATATACATTGCAAAGAAACCCTAACTTACGGGCTATTTTGCTAATACCTTTAGAGTTACCCACAGAACTAGCATTAAATCCCAAACAAAAACCTTCTGCGGGATTTTCTGGTTAACCAGTTTATGTGCCATGTTCATGTACCAGTTTATATCATAAATCTTTTAGCTTATATGGGGTTGAAGTGCCATATCATGATCATTTACTTACATAGGGGTCAAATGTGCCTCCATTAACTTGCACAAGTTTAGGGACGAAAATGCTCACTTTGCAGGTTCTGTGACTTGCATAGATTTTTGTCAAGTGGTAGCTTCGTGATAATGTTTTTGGTTAACTCAAAACAATTTTCTTTTGTATTCTGTTTTGCAGGCTATTGTTACAAATCATTTAGTGCTCCGTGGAACTTATCGCAGCCTTACTCTTGTAATTTATGGAAATACTGCTGAAGACCTTGGTCAATTCAACATAGAACTAGATCTGGATCATTCTCTTGCGAATGTGGTTAGCTCTCCGTCAGAGGGAAAGCTTGAGGACCTCCCACCAGCACTACATTCATCCAAATTTACATTTAAAGAATCATTATCATTGCTAAAACCATTTTGTTTGCAAGCTAATGAGTCAGATTTATCTACTGAAGTAAAGAAAATTCTACATTTAACACTTACAATGTATCAGATACCGAATGTGGAAAACCTTATTCCTAACCTAGGAAGTGCAGTTATCTCAGCTGTTTCGAAATATGTGACTGCAAGCACTAAATGCATGTCACGCAGTTGGAGGCAGGACTTGGCAAGTTGCTTCACTAAGGATAATGTCGACTCTGAAGGAATTAGCAACACCCTTCTAATGGAAGCTAGCAATGAGCTCTTTGATACTTGGAAAAATGTCAGTTCTGTTGTAGACAGTAGTACTTTTGATGATAATGGCCTTGCCTTCAGATCAGAAGAGTTGCCTACGATCAAACACCTATTTGCGCTGTTTGATAATTGTTTCCCATATTACAGGAATTGTTCATCACTTGATCTAGAATGCCCTGTTCAGGTGATATATCTAGCAACTTCCATTGCTTGTTTTGTATAACTGCACGGCTTACTTATTTTAAGCGTTTCTGATTTCAGAATAAACGGCTAGTTTTCTCTTTGAGTTTGGTTCTCCTACTATGTTCCTCAAAAGAGAGCTGCTTTTATTTTGTTGATGCTGGTGGGATGGAGCAAATCATCAACCTGCTTTGCTGGAAGACTTCAATATCTCCAGCTACTACACTGCTTCTCTTAGGTATTGTTGAGCATGCTACTCGACATGTTGTTGGTTGCGAAGCTTTCTTGGGATGGTGGCCACGAAGCGATAACAATATACCTGTTGGCAGCAGTGTTGGCTATTGCTCTTTATTGAAGATTCTACTTGAAAAGGAAAGACATGATATTGCCTGTCTTGCTACATATGTTCTACAACGCTTGCATTTTTATGAGATACTATCGAGATATGAGGTTTGGAATTTTTTTTTCAATACCTAATCATGTATCTGTTTTTATTGTACTGTTTATATTGTGTCAAGCTTATAGTTGATTTGCAGTCTGCAGTGGTAAACATTGTGTCAAACCTACCTCCTGATGAACTTTCTGCTGATGGAGTTAAATTTCTTAGTTCTGCGAGTGTTGAACTAGCTAAACTGCTGGTAAGTTGCCAAATATTAACTACACAGGATATCTATGTTCTGTCATCCTCCTTGTGCGATGTGGCTATCAGTATTCAGTAGTTTTATACTGCTAAATGTTGATGCAGAAAGTGATAAATATGTGTGGTCCTATTGAAGATCCTTCACCGGGGGTTACTGCTAGAAAAATATATAAATCTGGTCATTTGGAAGGTTTATTGTCATACAACTCCACAATTGGTCTTATAACTTCTTCGAAATACAATTTCGTGCAGTTTGATGCTGACCCATACATGTTATCTCTTATCCAGGTAATATACTGTCCGTACACTTCTTGTTTTCCTTCACAAATTGTTTTACCTCTGTTTGTAAAATCTTGATGAAGATTTATGAGTGAGTTGGATGTTGAGCCACATAATATTACTGTAGCTAGTACTGTAGCACCGATCTAATGTCCTATAAAAGGACATGTACCCTTCATGTAAAGCTAAGCTTTTCAGCATCAACACAATACGCATGTCTCAGTTAGACTACAGTGTAGTTCAGAGATCCTAAAACCAACAATACTATTACCGAACTTTCACTCGGGACCAGTTAGCATTCCTTGCTCTGGCTGTCTTCCTCCTTGGTCAATGGTGGGGGGCAAGGACGAGGCTTAGGACTTAGGAGTCATAGTGCCTGTGCTGCCACTACCATCTGCCTTGCATCATAGTGTGTTATGGCGCCGTATGCACGTTAAACTCGAGCAGTTGCTACATGGAGGGCATCAGAGTGACACCCCCACTGCCCAGTTGCCGAGCTAGCGGTCGTTGAACCCTAAGTCCCAGATATTATACCCAAGCTGTGACATTCTCTTTGTCCTCGTCATCTTGGGGATGCATGCTGCAGTGCTCATGTGTTTATCCAGGAGGAGGCAAGGAGGAATCTTGGGGAGGGAGGGCCCTTATTTTTTAAGGACCAGAAGACAATATTATACTGAAGTTTGTAAATAACTACATCGAGTGATGTTATGCAACAGCAAATTATCCTTTTAAGATCTACTCCCGCTGTTTCATAATGTAAGGGTTTTGACTTTTTTGTTTGCAACGTTTGACCATTTGTCTTATTCATTTTTTTTTACAAATATAAAAAATAATAAGTTGGGCTTAAAGTATTTTTGATAATGAAGTAAGTCACAAACAAAATAAATGATAATTCTATAATATTTTGAATAAGACGAATGGAGAGCAAAAAAGTCAAAACCCTTACATTATGAAATGGAGGTATATATAGTAGCCTATTTTATTGCTATTCCTCATTAATACTGCAAGTTATCAGCAGACGCTACCCTTTTGTTTCAGAAATGTGGGTTGTTCACTTGTTTATTTTTCAAAATAGGAAAGAGGTTTTTTCCCTCTATCAGCGGCCTTGTTGTCGTCACCATTACAACGGTTAGCAAGTGGGCCTGCTGCTGAAATTTTGATGGAGATAACATCATCAATTGAATCCATTGTCCTCTCCCTTCTTTTCTGTCGTTCAGGTTTGGTTGTTAACTTCATAAAATTGGATATTTTTTCCTGATCATCTGCATACGTTATGACATCAAATCATCCATTTTGTTCTCAGGGTTATCTTTCTTGCTTGGTCAGCCTGAAGCAACTGAGCTTATACTTCTGTCCCTTCAAGATGGTGAAGATATGAGTAAAACAGAATGCATGACTCTAAGACAGGCCTATGTTCTTCTATCAAAAGGATTCTTCTGCCGTCCACAGGAAGTTGCAATGATCACAGAGCTACACCTTAAAGTGGTCTGTGCAGACTCGCCACAATGAGAATTTTTATCCATTTCTTAGCTGATAAAAGTAATTTTGGCATACATCTGACTATGGTAGACACTGTCAACTAGGATGTGAATATGAAGATTGGTTTATGTGAGGACATGAAATTTGGTGAAAATGAAGGGTGGATTTCACCTAAGAAAATATTATATTTATACATGTTGTCTAACTGTTCTCGAATCATTAGTCATAAGTTATATAGATGCCTTGCATAGTTTACTCTCTGCATATCTTTATACATCGTGTTCCCATTAACTTTTATGTTTGTGTTTTGCCTCAACTTTTATTGTGACTTCAAAAAATTAATATTCCATCATTCTACCCATCATGTCATCCACACTATCAATGCTGTAATATTGGCTTGTAATAATATTTTTTACATATATTTGCTTCAGGAATATAGTTTATTTGTATATCCTATTAAATTTGAAATTTTCAACTTTTTTATATATATATTGATGTTCAAATCATTGTGGTTTGTAGGGAAGTGCTGCCAATAGGCTACTTGCCGTTCCTCCAAATTCTGATGAGCTTTTGTGGGTTCTTTGGGAGCTTTGTGCTATTTCGAGGTCAGCGTTGAAGTCATCAATGTTTACTGAATGACATATTAATTTGGCTTGTGATCTAAAATCCTACATATGTGCACAATCATGGCTAAGACTATGCATTGCCATATTGATATTATCATTATCCTTGTGCAGTTCTAAATTTCTGTGCACTTGTATTCCTGTTTGTAATCAAGAAGATTTCTGAACTGTCTGAATATTTACTAATCTTGTAAAATTTTAACCCACATTCTAACTCTTTCAGCTGTCTGGTCAAATATCTCTGACTTTGATCTGTATAATAAAACAAAATAGTGATTATAAGTACTTTAATGTTCGCTTGCATTTGGAAAGGTCACTGAGAAGCTGGTTTTCAGTATCTTCTTTGTATAGACTTTTCAATATGGACTATATGCACAGGTTTATAAACAGTATAAGTGATGCAGGTCTGATTCAGGTCGCCAAGCATTATTAACCCTTGGTTTCTTCCCTGAGGTGCGGATGTTTGTCTGCATTAATTATTTGTTCATGCAACTTATTTGACATGTTGAATGACGTAAATTATTCTTGTCACAGGCAGTATCGGTTCTGTTGAGTTCTTTCTCGTCATACAATGACCTTGACTCAATAATGACTAAAAATGGTTAGTCAACTTTTGTTATATTCTTCTAGACATTTCTTTTTGAGGTTTGAATACAGCTTACATCTTCTTTTCAACTTAACTGATATCAGGAGGGTCTCCTTTGGGCCATGCTATCTTCCATTCAGCTGCAGAAATTCTTGAAATTCTGGTTGCAGATTCAACTGCTTCATCACTTAAATCATGGATTGGATTTTCTATTGATCTCCACAAGGCCTTGCATTCATCTTCTCCTGGTTCAAATAGGAAAGATGCTCCAACACGGTTACTTGAATGGATTGATGCTGGTGTTGTATACAAGAGAAATGGCGCTATTGGGCTCCTCCGTTACTCTGCTATTCTAGCTTCTGGTGGAGATGCTCATCTTTCTTCTGGAAATGTGCTTGTGTCAGATTCAATGGACGTTGAGAATGTAGTTGCAGATCCAAATAATACTGCAGATGGTCAAGTCATTGATAATCTCCTTGGTAAGCTTGTTGCGGATAAATACTTTGATGGAGTTGCTCTGTGCAGCACTTCTGTTGTTCAATTAACAACAGCTTTCCGCATTTTGGCGTTCATTTCGGAAGACAAGGTTAGAAGCTCATTCTGATAGAAGTCCCATTTGTTCCTTTCTTCTTATTTGCGAAGAGTGCATGCTATCTTTTTTTTTTTCTCTGTTTTGAAGGCTGTAGCTTCATCCCTGTTTGAAGAAGGAGCAATCAATGTTATATATGTAGTCCTGATGAACTGCAAGTCTATGCTTGAACGCTTGTCCAATAGTTATGGTAAACATGCAATACTTTATTATTCAAAATTTTATTATGCTAGTAGTACTCTTAAATTGTTAATGAAGTAAATTAAGTGTCACCTGCTGTTTCTGTGCTAACTGATATCGCAATTATTTTTTTTCTTTAGATTACCTAGTTGATGAAGGTGCTGAACTCAGTTCTACCACGGAATTGCTTCTAGACCGAACTCATGAACAAGCCCTTGTTGATCTCATGATTCCCTCACTTGTCTTGCTGATAAATCTTCTTCATATATTAAATGTACGATGCTATCTTCTGTTCTTTTGTGACAATTATTTGTATACTTCTGTGTGCAATCATGCTATTACCTCCAGCTAATAATTTTGATAATTTTGGATCTTTATATTTTGTAGGAAACAAAGGAACAGTATCGAAACAAAAAGCTTCTTACTGCTCTTCTGCAGTTACACAGAGAAGTCAGGTAGTTCATTCATTGATAATATCCCTTTTATTCCATATTGCCCCTTCTCTCCTCACTGATACACATCGGCAATTTTGTTTTCCAGCCCAAGACTAGCAGCATGTGCTGCAGACTTGTCCTTCATGTTTCCTAGTTTTGCTGTGAGTTTTGGTGTTGTTTGCCATCTTGTTACATCTGCACTTGCTTGTTGGCCATTGTATAATTGGGCACCTGGTCTGTTTCATTGCCTTCTTGAAAATGTTGAGGCTACTAATGCAGCAGTACCATTAGGTCCAAAGGATGCATGCAGTCTCCTTTGCCTTCTGGTAAGTCTTTTACTTGTTTCCATAAAGATAGCACAGGCACTTCCTTGTTGTATTGTTCTTCTAACAGGCTTCGTCTGCATACGAAGGGTGATCTATTCCCAGATGAAGGCTTATGGCTGTGGAAAGTGGAGGTTCCTTCCCTTAGTGCTATTACATCTTTGAGCACTAGTACGGTCCTAGGTTGTCAAGTTGAGAAACATGTGAACTGGTACCTTCACCCTGAGCATGTAGCCATACTACTCGTAAGATTGATGCCGCAACTTGATCGACTTGCATGTGTCATTGACAATTTTGCTACTTCGGTATGTCCTGGCTTTCAGTTTTTCTTTTGTTCCTCACTTAGTAGTAAACAAATCTCAGCCTCAGTAAATACTTACCCCAATAACTGTGTCGCAGGCCCTGATGGTGATACAAGATATGCTTCGTATCTTCATTGTCCGTATTGCATCCGAAAAGATTGAATGTGCTGTTGTTCTTCTTCGGCCGATCTTTATTTGGTTGAACAGCAAAGTTGATGAAACTTCACTGTCAGAGAGAGAAATTTTCAAGGTAATGTGAACTAACTGTTTTGACAATGCATGGTCATAATTTGCCAGGAATTATTCAAAATAAGATTTGTACAAGGTCATATGCGAGGGTGGTACTCATAACTGTTAAAAGACACTAGATGCTAGATAATCTGCAGGGGTGCCACTTAGACACTGCCAGGAAAGATAGCATGGCAGCAAAAATGTGTTTCTGAAATCACCGTTATTTGTCTTATGTGTGACGGAGATGGCTGGCAGCATGGACACAATCTTGACAGTGGTCAGCAGCATGAACATAGGGTGAGGCAGGAGCAGCCGATGCAGGACACGTATCTGGTGTGATCAACTGTCAGCATTGGCTAGAGCAGTCATTACGTTGGTGGGAGGGTTACTACGTATGGCCTGGCTGTCTAGTGAGGTTGGCAGCCACATCGGCTGCTGAATGCTGACTTTCTAATAAACCAATTTTTATTGCTGCCATGACAAAAAAAAATCCTTTTCTAATTCCATAGAACTATAGAAGCAAGAATGCATACGGCATACCTTGATTGTGCCAATTGCACTGCCACTCTACTTGAATCGCTTGTGGAGAACTGGTTGATATTGTTAGAACCATCTGGCTGCTAGTCAGTGTTGACCCCAACAGGTTCTGTTGCATGTTAAGTTGCACTTTTTTCTCTAACACAAATAGAGGACCTTCTGATTTCCAGCAGAAGTTGTGTTGTGTCCAGGTTAAGTGGACTTGCAGTGCTTGGTTTGTTCCAGAAGATTGGCTTGTTTACTTGTTTTTTTTTCTTGGACTTCAATTTTCCCTAACATATATTAGGTAGCCTCATCGATGCTGGCTACGTGCAGACTGGATGTGGATTTTTCTTGGAGGCCTAGTTAGTTGTTTCTAGGATTTGAACTCTGAATGGCAAGACAGGTTATCTCTATCCATGTGATTTCTCTGTTTTAGTTATTTACATCGATACCATTGGTGGATTTCCACAGAGCTGAAAACGATGACGGAAGGTTTTTGCCGAAAATGCATGCTAAGATTTTTTGCAGTTAAACTGGGGATTGAAAATGGCCGATGACTTTGTTAAAATATCACATTTCACAACCAAATAAGTTAACTTGAATTGGGTGTCTGGTATTCAACTATTCAATTTCGATTATCAGATCCAAACATATATGTGTAGGGTTTCTGATCTTTGTGGACTGACTGGGAGTAACCAATGCATTACGAAATTCAGAATAGTAGATCCATTTAAATTCCGTTTGCGATAGCAGAAGCACACATAATTTAATTTTGCCCTCAATTTAGTCTTTTCATTATTTATATGCCATCACTCAGCATCACCAATCAATTCCTTAATGCGTTTTTTCAGGTTAGTCAGTTGCTTCGATTTGTTGCAAAGCTATCAGAACATCCAAATGGCAAGGTGAGAGGTTCTCTGCTATTCATGGCTCATGGAATTTTTCTTTTCTCTTTCTGATCTCATTGTCTTAATCCCAGGCATTGCTCTGGAAAATGGGAGTCACAAGGATTCTTAGAAAGTTGTTACAAGGAATCAGCAATGTGTGTTGTATGGAGGACAACATGATTTCTGAGAAAGGGGCCTACTCAAATGATCTCCTAATGCAAAGATGGATGATTCTTTTGCTCAGATCTATTGCAACCGTCTTTAGTACTCAACTGTCTAGTAAAGAGCCAACTATTATTGAAGAGTAAGCAATATAGTGTGGTATTGTTTATATTTGGATGTATTTTACACTTTTCATGTTAAAACTAATTATTTTCATTGAATTTAGGCTGTGGAATGAGAATGCCTGTGTTGAAGAGTGCTCTTCTATCATGTATCACCTCTTACTATTATGTCAGGTACAGTTTCTTTTGTTCTGTCTGTGATATGTTTCTGCTTTTGTAAATATGGTTTTAAATGCTTATCTAATCACTATTTACTTTTCACTTTGTTGACTTCCAAGCTTAACTGTACATTTCAAGCCAATGGGTAGCTCAATGTTTTGTTGTGGTTTTGTCTGTTATCTGTCAAAATGATTCCAACAGAGCTCATGTTCACATCAATAAATAAATAAATAAATAAATCCGTGTATCTCCAGAAGTCTACCATGAATTGTTATGCTCAGTTTCTTTGGATTCATGTAAAAACAACTTTTTGTTCCTTGACTATTTCCAGATTGTAATTGCCCCTTTGACATTTTTTTTCGCATCCCATAGATTCATGGGCAGTTTGGTGCCATGTGGCTACACGTAACTTATTTTTCCATCTTTTCTACACCATGAAATGACCCAGTTGTTAGCTCCTTATGTGGGGTTACTACATTCTTCCTTATGTGGTCACATTTATGGTCTCACAGCTACATCATTTAAATACTGCAGATGTAAACAGATTTGGATGTGCTTTTGCACAGGTTTTGGTAGTATTGGGATGCAAAATGGACAATTTTGGAGTTGTGGGTGACAATGAGACTCCTAGTTGAGTTGATGGATTTAAAGTGGACACTTTTTACAAAAAATAAAATGTAGTAACTATCATTTTGGTTGACATATTTGCGACTGCAACCTTTTTATTGCATGTTGGGTCCACTCAGTATAAGAAACACTTGTGGTACTTGATTTTTGTATGCACCATTCAGTTGAGGTGAAACCCTGAAGTCTAACTGGATATAGGCACAGGTAAAAGCTGGGGGTTTTTACATATATAGTAAGGCAGGGTGGGCAGGATTATGTAATTCCCCCATTTTGGCCATGGCGGAATTGCTTTTTGGTATAAATATTTTCACCCCCCCTTGGATTTGTCCAACGCCATATGTGAAAACATGTTAAGATCCTTATGTACCACAGTAATCCTATCAAAAGATACATGTAATTGCTAAAATATTGCTGCAATTTCTGAAATAAGATTTTGATAGAAAAGCTTGATGATGTGTGATGACTACTCTTAAAGTTACATGTTAATCCAAAAAGTTTATATGTTATGTTTAGTTATTATGGAACTTATATGCTATAATATGCCATTGTATTAGGTTCTGCCAGTTGGACGAGACATGTTTGCGTGTTCTCTGGCATTCAAGGAGGTTGCTTCTTCCTATCCCGGTAGAATTGCAGTGACTTCAATACTTTCACAAATCCAAACTTTTAACAAAGATGAGCAGGAGAAAAGTGAGACTGATGCATGCCGTTACACATCAAAGGTGGATAATTGGTGTGGCTTTTCCCCTTTGTTGATGTGCTGGAAGAGGCTTCTACAATATATTTCTGCTAGTCGCCCAACAAATTATTTGGTAGAAATAGTTTATGCCTTGACACTAGGTGCTATTGCCCTCAGCCAGTCTGGTGAAAAGTAAGTTCTTGTTTTTTAATATCATAGCATTAAGTTTGAAATCTATAATATTATGCATTCTGATGTGCCAGCATGTCGAGCCTATCCTTGCAGTCAGCACTTCACTGATCTGCATTTGATTTTATTTAGGCTTTACTTTTTTTTTACTACTTCAATGTTGAATGTTCCTTTGTGAGCACTTATTAATCTTTGGTTCAAATGCTGATGCTAGTTTTGTTAAGATTTTTTAATTGTTTATCATGTGTCAAACTGAAATAATCACTTGTATAGGAACATTAAATGCTGATTAAAATCATGTAGTACAGGATTCAAGATGTTTTTCTGAGGTTAAATGTGATGATTAGTAGATATTGGGGCAATATGGTTTTGCTGATATATTTTTTTGAGCTGGTTTTTCTTTTTCTAGATGTAGTTTTGTATGAATTCATTAAGTGTTTATGTGTTGCTACAGAACAACATAAGGATGTAAAGAGGTGCTCTTTCGAACATCATTTGTTAGAGTAATACTCCCTCTGTTCCACCATATAAGGCGTTGTCAAACTTGGCAGTCTCTAAAACTAAGCTTTGACATCTAATTTTTGATATATACTATAATGCTTGTGACAACAAAAATATAATCATATGAAAGTAAATTCAATGATATTTGAAGAGTCGAATCTTAGGACCAACGGTGGGTGTTGGTTCTGTGGGTATTCATGGCTGAGTTGGCCTTGTAGGCACTTTGGGTCTTTAGAATGTATCAATGCCCGAAAGGGAAGGGGGAATAGTGGTTCAGTATGTGCGAGAACCAGTGTCTGCACACAGTGACAGGAAAACAGAACAAGCTCGCATTTCTTTTTGTAATTCTCACATTGATATTTTGAAAGAAAAGGTGAATCGAAATGTCCAAGATTAGATTTTTATGGCTGCGAGTATTTATAATACATTTTATATTATGGATGCTTATGTTTTCACAATAGTTTTTCTATGGATAGAAACGTACATAAATACTCACATTGTTTCTGTTGGTTATAGTCTTGAAGGTACGATCATATTGAGGTGTCTATTTGGGTATCCCTTCGATCCTTGTTCATCAGAGGCCTCTGATGAGGTTACTGTTTTATTGAAGACTTTTGAAGATAAGATATGCCAGGGGTTTGACAATTGGTCGCCTTATGTTGGAAAACCTCTTTTACATCAGGTATTTTGATTTTATCTTCAATATTTTCACTTTGCTGGCCTGTTTTTCACATTGATCTGAATTCATAGGTACGGAGTTCCGTCAGATTGTTGCGCTCTATTATTGAGAACACCAGTCCATTCACAGATTCAGCACAGATGGCTCTTGAAGAAAGCACAATACCAGTTGGGGTGTTTCACAATATTGTCATGACGTCTCATCTAATGCCTTCCGTAAACTTTGTGTCAGTAAGTGATGAGCCTGTTCTTTTATTTTCCAATGCTTGGAAGGCTTTTGGTGATTCAGAAGAACCTTTTGGATGCCAAGAGGATGAAGGGAAGATGATGGTGTGGGAGTTGCCTGATTGTTCTCTGGATAGACAGCTAATGCCGGGACAATCTGCCAGGAGAAAGCTAGCATTAGGAGATAGCACAAGTAGACGTGCAAGGGACAATCAAGCACATGAACCTACTGGACAATTCTCTCGAGGTTTAAACACAACAAATGCCTCTATAGGCCATTCACGTAGAGACACTTTCCGCCAGAGGAAACCAAACACAAGTAGACCACCTTCAATGCATGTTGATGACTATGTCGCACGAGAGAGAAACATTGATGGTGCAAGTAGTGCATCAAATATTGTAAGTTCTACTCCACGTGGAACACTTAGTGGTAGGCCCCCATCCATTCATGTAGATGAATTTATGGCAAGACAGAGGGAGCGTCAAAATCCTGTTCCAGCACCATCTGGGGATGCAACTCAGGCAAGAAGTAAGGCGACTTTGGATGACAATGTCTGTACTAAGCCAGAGAAACCGAGGCAACCAAAGGCTGATCTTGACGATGATCAAGAAATCAACATAATCTTTGATGAGGAGTCAGGATCAGATGATAAACTTCCTTTTCCTCAACCAGATGACAGCCTGCAATCACCACCTGTCATTGTCGGGGAGAACTCTCCAGGTCCTGTTGATGACACAGAAAATCAGCAGAATGAGAGAAATCTGTTTTCCGGCAAAATTGTATCAGATAGTGATGAAGCTTGTGAAGCTGGCATATCTTCACGGACAGCAATGCTTCAAGAAGCTAGCATCCCTTCTGAGCGAAAGTTTTCAGTTTCGAGCCCAGAGAAGATCGTGTTCCATGAGCATGGGGATGGATCTCCATTTATCTCTCTTATTACTGGATCGAAGGTTACACATGGTCATAGCACACATGCAGCACAAGCAAAACTCGAACAATTACCTCCTAATAGGTATCGGAAAAGAAGCCCACAGAAACTTGGTGAGAAATCATTGTCATCTGGATCTCATGGACATGATCGTACTATTTCCAACAACCAGCCACCTTTGCCACCAATGCCCCCACCAGTTTCTTCTGCATCTCTACAAAATTCAGATTCAATTCAAAGGAAGCCTTCATCTTACAATTCTAGAGATGGGCCACCACCTTTTCCTTCTAGTTATCCAATGCAGTCTTTTGATGCTAGTATGCCTTCATTTTTGGGGCATCAGGTAATAAACATGTGTCTTTTGAAGTTTTACTTTTGATATTCCTGGTGCGATTGACTTGCTGGTGTGATTTTAATTCTACAAGATGAATACCCTTTTTCAGGTTCAAACTGAAAATGTACTACCAAGCACCGGTGATTCATCATCAAACGCATTGCCTAGTATTGATCCCAAGTTTTTGTGGAACACACTTCCTGTAAATAGGATCCCCATGGAGCACCTCAGCTCAGGTTCATCTACTCGGCCAGCGTCACCCCTTCCTCTACGTCCAATTCCAGCAACCCAACATCCTGCAATGAGCTCTGGGCCTCCAGGATCACTGTATAACCAAGGGTCTGGTGCTCTCCAGCCTTCTCTGCCTACATCCCTTATTAGTGATGCAACTTTAGGGACAAATCCTGCATCTGGTGGTGGATTTCCTTCAAATTCCTTACCATCACTTGCACCACAATTTCTAATCGGTAGGCCTTCAACTCCTACTTCATTTTTTGGCACCCCTCTTCAAGTCCAACTCTCATCTGGCCTTGCACAGAATGTTTCTAATCCCCAGTCCTCTCTTTCCTCAATGCAACCACGACCACCTCCACCACCACCACCTCAGCAGCCACATCCATCTCAAACATTCCAACAACTTGGTTCTCTTCAACTACCACACCAAGAGCAGCCAATGCCATATCCATTAAACACTCTTCAGCCTCAGGTGCCATTACAGTTTCCAAACCAGCTTCATGTTCCACAACTGCAATTTTACCATCAGGGTCAGCCGGAGTCTGTCTTGCAACCGACAGGGCATGTTTCCGAACAATCACTACTTCTGAACCATAGTGCACAACAGCAGACGGACTCTGGGATGAATTTAAATCAATTTTTTTCATCTCCAGAAGCTATTCAGGTTTATTTGATTTTTTCTTGCAAGTAAATGTAGAGATCTTCAATGCCAATCGTTGACTAATTTTTACAACAACTACTTTTTGCAGAGTCTGTTAAGTGATCGTGATAAGCTTTGCCAACTTCTGGAGCAGAACCCAAAACTCATGCAGATGCTTCAGGTTAGGTGGATGCGTTATTTTACTATGTTATAAAGTGCATTGTCTTAATAGTGTTCCACCTCTTTAGCTGGAGTACTAGGGGTGCTGAATTTGTTAGTCAGGCCTTAACTGCATACTGAATGAGTGTCTGCTTTCCATTTGACAAACAGGATCGTATTGGCCAGCCTTAACTGAGGTAGGAGGCACGATGTGATTATTAATCCCGGGTTAATCACCATGTTGCCAGTGCTATGAGCTGTAAGAAAAGTTGATCTGGTCAACATTTATCATTGTGAGCCTCGGCGATGCACACCTTAGCCTTGTAATTCACCATATATAGGTGTATAAATATTTCTGTCAATTTGCCCCGTTTGTGTTGAAAATGGTTGCTGGTAAAATATAGCTTCTGACGTAGTTCAGCTCTTCAGCCCTCGTTTCTATATTGTCCCAGTTCACCTCATAATCCATTTACCCCTACTTTCACGTCCCTCAAGATAAAAACATGTCATACTGTTTCAAGGGAGCACTATTAGTCAATTGGCTGAAATTCAGTTTCCACCGGTCGATAGCTTTTGTAGTACCACCAGGCAAAAATTCTTATCCAACGGCACGACCAGAGAAAAACTCTCTTCACCGACTAGCTTGTATTTTGTTGGTTCATGGTTTTCTTTTTTGGGCCCCCGCTTGCTTTTGTTTTGGACCAGGCAGCCGGTAACATTTTTGTGTGGATCCGTCTAAAACGCGCCCGCGCGCACGCAAATGGATCAGCCCACATGGGCCACGAGCTGATAGGTGCGGGACTTCAAGCCCGAATTTTCGAATATTTTGAATTTTTTTTAAAGATTTAAAAAATATATTTTTGATTTTCTTTTTTTTTACAGATCTATACGCCGGCCCTTTGGGTGGGCTCAAAATCCGACGTGGCAAACATCGGTTGGGTGCCGGTCACGGAGCGCCCAACCAGCGTTTGCCATTTTTTGCCATTTTGTGGGTGGCCCCCTTAACGCCCGAGCGGTGGACGTATTATTACCGTGCCGGGAGGCCGCTTGCAAAAGTGCTTTGGCTGTCAGGGCGGGAGCCGTAATTTTGCAAGTGGCCCCCTTAATGCCTGGCCGTCAGACGTTTTATTACTATGCGGCGGGGGTTCGCCCTCTAGCCGGGCGTTTTATTACTGTGCAGTGGGGGCCGCCTGCAAAATGTGGCTGGGGGCTGCCAGCCCGTGGCAATTTTGCAAGCGGCACCCTTAACGCCGGGAGGGGGGTGGGGAGAAGTTTATAAATTGATTGACGAAGTTTACAATTTTTTTGCAAAATGCAAACTAGTTTAAATAGATTTTAACATGAATAATTAGAGAAAAACTTAGTAGATAATGTGATGAGGGGAAATAAACGTTGAACAATTGATTTTCAATTGACGACAGAAATGAAATACAATAGGAAAGAACTGTTAAAAAAACTGGTGACACGTATCGAACACTTTATATGTTGGCGCTCGATCTAAACCTAACGTGCCTTAGGAGATAGAAAACACCGAGACATTTCCTCATTACATGCTATGAGTACATAGGGGTAGTTTCCCTTACGCACCGCCTCGGGTCCAGCAGCTTTTGCGCGACAAATCCTTTCACGCTTCATCTCCCTGTCTGCCTCACAGGCTTATGCTTCCTCTTGTTCCCACTGCTCCTTGTTCCAATGCATCACAAACTAAGATTAAAGATTGGTGCAAAATATGAACATGCAGTGGAGTCCTCAGCCTGACAGGGCTTCGCCGCTATCCTCCTCCCTCTCGCCCCTCTCTTCTATTTTTTTTCTGGATTTTCTGAAGATTAAACTAAATTTGACAGCTGAAGACTCAGGCATTATAGGGAGGGCTTATAAAACGCACTCCCTGGGCGTTAGTGGGCCACCTGCAAAATTGCCATGGACGGACAACTCCTAGCCATATTTTGCAGGCACCCCCCCGCTGCACAGTGATAAAACACTCGACCGGCGGGCGTTGAGGGGGCTGCCTGCAAAATTGCCACGGGCGGGCGGCCCGTATCCACATTTTGCAGGCGCCCCCCGCCACACAGTAATAAAACGCCCGGCGGCCGGGCGTTGAGGGCGGCGCCTGCAAAATTACGGCCGAGGCATTTTTGCAGGCGGCCCCTGGCATAGTAATAAAATGCCCCCCACCCGGGCGTTAAGGGGGCCGCCCGCAAAATGTCAAACGCCGGTTGGACGACTCGTGAAGACGCCCAACCGGCGTTTGCCACGTCGGATTTTGAGCCCTCCGGCGGGCGTAGAGAGCGTTAGGAGTATAAATCTGTAAAAAACGAAATCAAAAATATATTTTTTCAAATCTTTAAAAAATTTAAAATTAAAAATTCCTGGTTTTCTACACTCCTATAAAAAGGAGTAGGGGACCACCTACCCTCACTATAAATTTATAAATTATTCCTCCAACTTTTTGATATTAAAAAATTAGTTAAATATAGGTGGATAAAAAGGAGTAGTGGTGGTGGAAGTGAATTTGCCATCGCCACCTACACTCACTGTACATTTACAAATTAGTCCCCCAACTTCTTAATATTAAAAAATAGTTAAATATACATGGATATCCACATATCAATTTCTATACTCCCGTAAAAAGGAGCAGTGGTGGTGTCAGTGAATCTGCTAGCACCACCTACTCTCATTGCAAATTTACAAATTAGTCCTCCAACTTCTTGATATTAAAAAAATAGTTAAATATAGATGTATATCCACATATAAATTCAAATTAAGATGACTATTTTGTATAAGAAAAATATATAACACATACCATAAAAAATATTTGTGTTAGTAAATATTAATATATATTTTATCTGTAGCAAAGCACGGGTATTTAACTAGTAGGTCCATAACATACCAAAGCTCACA
This sequence comes from Leersia perrieri, assembly GCA_000325765.3. NCBI lineage: Eukaryota > Viridiplantae > Streptophyta > Magnoliopsida > Poales > Poaceae > Leersia > Leersia perrieri. The sequence continues at coordinate 3,507,847 of CM002477.1, forward strand.
AACGTCTTCTTGGCTCAGATAATATTATATATATACAACTTTATACATATATAGTTCTAATATATAAACATATGCTATATCTCATGAAATATATAGTCTTTATACATAAGAATTCTATATTAAAATATACTAGTTGAGTGACCCATGCGTTGCAATGGGATAACAAGATTTTTAACATACTACCAAAATTAGATAGCATTGCATCTTTATTCTAAAAAAAATCTATAGTGAATATAAATATATTTGTGTGATATAATTTCCTAATTTTCCAGGAAGCACATAATAAACAGATCATGACTACACGGAAGCATACAAACAACTCTTTTTAACTAACAAAACTTCACACTTTGAGCATATATAAAACGGAACTACTACACAGAGATTTTTTACATACATCAAACAAACAAATGTATTTTTACATGCAGAGCGGAGAGAGCAATAAAAGTCCATACGATGCAGATTTGAAGCAGATAAGATATAGGACCATTTCTTCAAAATGTTCAGTGGGTCGATTTAAGAGTTCATGTTCAATAGTGTGGAGTACAAACTTACACTCATTCAAGGAGCTAAGATTATATAAATTACACAAAAAGTTTTGAGAACATTTACTCTATAGTCGCAAACTTTAACAGCCTGGATGGGCACAGTGCATTGGAGGCATAATCTGAAGTTCATCGCCTAAAAAGGTAAGTGTTATAATATGAAATTTCTGGAGCAATGTTTCATAAAGTTTAGTTTTGACAAATAAAAGTGTTAATTCAAAGAAGAAATGTTACATGAAGTCGATTCAAGCACAGACAAGAAAAATAGAGCAGAGGTGATTTCATATTTTTTTATGTCCAGCTCATACACCTCGTTGGCAGGAAAAGAAAGGAAGTTTGAGGACTAGACACACCACACCTTCAAGGATGTTCCAATGCCATGTTTGGCCTATGCTACAAGGTCAGGGCAAATTAATCCAAGAAAAATATTCGCTTAATAAAAAGAGCTAATAAACATGCCGTCACTAAATATGACCTACATTATTCAGAACTACAAATACTTTCTTCGTCCCGGAATATAGCTATTTAATTTTCTACCGATAAATAAAAAGTGCAATGTTTTCCCTTCTCTTGATATGCCGATTAATAAAAACATTCCATTTTTATGGAGACACAAAAGCCCTCACTGATAATTTACATTCAGCAAACCAAAAACCATTTTCTCCCAAAAATTTAGGTATATAGCCAGCCAAAAACACACGCACACACCCCTTTGTGGAGAAATCAGAAATGTAGCTTCTTCGATCTGTTGTGACAAGCATGCGTAGAAGAAAAACTATAATTGCACAAGTTTATAGCTGATGTTGCGCTACTTTAAAACTGATGTTGCACAAGAATTAAAATGGAAATTACAACTGTTGAGTGCGGTCAGCATAGGAGACATTATTATTTTCATACTTATAAAACAACGATAAATTGCCTAGAGAAAATCTAAAATCCGGTGTTTGTGTGTGCGAATTGTGGTTGAAGTGCTTTTTTGCTTAGTTATATGTTTTGGCTTCTCCCCATTGGCCCAATCTCCACTCCCCCTTTCCCTCCTCTCTCCCGAAGCAAGCCCCATCAACACCCCTCCCACTTCTCTAGCATCCACAGTCGGGCACTGTTTTTATTAGCATGCACACTATTTTTTTTAAGGTTAATCCAACAATACAATTACTAATTATTTAATTTAAAGGTAATTAACTATTTTAAATAAAAAAATAGGTTTTATTGCCATTGCATTCGTCAGGGATGCCACCATGGCAATTTGGTGAGAGGCGCACAAAAGGAGGTGTGGAGCGAGGACTGCATAGCAATTTCTATGGAGGTGTGGGTAATTGAGGAGAAGCTTGGGCGTGGGGGCAGCCAAGGTCAACGACAAGCTTTTCTAGTTTGAAGAGAGGAAGAAGAAGAGAACATGGGCAAAAATGTGTTGAATGGCAATATAACGAAGCCACCCTAATTAAAAGTGGTATTTTGTTGAAACCAATTTGAAGCGACATTTTATTGAAACCAATTTGGAGGATGGCATAATCCTAAGTTTCTTGTCCTATAGAGAGAACCTAGAAGAGTAATATTAAATTCCTCGTCCTTTGTCGAGGAGGAGTTCTAGGTTGTTCTCGTGCCAGTTCTCAAGCAAACAAGGGCCTGAGGTCTTCGGCGAGAGCGAACATCTTTCGAGACCACCGACTCCATCGGGAGTGGTGACGTCGGCAGGAGCATTGCTCGTCGGTTGGTGAGCTTCATGTAGCCGTGCTGTAGGCATCATCACCCCATTGTTGTTGTGTTGGCTAGCATTACCTTCGTCGACCCCTCGAACATATCACTCTGCGTCCAAGTCATAGAGCCCCGAGAACCCATCGGGTCCATAACCGAATTCGGGCTCATAGTAGTGTGGAGCGTAGCCAGGTTTGTTGGGGTTCTACTTGAGGAAATTGTCGCCCATACACTCGATCAGATCGTCGGGCTGTCTTGCCCATGAAGTAGAGTGTCATGGTTCCTCGTTAGAGGAAGGTGTAGATGATCTCATGGGTACAGAAACAAAGAGAGATCCTACTTTGAAGGCACGAGGCTTCTGAGGTTTTCGATGTGCTTCGGTGGATTGCAAGTCTCAGGACTCAATTGAGCGTGTCCTCAATCCTCCAGGGTCCTCTAGATTTATACCCCCTGTGAGAGTAGTCGTGGCCTACTCGGACTTAGGGATCCTGAGTAGGAAGTATAGCGGGATAAGGAAGGAATCTATCTTATGCTATCTGAATTGTATCTTTTAGTATAGAATGTAATCCTAGCATTTCCTAATCATGTAGTACATGGTGGGACCCTCTCAGTATATGCAAAGGTCTCCAAAATACACAGTTTCCGTATACACAATAATACGAGATACCCCTTATACCGAATACTATGACATACTCGATAGAATGTCAAGCCCATTTGAGGTGCTCAAGGAGGATGTTGTGCTTGTTATGAAGGAAGAGAAGATAACAAGGGAGGAAGCATTGTATCTACTATAGGAGGAGTGGTGTGAAGCTCACCGTAGATTTGATGAGAAGCTCAATCGACTATTGGAGATGTTTGGCGTGAAAGAAGCAAGGAGTGAGGCCTATGACAAGAGAGAAGGGGATATTACTGCTAGCATCAGGGAGACCACCATCAATTACAAGCCTACATCAACATCATTACCCCCAACCTCATCTACTCATATGCTCGCCAAGTGTTCACTGATTTGCTCCAACTTCGACACCGAAGATGTCCACGTAGTGGCTGCAGAAGATATTGGGGATAATACTTCCATGGTCTCTACTGAGACAAAAATTGGCGAGGATGGAACTGGCATACCCTATATTGACAACCCTGACCATCCATGGTGGCACATGCCAAGTGTTCGACGGTCTGCCTTGACGCCAATGGTGGCTCTGACCAAGCCGTGGCCGCCATTCTTGACCATGGATGATGTACCAATATCTATGAGGTATACTCACATAGGCACAAGGGGTGACTATGATAAAGGTGCTGCAAGGTTTGGTGTTCATGATGAGCAAGGCCATGGAGAAGAACTTGATGCCAATTCTGTTAAACTAGTTGAGCATAGGGTCCTTGGTCTGATTCATGATGGTTTAGAGGAGTTTGTGACTAATGGCCATAACCATGTTGATGCAGGTGCTGATGCTTGTGTGGTTGCTGCAATTTTTGAGGCTCTGGGCAATAAGAGTAAAGGGGAGGTACTGTAACAATTGTGGAGTTGGTCACGGTTGCTTTATATCATGGTCGAGTTGTGATCATGTTCTCGACCATAAGTGGTGCATCTGAGATTGTTCCACTGGCTGTTGCACTGTTGGACATCTTCTCGTCAAGGGCGGTCGCATCAATATCCACTAGATGTTTGGTGAAATGCCTTGGGCTTGACAGTAAGCTGCTGAGGGAACAACTTAGTGTCAATTCATGTCCACCTCGTTCATCAGACATAGTGATTAGAGGATGGAAGTTGTGGCTTGTGCCATGGTCTGCATTAAATCTCTTGTGGACAACATTATATTTGATGCCACCATGACCACCACCTATTCAAGGAATTCATATGGCTTGGGATCCAGGAGTGGAAACCTGGTGTGAATTGTGGTCGATGTGGAATCTTGCCATTTTTGGCACAAATAAGACAAGGTTTGTCTTGACGTGCATGCAAACCTATATAATTCTAAAAAGATTTAGTTGTGGCGGTGGGGTGGGGGATGACCGCCTCTCATGGCTCATACTCGAGCCCGCCCTACAAATCTGGCATGGCACCGGTGCTCGCACGACTGGTATGTATGGGTGTAAGTCATACTCCACGTCTGTTACACCTTGCCCTGGCTCACCTAACGACACCGTAGAGTGTGTAATATAGGAAATTGGCGTGAACCAATTCCCACCACAATTCTAATACCAATTCCACGACATAAAGTTGTTACCAATGGTCAACTAAGATTGCATCATAGAAAAACTAAATATAGCATATATAGAATCATATACCTTTGGAGGTCACACCTTCGGAGCAACTACTAGCAGCAAAACCTAGTGCAGTTAAACAGAACCCACAAGCAAAAGACTGGGATCAGGAAGGGAACACTAACCTTCAACTTTGCTTTACTCTTCCCGGGGAAGGGGGGGGGAATGACAACAGATGAGTACATACATACACAACAAGCCACGGAAAGTGTGAGCATGTTAGCTGAAAAGGGAGGCTAGATTATTTCGCAAACATTTTCAAAACTCTTAAGAGTGGGTTGTTGAGGTGTGGTTGGAAAGAGGCTCTTGCGTCAATCCCGTGAATTACTTTGCAACAATTCAAGAGGACAAGGCAAATTTAGTTACTTTACGATTACAAATTTACCCTACGCCGGCATCTCCCGGTTTGGGAACTTTTTTCGTTTGGCAGTCTCAACTCCATTTTAGCTTTTGTCATTTTAAGTCCTCAACATGGCATCAACCCATACCATATTCCCATGGCTTTAGCTCCTAGAGCCGTCCATAACCGCAAGCATAATGATTCCACTTAGGAAGCCTCATATGTGATGCCCATCAACATCCCGATACACGTAGGTTCATTTCAGACCACGTAATGGTCTTTCATCAACCTCATGGTCGATTCTAGTGATGGTTGCCAACCCCAATTACTTTAGAAAAGCACGGACGAACAAATCTTTGCTAGTTAAACAGCTCACATTCACCCTTGACCGTGCACATGATTGTTTAGTTCGGTTAACATTTGCAGAGGGTGCACGGTTTACCCACACGACATGATCTTACTCCCACACTAGAAAAAATGGGGAGGTTTGCGAGAAGGCCTTTCTAGTGCCAACCAAGGATACATCATGCCACATATAAGGGTTTATTCTCTTGACTGAGTATCAAGAAAACCTTGGCCGTCGTCTACCTATAGGAATCCGGTGATGGCAGCATCAAACCATAAGGGCCAATCATGGAAACTTATTGCAAATCATGCGCTCATGTATCCTCATCCCTGGTATTCCATAGCTATTTGGCATTCAAGGCATCTCTGGCCGACTGAGGCATGGCCACAAGTAGTTGATAGCGAAATCTCTTTGTAGTGTTACATGTTGAGATGGAAAGGTTTGCCAGGAAATTAAGGAAGTGGGGGCAGATGGGCATCAGTGGTTTCTTAGTAAAGTTGCAGATTGCAAAATAAGTCATTTCGCGGTAAGATGTAGCACAAGCAGCCCGAGCCCCGACAGAGCGGTAAAGAGGCCTAAAAAGCAACACTAAAAAGGCAAGATGCCTTGCCTTGGCTGCGCTGGAAATAATCATAGTAAGGCAATGATCACATACTACCTTCATTTGTGAGGGAGATGAGAGCATATCCTACTTCCACATGAAGGCCAAAGCTAGAAGGACAAAAGTGTTCATTCCAAAACTTGAGCATGAAGGGGAGCTGGCCACAACTCAGCACAACTTGCATGGGCTGGCAATAAGATATTTTCAAGCAGTAATAGGCATAGCGGAAACATACACATAGTAGATCCGTTTCCACCACCTTGGAACCCCCATCAATAGATTTCAGTGAATTGGGACTGTAGTTCGCTGAGGAGGACGTATGGAGTCCCATTTGAAGTTTGCCAGCTGAAAAAGCTTCGGAACCAGATGGATATACAAGGGCCTTTCTATAAGATGTGTTGGACCACTATCAAACTAGAGGTACTCGTGGTGCTAATGAAATTAATTTGGCAACACACAAAATCTTGAGGACCTAAACACAACAATTATCACTTTGCTGCTTAAAAAGGAAGCAAAGTTGGTGAGGGATGTGATGGCGGCAGGGCGGAACTGGGCCTAGGGCAACTAGGGCCTAGGCCCTACTCGTGAGAAAAATTTTAGTGCATAATACCTATGGATTTTCTGATTTTTTTCCAATTCCCTTATGGCCCAGCCCCACTCGTTTGGGCCGGCCTTGAAATCCCCAGCCAGCCAGCCCAATAAGCTAATGAAACCCTACCTACTCCCAAAGTCCCGCACCGCACGATCTCACGTTCACGCAATCTCCGCATTTCCGCACTCGCAGCTGACTGCGTCTATCTTGTTTGCCTCTCGTCTCCATCCCCGACTCCTCGCGAGCTCCCGAAGCGGTGCAGTGGCGGCCGGCAGTGGCATGCAAGGCGGCGGCGCGCGGTGCGTTGGCAGCCAGAAGGGGCGCAAGGCGGCGGCGCTAGTCACCATCGGGCTCGGCTTCCGTTGAGCTCCTGGCACAGCCATGGCAGATGGTTGTATGGCTGCGAATAAGAGGAGGACAGCAGGACACCATGGCTATCATCTCAATTTGATCTAGATCTCGCTTGAGCCACGTAATCTGATTTTGCTATATGCTTCCTCCGATATGAGTCCTTGAGTTGTTTGATGCGTATTTCAGATCTAGGCAGTAGCAATTATATACATTTGCTTTGCTCTTTTCAAATTGGTACCAGTAGTTAATATGTTTGTTTATTCAGATTTGATTCTTCTCAGTTTTTTTCATGAGTATTGCTGGTAGTTTCTTGCACGTTTGAATACAGCAAGCAATAGTGCTGTTTGGTATTCCGTGTCAGGATTTCCTTGAAAATTGCCTGTTTGGTGTGCATATGCCTGATGAGCATATTCAGAATTGGCCACGGCTGTGTACATTGTTCGTTAACTGTTTTTTTTCACCTACCCAATCAGATTTACACCTAAAAATGCAAGTGTAATTTTTTTTGCTAGTTCAAAAGATTCCAAAGTTACCAACCAGGCCCTAAAGATATGTGGTATAGGTATGCTAATGAAATTATTTAGGTTCTGGCTTACGTTCTCTACCTCTATTGATAGACTGAAAATTATAAGGATATGTCCAGCAGTTATGCTAATAGTACAGTACTATGCCTCCGCTCTTAGTTTTAGTCTTTAAGTCGGGACCCAGGCGTCCGAAGATCCTGGTTTCGCCACTGGATGGCGGCGAGTGTGGGGGAGTTGGTGACACACACACAATTTTCATCAAGGGTAGATCGTTACATGAGAACTTCATTTCCGTGAAGGGCTTGGCACAACAATTCAATCATCAGATGAAATCCATGATCCACTAGATACTACAAAATCTTTTGACACGGTTTTATGGGCTATTCCCGATAGACATGTTGAAATTCACAATCAACATCAATGGGGCTAATAGAGAGTCCTTCAAACCAGCAAGGGGGCTCTTAGGTAAGGAGACCCTTTGGCCACTGCTTTCATCAATGGGGCTAATAGAGAGTCCTTCAAACCAGCAAGGGGGCTCTCAGGTAAGGAGACCCTTTGGCCACTGCTTTTCTTTCTCATGATGGACACCACTATTTTCTTGCCAAGGCAACCAATAAGGGTCTCTTAACGAAGCTGAACAATACAAGACACATCCTAAACTAAATTTCTTGATATGGTAGTGATCTTTTTTAGACCGATAATACAGGAAGCAACAACAATAAAAAAGATCCTGGACATGTTTGGGGGAAGTAACGAGATTGAAGACAAACTTCCCTAAAAGTTCGATCGCCCCAATGAAATGTGATAATGAGCAACCCAGCATGGTTTAGGAGATTCTTGGCTGTCAGATTGAAGTGTACCGAATTACATGTTGGATGGTTGCGCCTCTCCATGGGTAACCAACAAAACATTTAGTCCAGGTCATTCTCGACAAGGTTCCTGGTTGGCACCTGGCAGTCTAACTTTCTCTCGCTAGATGGGACGCTCAAGTTGATCAAGACGGTGTTGGTACCAAGATGGGCGTACAAAACATTCAAAGGAAATGCAAGGCTTCTAATAGAAGGGACATGAAGAAGTGAAAGGAGAACACTGTCTAGTACATGGGACAAGGTTTGCTCTCCAACCGATTGCGGACGAGAAGGAATCATTGATCTCTAACGGTTGGTCCAAATGGTTGACAAAGAGCTTAGAAACCAAAGGAAGACCTTGGAGATTTGTTTAATATACGCATGAACTAGAGGTACGTAACTTGTTTCAATCGATGACCAAATATATGGTGGGAATGGTGAAGATACTTCGTTTTGGCATAGCTTCCTAGATGTGAGTTGCCTATCCTGCACTCCATAACTTCTTGAAACCAAGCCTGACAGTAGCAAAAGGCTTAATCAATCATGGCTGACGACCAAAGAGCACTACCTCACAGCAGACAATTTGCAGAAAACCATCGAATCTATCATTTCTGTTAAGCCTGAAAAGGAGACGTCTCACCATCTGTGGTATTTAATGAGAGTGCTTGGATTGGGGTTGATTTAGGTTGTCTGGAGATCATGATAATTAGCTAACAAAGTGTTGTCTAGAAGGCCCCACAATGCTTTACAAGCTTAAGAGAGCTTTTGATTCGGTTCTCATCATGGCTAGCTGGTTAGTGTGGAAGGAAAAAAAAAACTCCTGGGTTTTCAATCGAAACGCCAGGGTATTCACACAACCTTACTCTACCTCTACACCCTCCTATATTATCATGTTCACTCACCATCATCTCACTACATGGGCTCCCGAGACAACTTTTCTCCACGTCCGAGGCAACTAGCTCCACTACCACCTCTTGCAGTGCTTGCTCCTCATCCGTGCCCTTGTCCACTTATCCATCGCCATCCCCTCCTCCCCTCACCTTTGGTGCCATCAAAATGCCCAAGCCAGTCGGACATAGCCCCTTAGCTCCATGATCCACCTACACTGCCTCTTCTGCACTAGTCAACAGAGAAACTGAGAGTCCACTGACATCCTCTCCTTGCTTCAGTGTGGTTGACAAGCATGAAGTAACACCGAGATTGGGGTCCAACACGGTACAATGATGGTAACATCTTCAGAGGGCCACTGCAATGGCGATAACAGAGAGTGGCTTGAGTCCTCTCCTCCTTGCTCTTGTGCCGTACCCGGGAGCCAAAGCCCATTGGATCTAGCCACTCCAAGTTTGATCCTTACTGGATCATGCCACTCCAAGCACTGGATACTAGATTTGGCAAGGTATTGCGACACGGCAGTACGTATGATGCAAGAAGTTCTTGATCAAACCCCTTGGCCTTCCCTTTAGCACACTGATGGCCAAGATCAACTAGCTGGACATCACAAAAGATGACGAGCAAATCTTACAGGTGCATATATAGTTTTCCAATTTTTCTAATATGTAATGCTTTTATAATTTATGAATAGTTTGAGATCATTGGTTCGATAATAGTCCATGATCATTTATACATAGATATCTGAATTGGCAATAGGTTGGAAACCCATCACTTGCTTGTTGGCTCATCAGCCACAACCAAAATTCAAATTTCAAAACTAAATATTTGATCAAATTGATTTTAGGGTGTTATTCGTCATGATCTATTTTCCAGCCAAGCTTTCTTTTAAACATTAGTAATACATATGTAAATTTTCTGACCATAGTTTTTTCCATTGTTTATATTTCTATGGCTGATTGGCTTATCAGCCATAGTCCAACCAAATGGAGCTGTTAGTAATGTGGGCTTCTCTATTAGTGTGTAGCAAGAATTTAACATTTTTAAAATTTGATTAATTTATTTGTTGACGTGTCAAAGAATATGTATTTACATATAGGTAATGATGGTTGCAGCATGTACCATGCTATCTGGATCTATATATGTATGTATTGCATGCAGGGAATATGATTGAATTAACCTCCTAAATTTAAGCTCTGCCATGGCTGATAAAGGAAAGTAGTGATGCTTAAATTAATTGTAGCCAATGGATAGATAGATAGATAGATAAGAACTGATAGACAAAGATATAATAAGAAACAATTAATGAAATATAGGCAAATATACTTATTATAGTGCTGTCTAATTGAACCATTCATTGCTGCTGGTTTTAGCTTTGCTAGGAAAGTGAAAACATGCCTAAAAATGAAAAGAAAAAAGGGAAAGAAATGGGGATCAGGACAATGTAGAATGACCCCCGATGATGTGGCAACCATTTCAACATTATATCGGTTTCCCTCCTTATTTTGGCTAGGTAGGTAGTGAGAACGCGTCCGTTTGCTCAACTCCTTCTTGGAATTGCTTGCCGGTGACCAGCTACAAATACAGGCCTGAGCAAGCCCATTCACCACTCAATCCTGAGCTAGTTAGTTAGCAGCATAGCACAGAACACAAGCTCGCCAAGTGCCAAAGCAGGAAAAGGTCATGGCTGGCCAGTTCACCGTCCGTGACGTTCTGTATATGTACAGCGACGCCCGCACCGCCTACGATCGCTTCATCGGCATCGGTAGCAACCCAGCGCAAGCACGCAATGCGGTGGCTCTGCTGCTGTGGCTGGACCAGTGCAACGTCTCCGCCATCCAGCACCTGCCAGGGCTAAGCCCCACCGCCGTCAACCTTGTCGCGGCAGAGGCCAACTCGGTGCTGGATTGCCTGCGGGGACCAGCTCCTGTGGTGCCAGCCATCCCTCTTATCTCTGCACTCTGCCAGGACGGCGATGTGGATCCACGCTTCTTCGCCTTCCATCAGGACCTGGTAGTCCGTGGCGTTGCCGACATCCTTGATGGTGTTGGGTCGCTCATCTTCGACGACCACCTGAACAAGATGCTTCGACGCTACCAGACCGGCTTGGTCGGCAACCCACCGGAGCTAATGGCCACCTACAACTGCCTTACCGTGGCCGTGCCAGAAGATTGCCGCTCCATGTTCATCACCTTCTCCAGGGGAGCGCCCATCGACCGCGAGGAGATCTTTGACTACTTCAGACAGTAAGTCTTCAATCCCCATAGCTTAGTACCAATAGCAAAGCAAGCAAGCACCATGCATACATTGCATGGATGCACTAACACGATGACACCATACAATATATACGTTTAGGAAGTGGGGCGACTGCGTGGTGCGTGTGTTGATGGAGAAGACGACGGGAGGCTCACAGGCGATGTATGGCCGGATCATCTTCCGAAGTGAAGCATTTGTGCAGCTGGTGCTCAACGGTGAGCGCCTCGTCAAGATCACTATCCGAAATCGCCAGATCTGGCTCCGCAAGTACGTCCCAAGACCAGCTGCCACTCAGAACCAGAATTAGTCTGTCCATCTCTATGATCCATCAATGAACGCATCAAGCTAGCTAATAGCTTCCATGCCTTCGTTTCAATGTTCCAATGTGCAAACCTTCAACATTTGGCCTAGCTTACATTGTACACAAGGCCCATCAGAAATTCTTCACCAAACACCTCCATTATAGTCTGTCTCATACTTCATGTATTTGTGCTGTGTTATCAATGGATGGATTTCTCCTATACAAGAGGTACAACTTGACCGGTCTGTTTTGTGATAAGTGATACACCATATAATTATTTATCATTAATAAACCTCTCATTGTGTGGTACTTCGGTATGCATAATCCATTGATATATGCATGTGTAAATATACATTAATATCCCTGGAGTTAGCATAATTGATCACTATTCCAAATTAATTATATATAATCAATCTATTCGACACCAAATCTGAGCAAAACATTGTTCAGGCATACGCGACTACATGACATAGAGTTGCCTGATACCCCCAAGTCGACTTTTTATAACTTTTGACTGATAATTAAGCTAAAATATATATTTACTGTTCATGTGACATCTTTAGATTTGTGTTTGAATTTTTTTTGTAATTATTGATAATATATTGAAACTAATGGTTAAAATCATATGTCAAAGATCGTTTAAAGAACTTATACACCATGCATTTTTTATGGATTCCTAAGTAACAGTCATTTGCATGGACAAAAATTCAATATCTTCTCATGTTTCTCCAAACTGTCTATCCCTCATCACTTGCCGCTCATGCAGCTAGATCCATAGGTGTTCCTCATTGAAAGTGCATCTAACGCCACCTAGTGGGTTTTGGTGATGGATGACACTACAGCTAAGGAATTAACCTTAAGTATGCTATACTACTATGGGATATTCGCATGCAAGAAGGTCATCTCAGTCTCAAGTGCTCAAATATTTCTTAATCTCTACAAAGAGACACACTTGCACCACACTCACAAACTTAATTAAAGGGCTGCTTTGGAGTGTGGGCCAGGAGGCTCCAAGTAAGTTTCCCAGATTCAAATCTGGTGTGTAGGCTGGAGGCTCTAGCGATCGCGGAAGGAGGCTCCAGCGATATGTCAGCTCATCCAGTGGCTTGGGATGTTCTGGTGAGAGATGTTCTTGGGATTTGTGAAGTGATCAGGGAGTTAGGATTGTTCTTGAGCACCTTGATCCGAACTTAGTAAAAAAAATCCTTTTCTCTCGTCCACTGCATAGCTTATTTACTTCTTGAATTGCATTATTTTTGTCTTTTCTCCTTCATGGAAAAACCTTATGTCCGAATGGAGGCTCTGGCCATCACTGCTTGGTCGTACCATCTGATCAGAGGCTCTGGTGTTTATGCTCAAAAGGCTTCGGTTGTAGTAATACCGTTGCAAACTTTTTTTTAGGAAGTGACATATATTCAACCCCCTTGTCCCCTCTAGACCTTTCACTTGTTAGATGTTGCCTACTTACCATTTTGATTTCAAGCCCCTACTACCGACCATGCCTATTGCCGGTCTTCTTCACCCCACTTGGTTCCCTTGCCACCTCCCATCATTGTGTTCCAACACCTCCACTGCCCCGCCCCACCCCCTCTAAACCCCAATACCAATTAGCTCTTCTCCCCCTTAATTTCTACCCCTTCCCTTCCCCACTGTGATCTCCTGCACTTGTAGGATCAAACATGACATGAATAAGGGTTTTTAAAACTAACACTGACAAGTAAAACCTAATCGGATGAAAATAAAATTGCATATTACATAGATTCAAACTAGTGTGGTGCAAGTTTTGCAATCTAGCAAGCTAGTTGGAGTCCTAAATAAGTTAATGGCAATTTTTTTCCTGGAGTTGTCGGTGATTTTGCAATCTCCCTTTGTCCTGATCAGAGTATTCTACACAAGAGTGCAGCTCCCTTCCATGTCACAAAGTCGGTGTATGCTATTTAATTGTTAGCACTTCTCTGTTGGATAGGTAAGCTATATAACATCATAAAAAACTCCATGCCTCCCATACTCTTCTCGAAAAATCACCAAACAATGCTATGGGGACTTGCTAGGAACTCCGATATGCCAAGAGTAACAAGAAGAAGCTTCACTTGACTAAGAAGAAGTCCAGCAAGCTCGTGAGTGCACACAAGGCCTGTAACCAGCACTTAACCACAAAGTCTAATGTAAATCCTTGACCAAATGATAAGAAAATGATCTATAGTTCTCTAGAACTCTCCCTCAGGTTGTCAAGATGTTTAGCACTCCAAAGACAAAGAGGAAATCAAATCTAAGCAATAGGGTTGAAATGGCCCCAAGTCAGATGAACACACAGGGCTTTTTATTTTTATTTTGGAACACATGCTAGGTTTTGATAAAAATGCAATCATACATTTTCCAATCGAGGCATACATACTTTCTTTTTCCAAGTACACACAACATGTTGAGCTTATGAAACTGGATGTGATGAGTTCTATGGTCATTCACGTGCGCATAGCCAACTGAGCAATTTATGAAACCACATACAACTAAATTGCGTTTTTTCTTAACTGTAACAACTGAATTGTGTTTTTTCTTAACTGTAACAACTAAATTATGTTCATTAAATATGCATTTCTATTAATTAATATAATGAGATTTAGAATAAACAACTGAATTTTATTCAGTACATCAACATTGATCTTCCTTCAAGACAGCCGAACTTTATACATACAAGGGTGAGGACTAAGAAATACTCACATTGCTCTTCGTTAAGCACAGGCTATTATAGATCAAACTCTAATTGTTTATATCTGAGAAATGGTAAAAATGCCATTCCAATCTTTAATGACTCACAATCAAGAATCATCAGTGATCTATCTGTAATGGCTTCCATTCGAGAACATTTACAGAATAGGAGGGATCAATGTGCTTGCACTCCAACTCTTCATCCACTCATCCTATATTATTACTCTCCCTCTCTAATCTCTCAAACACGGTATGACTTTGGAGGACCACGGTGATGGCAATCCCCCCCCCTCTTCTCCTTCCTTTGGAGCAATCAGGAAGCCAAAGACCATTATATTTGTTGCTCCAAGCTCATTGCCTGCTAGATTTAGCCACTCCAAGCCTTCGAATACTAGATCAGCAAGGTATAGAGACCATGACATAGAGAAGTGCATGGCTCAAGAATTCTTTGCGCAGCTCCCTTGGTCTCCACTCTAACATGGATGACTTAGATCAACCAGCCAGGCATGACATGATAAGCAAATCTTACTGGTGCATAATTTAGCAATTTATTTTGTGAGTTATCTTAGTTTGTAATGTAATGGTTAATAATTTGAAAAACCGTTAAGATATTGATTTAGTAGTTAAAATCAATGAGAGATTAGCTGACTCAGTAGGGAATGGAATGTCTACAGTAGTGGTTCACAGAAAGCTGATTTATCATTTTGTACATTTAGTAATGTGACTATTTCAAGTTGTGTGTAGGGAGCATTTCACAGCTTTATTGTTATGGAGTTTGATTAATTTATTTGGTGACATGTCATGGTATATGTAATTGCATATATATAATGGTATTGGAATGTGTACTCTGCTAAATGGATCTATATATGTATGTGAATCAGTATATGCATGCAAACAACATAATCAAATTACCCTTCAAAATTTGACTCCAGCCATGATTTGATAAAGGCATGTAATTATTGAATCAATTCTAGACAATGGACAAAGATAGAATTATATAGGAACTGAAAAACAAATATAGGATAAATATAAATTTGGCAACAATAACTAAAATATTATTAATCACCAAAATATATGCATAGGATATTTACCATTATCTCATTGTTCCATTCATCACTCCTAGTTTTAGTGTGGCAAGGAAAGAGAAAATAGGAGAACTAATACGAAAAATAAATGAAAGAAGAGGAAAGAAATGTAGGAGATCAAATCACGCGCAACGTGGCAACTATTTCAAACCAATGTACTCCCTCCGTTTCAGATTGTAAGGCATCCTACTTCTCTAGTAGGGCGCCTCATAATCTGAAACAGAGGGTAGTACCTGTTTCTGCCTTATTTTGGTTAGCCCACCAAAGGCATGCAAGACAGGCAGTGAGAACGCGTCCGTTTGCTCAACTCCTTGTAACCGCTCGCTGGCGATTGGCTACAAATACAGACCTCACCTCAGCGAACACATACAGGACTCCATTCTAAGCTAGATAGAATCCTAGCACACGACACAAGCTGCCTAGGCCTTGCAGAAGGAAGAGATAAATCATGGCCAACCAGTTTACCATCCGCGACGTCCTGTACATGTACATCAATGCTCGCATCGCATATGATCGCTTCATCGGCATTGGTGGCAACCCAGAGCAGGCACGCAATGCAGTAGCACTGCTCATGTGGCTAGACCAGTGCAATATCTCGGCCATCCAGCACCTACCTCAGCTGAGCCCCATGGCAATCGACATGGTTGCGGCAGAGGCCAACTCGGTGCTGAACTGCCTGCGGGCGTCGGTTCCTGTGGTGCCGGCCATCCCAGTCATTTCTGTGCTATGCCAAGACGGCGATGTGGACCCACGCTTCTTTGCCTTCCACCAGGACCTGGTGGTGTGTGCAGTGTCCCCGACATCCTTGATGGTGTTGGCTTGCTCATCTTTGATAACCATCTAAACAAGTTATTGCGCCGCTACCAGACCGGCCTTGTTGGCAACCCACCAGAGCTGATGGCAGTCTACAACTGCCTCCACATGGTTGTGCCAGAGGACTGCCGCTCCATGTTCATCACCTTCTCCAAGGGGGTGCCCATCGACCATGAAGAAATCTTCGACTACTTCAGACTGTGAGTGTTCAATGTCATATCTCAGTTTCCATAGCAAATCAATTGTGTCATACATGGATGCATGTGGATACATTGACAATGGAGGCGACATATACGTGCAGGAAGTGGGGCGATTGCGTGGTGCGCGTCCTAATGGAGAAGACAATTGGGGGCTCACCACCGATGTATGGTCGGGTCATCATCTTCCGAAGCAAGGCGTTTGTGCATCTGGTGCTCAACGGCAAGCGCCTCACCAAGATCAGTATTCGCAACCGCCAGATCTGGCTTCGCAGATATGTCCCGAGGCCAATTGCCACCCAAAACCAGAATTCATACGTTGCTTCCATCCATGGATCAAGGACGTACGACATGCATCAAGCTAGTTAGCTAGTAACTTGCATATAGCCTTCCTTCCATTAATGTTCTATTATGCCAACCTCAATACTTGCCCTAGCTTGCATTGTACACAAGGCCCATCATGAATTCTTCAACGATTTACAACTCCAGGCGAGCCTAGACATGCTCATGTATTTCCAATGTGTTACCAAGGGATGGATCCTTGTGTAACAAGGGAACAACTTTACCGATTTTTTTTTTCACACGCTATATCATTATTTTTATCATCAACAAAATTCCTCTCCGGTATGGTACTATGGTATACGTCACCCCTCAACACATAAAGTATACATGACATACCTGGAGTTGCTAGAAATTAAACAATATTAATCAACAACAATTACACACGTTCCATCAACTCTACTTCAAATGTATACAGGCTGGCAAAGGATTATTATTTCTTAAAAAACAGCTAGGACAAATTATCTAACCGAAATAAAAAAAGAAAAAAAGTCTGCCTTACTCACTCAACAATTTTTACTGGAGCTCTTATCTCTCAAAAGAATTTTAAAAATTTTAGCTTAAACGCAATAAATATAAAGAGAAGCAAACTAGTGAAATGCTATTAAGCCGTAAATGAACCATTCTTCATAGTTTAGGGGTATAATCAGCCAAAAGCATATTAGAGGTTCGCCCCAGTCTGATTTAGATTAGTGAGTTGATTATTGTCATGTTTACCTACTTAATTATATCGATATATTTGATACTCCCTCAGTTTTGAAATTTTGGACACCATTTAGTTTTGGACATAAGTTTAACCATTTATCTTACTTAAGAAAACATTTAGTTATAATTAATTTTGTTATCTTGTT
The DNA here is from genome assembly GCA_000325765.3 of Leersia perrieri. Lineage (NCBI taxonomy): Eukaryota > Viridiplantae > Streptophyta > Magnoliopsida > Poales > Poaceae > Leersia > Leersia perrieri. The sequence continues at coordinate 3,525,384 of CM002477.1, forward strand.
TCATAAGTACTTTAAAAAAGACTTAAATTTTGGCATTTTTGAACAATTCTTTATTAAGAGGAAAGGCTAAACTTATCAAACATTAAAAACCAAGGGGAGTATTTTGTGAAATAAACTTAACAAATATTTCAAAATGAGTGTTCTAAGTAATGCAATATTTGAAATAAACCATTCCAATAATATGATTTTTAGTGTATTCCAATAATACGATGAATGTTGAAAAGGACATGATCTTGAAAAATAATGAAATAGTCCAAGACAGTAAAATTGAACTTGAAATGATGAAACAGTCTGACGTAGTAAAATCATACCTTTCCCAATTGAAATTCTATACATCCCACAACACATGTTTTTATGGCAAAACCACATGAATTTCCAACAATAATCTCCTCCCCCAATGGCCAGCTCTGGCAGCAGCCCGCTGAACTGCCCATCGAAATCGAACTCGATTGGTCCGTTGGAACATATCAATCCTGCTCCTAAATCTCGGAAACAGCGGCGAGCCAGCGACACAAACAATTAGACAGGCGTCGTAGTGGCAATTATCAAAGCAGCGTGGCTATCACCGGGGCAATGTGAATGCAATCACGCGTGCTTGAATGTTTGTATGTACCAAATGAGGCCGACTAATTCGCACAATCGTGCGTGCACACAGGAGCTTTTCCATCACGCAATGTGGTTCTCCTTGGGGCAGGTGGTCCCACACCTAGGGATGAAACCGGTCAGATGCAACATTATATTTTAATAATATTTTTGAAACAATATTGGTACTGTCGGGAAATTTCCATATTTATGAAAAATTATGAATTGCTGTCATTAGTGGCGACTTCAATACAACGCAGACATAAATTAAAAATATTAAACTTTAGAAATGGTAATGGTCGGTGAGATATTATTTTTATATTATTATTTTCGGAAAGGTATCAATACCGTTTTCATCCCAGCCCACACCAGCTACACCTCATCTCCATGTATCCCTGTTACTTGCAATCAGAATTTTCAGGGATAAGATTTACATGAACTCAAATCTTTTTTAAAAACTATTCATTTTGTTAAGAATCTAATAAGATTTCTACTGGCACATGAAAACTAACTTGAAATTTTAAAAAATATATCAACTATTATTTTGAAAATAAATAAATTAAAATTTAATTAAAATAAGTCAAAATTCAGAAACTTTTAATTGAAAATTTGAAAACTTTCAACTCAAACTCAAAATTCTAGAAAAAAAGTTTAAAATTAAAAAAACAGTAAGATTTATATTGATACTTTAAAATTCTGAATTCAAACTTAAGAAACGCCTCCAAATTTTGAAAACTTTTAATTTTAAATTTGAAAAATTCACTCAAATTTAAAACTCTCTCAACTGAAATTTTAAGGTCTTTTAATTCGGATTGAAAATTCTCATCTCCAGTAAAAAATGTTCAAATAAAAATTCAAAACATTCCACTCCATTTTAAAAACTCTCAATGGGCAATATATTAAAAAAACATAAAAAGGAAATTTGGAAAAAAGGAATTAGAAAAAAGGAACTAAAATTCTCATCTCTAGTTAAAAATGTTTAAAAAAAATTCAAAACATTCAACTCCACTTTAAAAACTCTCAATGGGCAATATATTAAAAAAACATAAAAAGGAAATTTCGAAAAAAGGAATTAGAAAAAAGGAACTAACATACCCCCCCTCCACACACACACTAAATCTGGATGAGAAAAAGGGAAATAGAAAAATAAAAGAAACTATCTCCAACAAATCAGGAGGAGCGCACGGGAAAAAAGGTGAGCCGGAAAAAACGGAATTTCTATTTGTGTGGGGGATTTGCTGACATCAGCTATTTTGTTCCCGTACATGTTGACAATGTGCGTGCTCCAATTAGCGCCGCCGGTCCCAAATGCTTTAGTTTGTGATAGTCCTCAATCCTCAGGTCCAGCCAAAAAATAGCCTTGAGCCAAAAACTACCGGCAATAATTAACCCATAAGGTGAGTCAAAAAATCAGGCCCAAGCCAGGCCAAACCTTTAGGCTTCTTGATCTTTTTTGGGACCTTTTGGGTTATTGCTCGATCCTGAACCATTCCTAATCATCACTCACATTATTATACACTTTTACGCAAAAAAGGTCAGAAATCTAACCAGTAACATATCTGGGTGCAGAGACCAGATGTTTGTTCCATTATCTAGAACTAATTACATAATATAAAAATTGCCGTGTGGATGGACTAACAACTAGATTCTTGTAAATTTCCGAGGAAACAATTAAGACAAAAAGATTACTGTACAATATTTGATCGGCAATGAAGCAAGAAGAAACATAAGTACCTTGGAGCTAATCTGCTTCTGAAGTCTGAAGCCTTCGGTTGTCCCACTAGCATCAAACTGTCGCCTGCAACACAGACTAGGAGTCCATTCAACCCAGTCAAGGAAAAGACATTCGACTGTAGATTCACAAACAAAATTAGGCGATATGTGGCTACTTCTTTGTAATAGATTTTTATGATGTATCAAAACCAACATCATCAATATTCTGAATAAATGACACAAGTCATGCTCAACTTCGCTTGATGATATTACTAACCATCAACTGCTCATTTTATATTGAGCAGCTTTAAAAATAACGTTATGAACTACACAAGCCTGACAAATTCTTATTTCTGTCATGAAATTGCTCTGGTATAAGTTCCACCCAAACCTAGCATCTTCTATACATAAAAGAAGTTACGACTCAGAATAAGAAAACTACATACTGACACAAATTCTATTTCATATCAACTATTTTGCTTTCTAGAAAAGATGGACTATATGGTCTTTTCACACAACCTATAACATGCTTACCAGAAATGGAATCCCGTTGACTACTTGAGCAAGAAAACCCATTGTGACAGGTTCTCCTCAATCCTCATTCCTGTTTTCCTCCCAACAGAGATGGTGGATTGTATGCCCCAAGCAATTCTACTAGCGCCAATGTTACTGCAGTTGTACAGAGTAGGAGGGGTTTGTGGACAACAATGCTGCTGCAATTTTACCTCGTAATGCATGGCTGAGTGCGAGGTTTTGCCGCTAGAATAAGGCGAGATGCTTCCTGGAGAACAGGAGGTAGCATCGGAGGAATGTGCAGTTTAAGTGTCGAGATGAAGGGAGTGTGAGAGACGTCAGGAGAGAAAGAGATACAAGTCATTGTAAATGTAGGTGAATTCATGAAGATTGGGCACCCATTGTTATCAGACGACACAACACATTGTTGTGCAGGGGAAACCCTCTGGTTTAACGGTTCCAATTAAATCCTCAAGGATAACAAAGCTTCAGTATACCTGCATGATACTAAGTCAAATATAAGTAAATTTATCCAGCGGGGAAAGAATATAAGCTTCTTTCTATGTTTGAAACTAGAGGAGCATGGAAATGATTAAATGAATTTAGTTGGAGGATCAGACCACTTACAAACTCAGTTACTGGAAGTTTGTTCCTCATCAACAGAGATCATCACTCGGCATCCCCTACCCCTAGCTGCCTCATGATCATCAACAGAGAGCTGAGGCATGCAAATTAAGCGAAGCTCTACCAAATCATCCAGCCGGTCCAGTACATTAGAAATGCTCCTCAGCGTGGTACATTTGTTGAGAGTCAAATGGGCAAGAAATGCCATGGATCCCTGTTGTAGATTCCACTCTTCCAAATCGAGATCCTCAAGTACCAAACTGCGTAATGCAAGGAATCCCTCAGAAGAACAGGTTATGGTCTTTCCTGTGTATGAAGAGTTAATAATTTCAAGCACCTCAAGACGTGGAAGTTTCTCCAGAATTGGCATTGGATCATCATTTAAGATATTGGGACAAGATATCTTCAGTTGCAAGAGAAAGTCTGGGAATAGATTATGATGCGGAAGCACATCGTTCAGGATGTGAAACTTTCTAAAACATCCGGACAATTCTAAACCATCAACTGTAGATTCTAAGGCATCTACCCTAATATTTATACTGTATGCTTCATGTCCTTGAGCTTTTTTGTCCTTCACACGTTTAGCAGAGGCTATCCCTAAGCACCAGGAAACATATTGGCTCATCTTTTGCAGAGACCTGATTGTTCTTTTCCATGTTAAAGCATCACATTGCATTATGGAAAATACATAGAGAGTCTGCAAGCTTCGTTTTGTTCTGATCTCCAGGGCTTTCCAATGAAGTACTCGGTATACATGAACATGCTTTAGTGCTGGGATGCTCCAGAGTGAACTTGGAAGCGCCTTGACAGTAGCTGTACTTGCCTCTAAAATTTGCAAGCTTCTAAGACCTTTCATATAAGAAGGGAACATGAAAACAGTAGTACCTTCCAAACCAAGGTATCTCAAATGCACCAATTTATTTATTTCTTCAGGCAAGGTACATTTTGTTAGCGAACTGCAAAAATGAAGCACCCTCAGCAAATGCAGCCCATTGAAAGAAAACAGACCTTTGCCATCAGGGTTAAAGGCCAGCACAGAACGGAGATTCTGAAGAGATTTTCCCACTTCATCATCAAAGTAATCATGAAACGCTACACGGTAACACTTCTGCTCATCTGCATAAGAAGTCTCCACATCTGTGAGGCACGCACAAACTTTCAAGAAACCTTCTTTCCTTGCTTGTCCAATTCCCCACTCACGCAACACATCATGAACTTTTATTTTCTTTATCCATCCAATGTTTTTACTTCTTTCTTCAATTTGGATCATACATCTCTGTGCCAACTCCTCTATATATCTATAGGCAACTTCTTCTTGTGTATATCCTCTTATATTTGGGACAAATCCCTCAGCAATCCACATCATTTTAAGTACATGAACTGTGATAAGATAGTCCTCGGGAAAGGATGCAGTATAAAGAAAGCAAGCTTTAAGGTTATTTGACATATTGTGGTAACTTAGAGCTAATATGCGTCCAACATCGCCCTCATTTTTCATTATTTCCCAGTCTACAGTAGCAACCATATGCTCCCATGTATGAATATTGTGGTTTCGTGAGAGGAAGGAACCTAAAACCACTAGAGCAAGTGGCAAGCCATTGCATTTCTTGGCAAGTTTTTTCCCCACTACCTCAAGTTCTGTGATGTTGTTCACTTGCGCATCAAATGGAAATGCCTTCTTTTGGAAAAGCTCCCAGCTCTTGTCTTCGTCTAATAGTAGAGGTGTATGAATTTGCAGATGTGTCTTAGGATGCTTTCCAACTTCCATATTACGAGTAGTCAGAATTATTCTACTTCCATTACCTTTGTCAGGAAATACAGATTTGATCTTGTCCCAGGTGTCTGTTGTCCACATGTCATCCAAAACAATAAGGTAACACTCTTCTTTCAGAAAATCAAAGAGAACATCGGAAACCCTTGTCTCACCAGAGATGTTTAGATACAAAGTCTTTCCCTCACTTTCCTTCCCAGCTCCCCTGATCTGTCGCACGAGCTCTCTTAAAAGTTCTAGGATTGAATACTTTGGAGAGATTGATATCCAACCATATTTGTGAAAATAACCTTCAGTTATGAGTGAAGTATAAGCTAGTTTTGCAAGTGTGGACTTCCCAGCCCCTGCCTGACCAACAATCGATACAACAGTTAGATTCTTGTTATTTTGGTCAAGCAAGTAACTCTTAATCTGTTTGATTTCATGATCAAATCCAACTATATCCATTTCTTGATCCAAAACTGGCGACACAAGTCTTTGAGAAAAGAAATCCTCATCCTCCATAAAATTGGACTGTGCTTCCATTGAAGTGTTAGAATTAATTGTGTTGTACCTGTTGTACCGCTCAAAGATCTCATTAATTTCCTTTCTTATAATTTCTATGCCTTTGCCAACCTCGCGGAGATCTACGGAATCACCAATGATGTGAGTATATTTTGATACAAAAGTTTTTCTCCTCCTAAAAATGAAATGGGCATTATCAATAACCTCTTCCACCCGGTATGCCACATCTCGAATATCGCTGGCCAGATTTCTCATCGTGTTGTTTCCTTCCAAACATTTGGCATCCACAATATTTAGGAAGCATTCCATTTGGCTCAGTTCTGCTTTCATGGATGATACTTGTCGAGGAACACCACTTAAAAAGGTAGCTTCTTGAATCACAAGGTCACCAAGTCTCTGCAATACCGAGGAAACTACTGATGCTGTCATGCTTATTTAACTGAATGGATCCAGCATGATAGTAGATGGAGAGAATTGCACATAACCAGTAAAACGATCAGTTCTCTCTTTATTGTTTAACATCCATTAGGGACAAGGTAATAGATATGTTCCCTAGGAGAAAACCAAATAAATTCAGTTAGCTAAGAAGAAAATTTTAGAAAGAAGTTAATTCCCTGCTTAGTGTTCACTAGAGACAAGTAAGGACCAACCAAAATATTTTCCTTCAGATGAAGGAAACAGAAGCATACGTTGTGACGTTTGTCAAAAGTAGGAAAAAGCTTATGAAACAGAAATGGCCCAAGACAGAAAAAGAGAAAAAATAATACAGAAAAATCCCCATCTGTACTCTATGTAGAGTTTTACCTCCTTCAATAATCAATCCTTTTTGGCGTACTTGTTTTATCGATCAGACCATAGCATTAACATCCATTAATCCTACCAAAAAGATGGTTCTTGAATGTAAACCTCGAAATTAAACAGCTTACACTGAAAAGAAAGTGAATCTCTAAAATTGGGAGCAGGAATTACCATATCCATGGTTGAAACAGACGGGATTGCAGCCCGGAGAATAGACATCGAACCGATTTGGAACAAGGATCCGCCAGCCCCAAATCAACTTTTGTTCAGGACATGGTCAGCAGTCGTCGAATTTCAGCAGAAGAAGAAACAGCGCCGAACATGGAGAGCTGGAGAGTGGAGATAGATTGACAATGATAGTGGACTGGTGGGGGCCTAGGTGGGGCTACGGGCATGTTTGCTTCTGAACGTCACCCCTCCTTTGTTCCAGAATTACAAATTTGGCCTTTCAACGCATTTGTCTGTAAACAAAACATGGACATTGACATATTACATTCGCTCCAAAATAATTACTGTTTTGGTTGTTTAACAAGAAAAAAGATATTAGAGAAATGACAATAGAGACCCTTATTAATTGATACTAGATGGTTAAGAGTGGGTGGACAGGTGAGGGTAGAATTAAAAAAATAAATTAGAGATGATTGATACGACAAAAGATTTTTTTAAGTGATAAAGTATTTTGAGATAAAACTATAAGGCCCCTTTGAATTGTAGAAATGCAAAAATACAGGAATATAAAAAGCACATGATTTGACAAGAATATAAGTGCAAAACAATCAAAAAAAATATAAAAATGACTATTTCATAGGACCGCAGAAAAAACACAGGAATTAGATAAGAGAGATAGACTCATAGGACTTTTTCCAAGAGATTTGAGCTCATGCTAGACTTTCTCCAAAACTTACATGCAAAGAGGCATTCCATAGGAATTTTGTAGGATTTAGGAATCCCTGATCCTTTGTTTCAAAGGGCTAGAAAGGAAATTATAGGATTTGAATCCTACAAAATTCCTACACAATTCCTTTGATTCAAATGGGGCCTAAACCTAGAACAACATCTATTTTGGGTGGGGAGTATCAGCTTTGCATTGGTCTCTAATAGTGTATTTCATAGATTAATTTTCTTCATAATATATTCTCGATTGACATCATATAAAAATATTCTCGAACACAAATATATAACTGCCTCCACCATATTTGTTGTCACCTCGACGTCCTTCCACTCGAGACCCACTGCTGCCACATCTGCCGGCGGGAGAGGTAGAACGATGGCAAGCACATGTATGTGGTGCGGCCGCACCTCCCGATTCGTCTTTTATTTGGTATCGTTCGTATGAGTATCGAGTCTGGTTTCAGTCTTTCATAAAATTTAAATGTTAATTTGTTGAAAACTACATACACCATTCAATTATTAATTGCTTTTTTACCTTTTCGGAGGATAAGATTGGAATAAGAAAAGGAAGAAGAGATGGGACCCACCTATCATTCCGTTGCCCTCAGGCCTCACAGAACTGATCCCTCCAGCATCCGTGTGAATCCTCCGATAAAATATCTGAGAGAGAGGGGGGAGGACCGCGGTAGGCCGGCAACCGGTCTCTACGATAGCAAGGCCTTGGCTGGGTGTGCTTTGTTCTTTATCTTCTCTATACTCCAAAATGATACAAAAGTGGCATTTGAATCAAAGATAATTTTAGAATACTCAAAAAAGGTTAATGCAATACACCTAAAACAATACAAATTAATAATGAATATACAGCTCAATGATCAAGTTGGCACTTCGATGGTCTTTGCATCAACATGGATGTCTCCTGAATATATGATATGGAGCATCGATAAATAATGGTGTCATACTAACTCACCGCTACATTTGGTAACTCATAATTCTGTTAAAGATTGAAGTTATTCATGGTGTTTGCAAAATAGAGTAAAATTAACCGAAGATAATATATAACAAACCCATGGTAAATATTACAAATAAACCCTTGAATCTATTTTCGAAGGCATTAGTGGTGATATTGAGTCGAAAAGAAATACCACATATAAATTTCAATAAGATTATTATTTCATATAGTAAAAAATGGGTAGCATTATGATAAATACATTTTTTATTTATTTTAGAAATATTATGTAATATATTTTCTTCCATTCAGCTAATTCTAGATATTGTTTATACAAAATCTACGCAAAACTTTTGTTGGGTCTGATATGCATCAATGACGTGTTATGGCTCCTATGGATGCGACTCTAGTGGCCTCATCCCACTTGTAGCACATTTTGGTTATGCTTGCATATGGCTCGCTACACTTGTATTGGCTTGTCACGCTTGTATGCCGCCTATCTGTACTCTCTGCGTAACGCTGGGTGAAAAGTGCAGTGTGTCTTCTCGATTTTGCTAGCTTGTCACCAAGGAGAATATAAAAATCATGTATAGGATTCAGTGACAACACTCTTGTAGTCAAACCTTAAAATGGACGCACTCCTGCTCTGGTTGGTGCTGGATGGTATACTTTAGCTTTTCGAACCGTATAGGTGTGGCCTGAAGAGCGAGTAGGTTCTTTTATGACATATACTCATTGTTGAGCGTGGCATGGAAGTGGCCGGTGTGGTAGGAAGTGCAGCATATGGTCATTCTCTTTAGAGAAGCAGTGCAACACTATGTGATGTGCCCATCGCGATCATTTGTCGAAGCTTCTCGGCAATGAAGAATGATCTAGCCGTCGGACACCTGTCAAGTAGTTATGGTAATGTTGGGCTACTAGCTCGACGAACTCCCTACTCGTTATTCCCTTTCATCCCTTGCACATGGATAAATATTCATAGGGTTACTGCTAGTAACAAAGGTTGAAAACCACATAATGTTCTGTGCTGGAATTAAGTGGGCTAAGGCCCATTTAAAGAATAATTCCTGTAAAATTACAAAAGCCCACCTTATAGGAAACACACGTGTGAACATTTAGTACCACCTAAGAGTGAGACCTTCTTAGATAGGAAAGTGCTCTTTAGTCCCTTGACCGAGAGAAGTAGAGGAACACACGTGTGCGCTCACTCGCCTCGCCTTGCTCGGTGAATGGTTGGCCAAAATTGGCTCCTCGTGCTTGTGTAGATACGGCTTCCTTTTGCAATTTTGTTTTGTTGCGTCCAAAGAAATTTTCGGAATTTGTTTTGGAAACTCATCGGATTTGGTTACGCGTACTTATCCGGTTCGGTTACGATATGGAAGGCGTACTAATCACACGATCTTTATATACCGAACCGCTACCTATACGCAACGTACATAAAAAACAATCTTCGGAACTATCGTCCTCGTGAACTCCTACACCAGGAGAGGGCGAATAAGGTTTTTGGGAGCGCTCCGCGCGACTGCTTGATGTTCGTCCACCACGGTTCATATTCCTCGTCGATCGATTGCGCCTCGCTGTCACCTTCCACCGCGGGTTGAACATGCGGTACATGTTGAGCCATCCCCTGCTACAAACCCTTCTCGGCAAAACCCTCAGTTCGTGATTATGATGTTCAATCTAGTATATAATCTGTTTAATCTATTTGAGTGTGGTTCTTTCGTATACATGTTTAGATTAAATATGGATGCTATGATTATGCTAGTTTATTCCTGTGTTATCGTGATTTATTTATGGAATAGATTAAATCATTATATGTGTATATTTTCAACATTCTGTATGACTATAAAATTCATAAATACGTAATTTAATTGTTAGGCTACATAAGAGATGCGTTTATTCACAAAAGTTCAATTAAACAGTACTTTAAATACAACAAATAAATTCATACATAGGGATGTTAAAAAATACCAAATACAAAGTTTTCGATTTGAATTCAAATTCATAAATTCGAATGATACAAAATTTGCGTGCAAAATTGCAAAGCCAGGGACCATTTCATTGGTTACATAAAAGTAAAAAGTTACACTGTATTTCCTAAAAAATACACTAGAATTCTGAATAGTACTATATTTACATTTGTGAAAAAAAAATAGCATCAAATACAGAGATAGACTCATTGTTACTTTTGGAACCTAAATTTCTACCATAATAAAAAATACTACTACTTATTCATCGCCTACTTCATGTTCCCGTGGAGAGGGCTCAATAGGTCACAATCATCTCTCATGTTGCACGCCATGCATAAATTACTTAGGATAAAACTACTACTCACCGTTTCCAACACATTGAAAACTGTATGAAACTCTCATCAAGAGTTTTTAAGTTTCATCTCCAAATATTTTCATAATCTTATTGGTTATTGAAATGCTAACATATATAGAACTGTGACATGAAACTTTACATTATAAAAACTAGTTTCATTCATCAAATTCAATACCATTAGATGACATGGCATTTTTAGAAACCACGTAACGAAACCATGCACTAAGAATGACATAAATGTCAGTAGTTATTTTTGACAACATTTACAGCTATTTAATTGGTGAGGCGTAAGAAAACTGCGCGAGTGCACATGCATGCTCACTAACTTGGAAAAATAAAACATACCTCCTGCCGTTGACTCGGGAGGGCGTGACGGCCCGACGAGCTTCGCTAGTCGAGCCGTCGTGTTGCGCTGCCTCTCTTATAGTTCTCTCCCACCTATATATAACTCTACTGGTTAATTCCTCCACATAACCAGCAAGTAAAGCTCAAAAGTCACTAGTAGAAAGCGGCACACCTACGGCGTTTTCCTCATGATTATGTATATTTTTGTCATTGAATAAGTAATATATATGACGAATTTTTCTGTTTCGTCATCGATCATATGTGACGGTGGTTCTTACCAACACCTATGACGAAATTTTTAAACAACGTCATAGTATATAAGAAAATTCGTCACCGATGAAGCATGTTACTGTTGGTTTGTCGTGTAGATTGAGATGAAGAACATATGCATGATTCAATTTTCTCTTTTTAATCTGAAATTAAAATTTGTAATTGGTTTTTCTGATTTTTCTAAAATCATGATTATTTAATTACATTATTTAATGTTAATAGCTATTCGTTAGATCTTTATCATATAACTTATTTCTTCCACCTAAGTAGAGAATAGAAATATATATGTTGTTGCATAATAATTGCTAACTTTAGTTCATATTCTTTATGATTGTGTCTAAATTTGAAGTGCATACAAGTTTAAACATATGATCTTTATCATGTATCTTGTTTTTTATTTCATTGTACCATTGTGAAGTAACACATAAAAAATAATTATCTTATATACATCAATATATTTTTATATGTAATAGACTACGTATAGTTTGTCCTGTAGAAGTTTCAAGAATTTTGGAGATAATTTCCTATTTTCTATAATATTTAGGCTCATATGCCAAAATATATGGATATTATTATAATTATTATGTGGTAATTTAGAGACATAACTTTGAATTGTCCCTAGAAGATATTTTTTTCATCTATCTCTAAGACATAGGCTAGAATAGAACATATGATCCTAAATATATTAAATATATTATAATCTATCAAATATTTTTATATATTTGTATAGATTTTTTGAATAAGACGAATGGTCAAGAATGTGATTAAAAGTCAACGGTGTCAAATATTAAAATCCGGAGGGAGTACTTGTAAAAAAAGTTGTACAAAGTTGCTTCTCTATGGGATTAATCAATCCTATAAAATTTAATTGAATTTGACAAAATTTTATTGTGTGAATACAATTTTAAAAAGTTTAGGGTCAAAGTATAAAATAAGTAGGGTAAAGCGGTGGGTCCCACATTTAAATTTTTCTTAAAAGTTGTATAGAGTTACTTCTCTATATGATAAATCAATCATATAAAATTTAATTGGATTTGACAAAAATTTATAGTGTGAACACGAGTTTGAAAATTTTAAGGTTCGATGGGTTCCACATTTAAAATTTGCTCAAAATTTGTACAAAGTTGCTTCTCTATATGATAAATCAACCCTATAAAATTTAATTGGATTGGACAAAATTTTATAGTATGAATACAAGTTTTAAAATTTTAGGGTCCGAGTTTAAGACTATACAAGAAGTATAAAATGAATATGGGTAAAACGGTGGGTCCCACATTTAAAATTTGCTCAAAAGTTGCACAATGTTACTTCTCTATATGATAAATCAACCCTATAAATTTAATTGAATTTGACAAATTTTATAGTGTGAACACGAGTTTTAAAATTTTAGGGTCCGAGTTTAACACTGTAGAAGTACTCATACCAATAAATTACAAATTTTTTTGTAGGAGCTCATCTCAAGAGAACTTTGAGGTTAAGCGAGCTTGACCTAAGTAATTCTCGGATGAGTGACTGATCGGGAAATTCTTCCAAAGTGCTCACCTGTTACCAGGCCCGGCCTAAGGGTCGGGGCGTGACAATATAATGTGACATGGATAACGCTGTTAATTATTTTTGTGACGATATTGAGTTTTATCTATGACCTGATAATACGTTTTCTGTGACATTATGGTTCGTCACAAAATTCGACATATTATACGACTAAAATGAGCTTCGTCATTGATGAAACCAGTTTTATCACAAAATTGATATATTCATCATTAAAAAAATAACATGACGCTCCGTTTTTTACTAATTCAGTTTCGTCACCAGTTCATCATAGTATTTTCTTTGTGACAAATTTGACATGTACTATAAAAATAACGTTTCATCACAAATAGGCACATCCCTGCTAGTGTGTCAAAACCAACAGTCTCTAACCAATTCATCTTCTCAACTCCATGGGAACCAACGCTGACAGTGGTGAACGTCCCACCGTCCGGCGAGATGAAGATCAAGTCCCCGACCTGGAGGCCATGGAAATTCTCGGGGCAGAGACCGCCCAGCGAGCAACGATGATTGCGGAGGCCAACGAACCCGTCGAATTCGACTGGGGGCGCCCGGAATTTCTCCCCCCTAAGCCGTTCTTCGTCACGGCCGAGCGGCAGACGGAGCGCGGGTCTTGGCTAGACAGCGGCGGCGGGTTCTCGGCGATTCGTGGCGCTGGTTTCGCTGGCCGGATGCGGCCGAACTATGTCGGTGTAAAGAGGATGCTGGAGTTCAGGCTGCACGACGGCAGCGACACCGGCTGGCGGATGGTGGAGTACTATCTTCTGAAGAAGAACATGAACATTGCCTTCTTAATGGTAAGTGCAATGACATCGACGACGACGATCACTTTGCTTTACTTTAGTCACTCTCTCGATATTCATCCTCTCCGACCGGTCCAGAAAATATTTTCTTTTTTATTCAGAACCATATATTTCATTTGAAAGTTCAATAAAACATACTTCGTTATGATATTATGATATACTTGGATAAAATGCATAAATATATTACCATGAAATTTTGGAGCTGATGTTATTTATACTTTGAAGCTCATGTAAATTTTCAAAACACAAAAAAAAAATTCATAAAGTCTATCTAAAATATTAGTACATACTTTCTCCATCCTAAAATATAGCAACCTACTAACTGATGAGACGTTCCATATAACTATAGATCTGGACATGAGCTCTTTTCAGATCCATTGTACTATGAAATATCATATCCGATCCTAGGTTGTTATACTTTGGGATAGAAGGAGTACGTTTGGAATGCAACACGTTTATTCAAACTCAAACTTGTACAAGTTTGACCAACATTATAGGCGGCGATTTACTTGAACATTGAACAGGTGTGTTAGAAAAATATATTCAATGTTTGATTTAGTGCAACTAATTTTATGTTATAAACATTATCATATTTTTTATAAGGACCCGACTAAACGGAGACCGGGCGCCGGTTAGTCGTATGGCGCGACCCCCCAAAAAAAGAGAAAACACGATTCCGCGCTATTCCGAAAACGGAAAACAACCCGCGCCCACATCCCGCCGCAATCCCCACGCGATCCCAGCGTCTCGCGGCCCATGCGCTCCCGTGCAGCGCTGTCCCCACGCATCCCCGCGCCGTCTGATTTACTCTGCCTTCCCCATGACAGCTGCCGCCACCATACTCGAAACAAGCGAGGAGGAAGAAGAAGAAGAAAGAAAAAAATGAGGAGACAAAACATCAAATTTTTTTAAAAAGGAAGGGGACTAACCTGGTCTCTATCAATCCATGTATACTTTCGTTCTTCTTGGAAATTTCCAGGTTGACTAAAACTAGGTTACATCCCCAGTTACACTAAGTTACATATCCCTTGCATTTGAATTGTACTAAGATTACATCCCAATTTGTATAAAGTTATATTATAATAAAGTTATATCCCATATTAAACTAAATTACATCCATACTGACCTAAGTTACTTTCCCTATTAAACTAAATTACATCCATGCTGAACTAAGTTACATACATGACGAACTAAGTTACATCCATAATGAGCTAAGTTATATCCATATTGAACTGAATTACATCCATGTGAACTAAGTTACTTTCCCTATTAAACTAAATTACATCCCACTGATGCTAAATTACATCCTGCCCCAAAACTTAGTCTCAGAATGGATGTAACTTAGTAACTTAAGTTCACAATGAAAGTAAATTAGGGTAACTTACATCCTGGTGATAATGATTGCTCGATAGGTAGTTACATCCTGCAACACAACACTATAATTACATCCTGCATATGGATAGTAACATCCTGCAACCCTAAAATTATATCCTGTGTATAGGGTAGTTACATCCTACAACACTAAAATTACATCATGTATGTGGAAGGCCATCGTTATCGTTGTGCAAATCCCCAGTGCAAAAATCGTCATCGGACCCTAGAACACAAGCCACAAAAAATCAGATGGAGTCTTAGTACTTTTGGGGTTGGAAACAAAATCAACATAAAGGAGCCCTAGAAAAGCTTGCTCACCACCAAACATTTGTGGTAGAAACCGAGATCTAACCTCTAGTCCGGGAGAAGCTCGCCGTCGATGGGGAAATAACGCCGTGAGATCGCCTCGACAGGGGGAGGCAGCGACCGAGGACACGGAGGAGCACAGGGATGGGTGGAGCGCCGTGGACGCGGGGAGGCAGCCGCCGGAGTTAAGAGGAACCTTCGTCGCTGCCGTCGCCACCGCAGTTGAAATCGTCGTCGCACGGATTTGGGAAACGGGCGGAGAAAGAGGAGAAAGAGGAACGTGCGGAGAAAAAGGAAGCGGGGGAACGGGCGCGCGTGGAGAGCCACGCGTCGCGCGGACGAGGCGTTCACCGAGTAGCGCTAGCCAGCGACCAGAGTCGCGTTAGATTTTCCGTTTTTATAAACTTAATCGAAGTTAGAGAAGTTTGATTTTAAAAAGTCAAAATATTTATTATTTTAATTTTGATTAAGTTTAAAAAATTGAATTTTAACTCAAATAATTATATCTTACGTTTTGAGTTATCTAACAATTAAAAGGTATTAGTACATCAATTTTTCATATACCATTAATTAATCTATTCCACTGATATGGAAGATCCCAATGGTAAATAACTACGATGACAAAAGGAGTACTTACTTTTTGCTGTTTAAGCATGCTTTGGCCTAAGAGCGTCGAGTTCACGAAACTGCCAGTAGCCCGCACTACTGGAGAAACGATCTTTGGCTGATCATCTCTAGTCCCGAATAGATCTGGTTGCAATTGGAATAAGTCGATACCATCGAATGACGACATCTAATTTGCCTCAGTCAAGTAGTATATATGAAGGTGATGTCATCACTGAGTTCACCTTCGTGTACCATAAAAACAATGAAACCATTGTATCTAAAGGGTGAATGAGAGGACATGAAGGTGAAGCAGCAATAGTATGCACTCACCTCGCCTTGCCTTCCTTGATCATCGCCTTAGTGACCTTGTTGAATGAGCAGTGGGGCCGCCGATGTGAAGCGGAGAAGGAGCGAAAGTCACCACCTTTCTAGCTTCACCATTAAACATTACCTCAGTTTTCTTTGCCACTGTGGCCTACTCTAACAAGACGTAGGCCACTAGATCTAGAGTGGTGATGAGATCAGGGACAACATGGACTAAGTTTCCTCGCCTTGGTGACAGCTGGTTTTAAGTTATGGTGATGAGAAATAAGGATATCTTTTTAGGATCTCCTTGTGTTTTTTATAGTTAATCTTTCATCTATTTTTTTGGCAAATCAGGACAGTTTTATTCATACGGGATTTAATAGGCTTTCCACTGCCTCCCTTATACACACAAGGAGATCAGTCATACAAAACCAAACCGGTTCATACTCCACAGACAGCGTAGCACAACAATGTGATGTAATATTAGCTTCCTTACAAGCCGAAACAAATTGGAAGGAAAGAGAGGGAACCGGCTCCTCTACCTTTAGGAGCAAAGCTATGTGGTGACTTTAACCTTCACTTACTATATTCATTTCTCATCCAACAAATCAGATTGGATATGTCTTTAACTTAAAGAAAAAAATAGTAGAGAAACCTATGCCATTGTATAAGAAATGAATGGTGGATAGGTGCTAAAGTCATCATAGACCTTTACCCCCCCTATAAGTGGTTCCGAAAGAGAGGAAAGCCTGCTCAACTCTCTGATTTCATGCCATAAACCTGCTATGGCGCTTTGTCTCCCGTTTTCCGAGCATAACCATCCAGCAAGGTTAATATTTCTCTATTAGAAAATTTACCTATACATTATACTGCAAAAATTATATGAGCTAAAATTTGAAGTTAATTTTTCAGCCGGTACACCCAGTTAGCAATGAGAATTTTCTTTCAATTTGAAGCAGTGTTAACCTTTCAGAGAAAACAAAACTCTGAACCAAAATTTGTCTTTCAAAACAAGTCTTATCCAGAACAATATACTTCTAACATCCTCGCAAAAAAAAGTATAATTACATAGTTTCTGAATTTGCTTTCATGCAAAAACAAAATACAGCGCCATGTTTTTATTTCAGTCACATTTTGTAACATACCAAGAAAATAAAACCTAGAGTTTTTAAGTTAAGTGTGTGTGTGATGCATTTAGCTAAGTCAACTTGTTTCAAAATTTGCATGAAAATTAGTCTTGCACAACTAATTTGCACACTTCTTGCTTGACTAGACAAGTAGTTTAGAAAAATAAGAAACTAGCCCAATAAAACCTTGTGCACATAAAATGATAAAATAAAAAGTGTCACATGCATCATGCGTAATGCCTTGGTGTGCTTGGATTATTTTTATTGTTTTTGGATCTTCATGCATAATCAAATAGGGCATAAACATGCATTCCATGAAATCATTTAATTAATTCCTATACATGTACCCTACATCTAAAAATCCTAGAAAATCTTGCACACTTGCTTCACCTCACAAGTAAACAACCTAAATTGTTTTCAAATGTTTTGTAATCTAGTTTGGTCCCTTGTTGTTGTGCTCTAAAATCAGCCAACTAGGAGTTCTAACCTAGCCTAGTGCCCTCCTTGCCTCTTCATCAAATCTCGACCAAAGACCAATAAGGGTTTCCACTTCTCTCATCTCTAAATTCCGATCGTGCAAAGACTTTAATCTTGTTACATCTAATGTCACCTTCCAACCCTCTCTTCTTAATTCTTTCTAGCGTGGTCAACCACCATCCTCAGCTAAAACCCTAGCCCTTTATTGAACAAATTCCTCTTCTAAAGTAATTCTTTCACCCTCCCCTAATATCCACAAAGCCATGCTTGTTGCTTCAACACCCTAAATCCTAGTTTAAATCCCCTTTCATCCAAAATGAGGCATATCATTTTATGCTATGCTGCATAGGAGCCACAAGTCCTAAAATAATCACCAGAGACAAACCGCTCACCCAAAAATTCCACAAAAATTCTCAAAAATATCTTGAAGTACCGGGAACCATCCCACAAATTTTCAGAATTTTCCACTAAAGCTTGCTAGGTCGATGATCAACCTTGTTGCACCCAAGCCATTCCTTGCCTAGAAGGCTGAAATTCAAATCCTCTCAATGACAGGTGGGCCCCCACCACTCCTATTCTATACACCAAGACCAGGGACACTTCCCACTGCCTCAGACCAGCATAGGACACTTGCCACCCAGCATGCTTCCCTCTCCCTCTCTTTCCCTTCCTCCACAAGCAAGAGAGAAAACTCAACTGCCACATTTCTATGCAAACATCACCTTCCAGAGCACGGCACGACTCTCTCATCACGTTCCCACAAAGAACCAGTTCGTTTGAGCCCAAGATAGCCAAGAACAACCTCTTCTTCTTCATTGGCGGCGAGTTTCTTGCCGCCTCCACTCCTGTCCGGTGAGCATCTCCCTCTATAGAACCTTGGAACGTGCTCTAATAATCATGCCTGACCTAACCATGCCCTTTTTCCCCTGTTTTCCATCGGTCGAGCATGTAGCGTGCATCGTCAACCTCACCGCCGGCCTCCCGGTGAGCCGCCGGAGTTCGGCTCACTTTCCCCGACGCCTCAGACCTCTACATGCCGCGGGGCTTCGCCATCGTCATCGTCTCTGAATCCTTGGGGTCGGGCTAGGAGAAATCATCCTCCCGTGCCGTCTGACGCGCGAACGTGGTCGCCGTTCTCCTCGCCAGCTTTCCGGTAGCGCCGCCACCGTCTGCTCGTCGTCCCCGGCGCCGGCACAGGACGCGGCAGGCCAAGCCACCTCGCCGGCACCCTCGCCTCGCCCTTCTGAAGGTTCTGCTAGAATCAATCGAGCCGGCGTGCCCCAAGCCGCGAGATCTTCGCCGCCCCCTTTTCTCCGGCCATCCACTGCCGCCGTCGTCGATCTGCTACTCCAGTGAGTCCCGGGTCGATTCCCCGCACTTGAGCCATCCTTGTGACGTCCTTAACTCCCCCGAAACTTTTGTGTAGTAGGGGAAGCTGCGCAACGAGCTATCGCCGTCGTCCCGACGCTAACCGCCGCCGCCGGACCAACTTCTCCGCCGCCGCGCCAGGCCCAGATCCAACCCCGATGAGCCTTCCTGTAATCCGTAGGAGCACATGCATGTGCATCCCGAGCCTGTCCAAGCCCAAAACCACGCATGCACCACTCGCTGGCCTTCCGCCGCCGCTAGCATCGCCGCCGGCCACCATCCCGGCGACCGCTGACCCGCACTTCACCCCCATCCGAACCCTCTCAGCCCCCTGCGTGTTTCTCCTTTTGGTTGCGTCCTACCGCCGGCGCTGCCGCGAGCAACCTCTCCGGTGTCGCCGCTGCCTCTTCCCGTCGCCATCGCCGCCGTCGATTTGCCAGCTCCGGCCGCCGCATGCCACCCACATCGTGTCCCCTAGCATCGCCAGCCCGCCACCGTCCCGTTCCAAGCCTTACCGCCCGCCGCTGCGCCGCCGCTCGCCGGCGATGCGCTCCGCCGAGCCGCCGGCCACCCTGCTGCTCTGCCCAGCCGGCCGTGAGCCACTGGCTCGTGGGCCCGCCTAGTCAGCATCTCACTAAGCGCCGAGGACCTCCATTAGGGAAAGTTTAAAACAGCCAAGGGCTAAAGTGAAAAACTCCAGACACTGCCATGTGGACTCAAGGACCTATCCGCAATATACCTAAACCCCATGCTCTCTTTATGAACATCGCCAGGGACCGCGGGTTTATACCCAAATCCTTCCGGGGACTTTTCTGAAAAATAACAGCCAATGACATGTGGACCCCTCTGGAACAAAATTTGGAAAATAAAAATAAAAGGTTTTCTCTGAATACTTTTGAACTGAAAATATGCATAAATTGCAAAATTCATAGTAAATCCATTTCAACTCTAAATAATGTCAAACCAGTTTTTTTAGATTCATAAAATGGTGAACTAGATTCCTGTAAACAAAAAGTTGGTACTTTCTGTACAAAGTTTATCTCTAAAATTTGTGTAGTAAATAAGTAGTACAAAATTAGGCCTAGAACTTGTAAAATCAATAGGAAATTCATCCTTGCTCCAAAAATTGTGAAACCAGTTTTGTTGAATTTCTAAAATCACTCTCTGTAAGTTTGTGAAATAAAACATGACCACTTTCTGGATGAAGTGACACTTAGGATTTATTTGCTTAAATTAAACATGCACAATTATAAAATTAATAACTTGCTTTTGGTAGCTGATAAAATAGAATTTATTCCACCAGAATTCTTGTAAAACCAGTGCCAACCCCCTGCATCATTTGCATTCATTTTAGAGAATTTTGGGTTTTATGCTTGCTATGTTAATTATTTCCGTATATGCGTAATTTGTATAGATGACGGTATTCTTGTTGGAGTGGTGATTGTATGCTTGATGACCTGGTGGAGAACATTTTGAATCAAGGCAAGTTTTTCCCCTCCTTTGACCACATTGATCCTATGTTTTTATGGGCTAAATGATTCTATTGCAAACATGCATACGTTAGCTAGTAATAATTTTGGTATAAACTATATAAATGTGGGAATGGTAGATATGACCTAATTGCTACATTATCCACCTTGAAATATTGAATCCTCTACTGGTTGTAACCTTAGAGTGCTTTTGAGTATAATTATTTGTGCTTCCATGGGTTTATATATGCTTATATTGCCGCTACATGCTTATAAATGGTTACCGCTTTACAATTACTCTCTTTTGGAAAATGTTATATGTGAAAATGATTATTTTGATGTTGCTGGACAGAATTTAAATGCGTGAGTATTGTAAACTGAAAATGGAGATAAACTTGTTTTTAGACTTGGGCGGCGAGTGGTGTACATATGGTGGAGTTGTGCACCGATAGGGGGAAGCGTTCACCCGAGTCGATTAAGGACCGAACTTTATGACACCAACTAATGAAAACAGTACAAACCACATATGCTAAGTATCGGCTGGCCTTAACCTATTAAGTTGTTTAGAGTTTAGCCTTGCATTTTGGTAGGCTGGAGAGTATGAGCTAGCTTGGATAGTAGCTTAAAGGAAACTTCCCTTGTTGTTGATTTATTGATGTTTTATGATTTTAGCGTGTTGGCCGTCTTACCACACGAGTGATGATTTGTTGGGGGTTTGTCCAATACAACGGTTTTGTGCCTCGTGGGGGATGCCGGGCAGGGTTCCTCACGGCGTTAGGTTAAAGCGTGGGCCCGCTACCTAGCGGCGTTGCCTTGCTAGCAACGTGGGTTAACACACATCGTGCTGGTGCAAGGCTAAACAATAAACAATGTAACGGTTTCGTTGTGACCTCTAGACCGCATTCAATGTGTAGAGTGTGGTGATACTGACGGGTATCGAACAAACTAGAGCGATCCATATCATGTGGGATTTAAAGGTTGTACAAACTCTGCAGAGTCAAAACTAATCGATTAGCCGTGCTCACGGTCATGAGCGGCATGGTGAAGTGTCATGAGTATAGTGTTATGATTTTGAAATGGTTGTGAACTTGATTTTGAAATGAGATGATTTATTTGTGATCTTGTGGAAATGGTGGGTGATGGATGATGGATGATGGTGTATGAAGATGGTACTACCTCGAAGGGTAGTGATGAAAATATACTCATATTGATGTTATTATTATTATTACTTACTTATGCTTTTACTACCATGTTTTATAAATTGACGTTGCGAAATATTATGAACTTAAATTGGCATTTATGCAAATGAGCCTATACACTGCCTTATCTTCACGATAAGCTAGCATGTAGTATGTTAGGGTTGTTCCTGACTTGCCAGTATATTATTTATTTAATGTACTGATTTCTTGCTCTCTATTTTGTATATTGCTGCTCAGACCTTGCTGCAGGTGATGACCGTTGAGTGGAGCCTTTCCGCAGCTTGCTTGTTTGATTTGCAGGACGGTTCTTACTAGAGGATTACCCCTAGTCGGTTTGCCTGTGGTTGGTAGACACGCATTCCGCTGAACCATATTTATTTTGGCTTGTCGCCAATGTACTAACTTAGTTCTATTTAAGACTATTTATGCTTATGTTTAGAATAGCACCATTTTATTTTGATGTCAATGCTTGAGATGAATTGTGTGGAGTAAGTTGCATTCCTGGGCAACTAGTTGCATATGAGGATGGGTTTGAAATAGTTGAGATAACCGGGGAATATGCCTTTGTTGAGATCGAGTCTCTGGGGTACGCTTTTGGTCGCTATCATCGAGTGGTTTGACGGGCGTATGACGTAGACGATTGGTTTGGCTATTCCAACGGTTGTGTCCCCTATTTCATATCCGATGCCTTATAGCCTCCGTAGTGCACTCTTAAAGACATGTCGGGGTCTGCGATGAGTTTCGATGGTTATTGTACTTATTCGGGGATTTTTATTCGAGACCACATCCATCCAGATATTTCGCGCTGGCATGCCTCGAAGCGTTGCACCACTTAGACTCTACAATGTCCTCACACATTTCCTTATATGATTGTTACTTCTCTCTTTATTTTCTCCCTCCCCTCTTCTCTTAAGTGGCTTTACCCTAATTGTTTTCGTATATAGTGTGTAGTCGAAAAATTACATTGTAAATATTAAAATTGACATAGTAAGTTTTCAATGCTAGAGTGAAAATGAATATAAATTGCAATTTAAAAATGATTATTTTTTGTAAAAATACTGCGACATAAGTTTAGACAGTCACATTTGCTTTTCTCACTCTATCTGCAGGTCTTGTTCCTCCCGACGATGATGCAACAGAACAGCTCCCCAGCCAGGCCACAGATAATTCGACAAGCACTTTATCCCATGCGACATCAATTCTGGAAGCAGAGTTTTATGGAGAGAGCAGAAACTTGCGTAATTTGTTCAATCCTGTTGATCACTTTGGAGGTATCATAATCTTAATTTCCTAGTCAATGCTGAAGATAGGTATTATAATTTCCTAGCCCTGCAGTTTCGTTGATGCCGTATCAATTTTGTAGTGTTTAATATTGGCAAAATTTTGACATGTTCCGGAAAAATAGGTACTCCCTACGTTTCAAAGTATTCGGTTTCTGCACCAAAGTGCATTCAACCGATTACACGCATACTATCATATACCCCAAGAGAAACAAATATATGACTCGTGGACAATTATATGCTTGCTCAACAAACCCTTACCCTTCCATTGTGCAAATATCCTGTTTTCCAGTGATAACATAAAAAATAAAATAAAATAGCAGTACATGAACTTAACAAGTGCCATAATTTACAAAATGATTATTTTGGTATACAAACCTGTATATCTGGTCGGCACGAACCAAGGCCATAATTACATGACATAGCTATTAATCAAGAGAAAATTCACTACGTACCAATGAATTTTCTTTCTTTCTTTTTTTGAGAATTATCAATGAATTTTCTTTCAATCTCTTCTATACCCGTAAAATTGACCTAATTCTTTACGTACCCCTGAGTTTTTATCTCCAACCCCTTTATATTCATTTCGTTAGTTAACCGTGAGTTAACCGTTATATATTCTCCAAAATAACAACATTATCCTTCCCATCTATCACATATTTGTGTACTTGCTTATTGAGAAAAATAAAATTCTAAAAGGTGGAAAAAGATTCATTATAGAAAAACAAAACAACACGATATTATTTGACCCACCAATTTAAAGAACTATTTTAATTTCTAAAATAATTTTTAAATTGTATTTGATGAAATATATATAAATATTTGTATGGAAATTTAAGCCTAAATAAAAAATTCGTTTTTTCAATTTCTCAGGAATATTGTGTGTATTCCATAATATTTATTAAATTTATTTGAAAATTTAAATTTATTTTTAAAATTTTAAGGAAAATAATTATGTATTGTTTGATTTTATAATGAATTCAATTATTTTTACACAATGAGATTTATGTTTATTGAGTAATTTATAAAATTAATATAACCATTTTGATAAAATCTAACGTTCAACTAGTGGTCAACTAACAGAATGGGTATAAGGGGATCGAGATGAAAACTCATGGGCCCTCAATTGTGTGCCCTGAAATTTGTCCCATCTTTTATATACCCCTGAGTTTTCATCTACAACCCCTGTATACTCATTCCGTTAGTTGACTGCTACTAGACCGTTAGATTTTTGTCAAAATATCTATATTGTTATTATCATGTATGTATGCTAATTACTCAATAAACATAAATCTCAGTGTGGAGAAATAATTGAATTCGTAACAAAATCAAACAAGATATAATTATGTGACTTAATTTTTTAAAAAATAAATTTAAATTTCAAATAAATTAAAAAAATATGAAATGCCCACAATATTCCCGAGAAATTGAAACAACAAATTTTTTATTTAGGTTTAAATTTCCATACAAAATGTTTATGCATATATCATCAAATACAATTTGTAAAATATTTTAAAATTTATATAAAATTTTAAATTGGTGGGTCAAATAATTATATGGTGTTTTGTGTTGATAAAATGAATCTTTTCCCACCTTTTATAATTGTATTTTTCTCAATAAGTATGTACACAAGTATGTGATAGATGGGAAGGGTAATATTGTTATTCTAGAGTATATTTAATGGTCAACTAACAAAAATAGATATAGAGGGATAAAGATGAAAATTCAGGGGCATGTAAGAAATAGGGTAAATTTTAGGAGCATAAAAGGGATTGAATGAAAATTCCTTGGTATATATGTAGGAAATTTTCTTATTTATAAATGTAGAGAATCCCACAATATAATCCCAGTGGACATCACATCATAAAGAGCGTACAACTCTCTGCAAAATTAGTTTTGCTGTGTCATTTTAGCCTTGGTTTTGTATGCCCCAGACAAGTCCTTGCACGACACAACAAGCATTTTACTATTACTAGTTTATGCAGTAAATTAGACGCACCTACCAAGTTCGTGAACCTCTAATCTAATTCACTAAAAAAAAACTAGTCCAAGAGCTTGTTTATACAGGCTAAGGTAATCTAATAAACGAGTATAATTTTTTATGATAAAACACATGAGTACAACATCACTATGAACTAGCTAGTTTTTTTTTTTCTGTAACCAACCTCTAAACATGTGTATATGTCCTAGAGGCGGATATATTAAGCACAAAGAAAACACATCTCCCCAAAGAACAAGCTAAACAGCAATATAAAAAAGGTGATATGCTGTCTCTTTGCAGGAACAATATTTTTTACTACCTTTCTACACCCTTAGTTTTGATAAAATGATCTTTTAAGTTAAAATGACTACTTTTAAGAAACCACGTAAAAATGGAGGCTAGCTAGATGTTGTTTGATTGTGCTGAACTCTTCAGTGATTGTTCTCCTTGTACATAATTAGAACAGCCATGAGTTCACCAGGTGCATTTCTTATACAAGAATAGAGTACACCAACATTTCTGCCTTCTCCCAACAGGTCAATGGTTTCAAGACGATGGTCAGCTGTTGAACGAGCAACTTTTGTCCTACAGCGAGAGCTGCGACGACCCTGCAGGGATTCTTCATCAGGGAAGCCAAGATCAATCTGCATCGACAGATGCAGTAGTACACAGGATAGAGAAAAGATCAAAGCGCCCAAGATCTTGTACCGGGAAATCAAAAGTCTGGGATCACTTCACCAAGATAGTGACCAAGGATCCCGAAGTTGTGTATGCGGTGTGCCATTGCTGCGACAGGATGTTCAGAGCCCATTCCAGGAAGGATGGCACGTCTCACCTCAGGAGGCACGCCGAGAAATGCAGCCGCGGCAAGCACCTGCAACAATGTTATCCAGAGCAGGTGCTCTACCATCCAATGATAAATAATAGTAGATGGGAAGAACAACATTATGGTGGTGGTCTAGGGCAACCCATGATGGAAGCAAGTGATGCTGATCTGTTTGGAATGCAGGAGTTTCAAGAGATCTTTCTGGGATTTTGACATGAATAAGTTCAATATCCTGTGTTTTAAACATATATGGAATAAAGTAGTGTCAGGAACATATATAGTCTATAGATGTACCTGATGCGCAATGCCGGGATGCCTCAAACCTATATCTCAACATCATTTTTTTGGTCTACTCATGTGGTGGTTCTGTGAGGCACTGACCAAACAAAGCTCTGGAATAGTCTAGCAGCAAATCTACCACAGTTTGTTGTACCTTTGGGCCTAAATCAATACAATTAGCGTATATTTTTCATATATTACCATAGAAAGGTTTAAGTCCTAGATCCAAAATCATCGTTTGAGCTTCCCTTCCACGTGGAGGGAAACCAAGCCCTTTGGTCGCAGCAGCAGCAGTTTTTTTTTAAAAAAAAAATCGTCGGTCTCGCGCTGACAAGTGATGGCCGGCAGTCATGGCCTTTTGTGTGAGAGATAGTATAATACTGCATTTCATCTTTAATTCCTGTGGAGCTAGATATCGTAGTGAGCTGATTACTTTCCTCAAATTACTTTCCTGTTTCCAAATAATTTTTTTTTGAGATGTCCAAATAATTTATTAGGTCTCCTTAACATCACTAATATTTTGGGTACTTAAATACTGATGTGTGATATTATATTTTGGGGTGTTTCAATATTTTAAGTGGTACAGTGCCCGTGCATTGCAATGGATGAAAAATAAAAGCAAATTGTTAAAAAAATATTCTGGTAAGAAGGTGCTTGTAATAATGGTACAGTAACAATTAACAACACCAATCAAACAAAGGTTCATTATATATAATAACAAGGTTCTTTCATAAGAGTCGTCAAACGGAACATAAATCGATTTAACTAGAGATAGTATCATTGCAAACCATCAATTGACGTAGTGTCATTGTATATCATGAGACATAAAAAAAAAACTAACGACGTTGGCTGGTGCTAATACAATTGAGTAAATCTTTTACATTATTGGGAATATATCTTGCACACTCATTTCCCTAGGACATCAACATATGAGATAGGAATTTATTACTTAGGTCATTGCCATCCTGCACAAGTAAATAATTAGAATAATGAGATATATATGCTTGTTAATTAGTGAACGGTACTGTTAAGAAAGAATATGTGTATTTTCCATTAAAAAATTTAACCTTGCATGCTGGCAAATGTAGCTCTCCATGGCTCCAATAATGCATAAACAAGCAAACAAGGTACCTAGACAGTGTACTGAAAACAAAAAGTTTTAGCTATCTTTATGTTAGAGGAAAAATTATGTAGTACCGACAAATATTTTATAACAAAAATGATTACCTGTCTTCACTCGGGATATCTAGGATTATATGTTCAAACGGGATATGTCTTTAGTGTTCAAACGGGATATGTCTTTAGTCCATCCAGACTTTTTCATGGCTTTCATTAAGTAGTCGGATACGAATACAATTTTTTTTCAAGTAAGGTCCTAATGGACTGCGAGAGGACCCTTCACTAAGTGGGCTAGGGTCCAATATAAAGAGTTTTTTTTCTCTTCTTTTTCTAGTATGAACAAAAAGAACCTACCCATCATTTGTATTGGCAAAAAAATCTGTAAAGAGGTAACCGTTAGGATATAAAAGCAACATATGATAATAGGCTAAGGATAGAAAACTTACTGTATGCAGCTTGAGGGACTGTAGGCACACTCAGGTTAGCAAGAAACCGACATGGCAAGTTCTATATATATATAGCGCACTTGAGCGCTGTCAGTTTTGGGAGTGCTCCTCCATCCCTCCCACCATTCAAAATATTCAGCAAAACTAGCACGACTCACGGGTCCCCTTTTTCTGTTTCCCTCCCGCTTAACCCTTACCTGAGTTAAAATTTTACCACCCATTCTCAACTACAATTCCTGTTTTCCATTCCTGCACATCTGTTGTGTGAGTTAAAATCTTACTATCCATTCTCAGCTGCTCATCCGCACACCCTCTTGCATAAGTTGGGATTTTACTCATCCTAATGTGCTGATCCTTTTTCATATGCCAAATTAATATTTTACTATCTAGTTAGATTTATTTTCACGTGCATCCATTGGGCCAAGTTAAACTTTTACTATCCAATTAGATTCATTTCCACGTGCATGCATTGGTCAGTTAAATTAAATTTTATTGTCTGTTTGCAAGGTGCAGTTAAAACTGTACTGCCTGATTTCATCCTAGTTAAAAATCACCAGTTAATTTTAATGTCAATATTAGTACCAATTCGTCTCCATGAAATCTGTAGTAGTTTTTCACTCAAGTGAGTGATTTTTCAAGTTTCTCGGAGGAATAAAATCTATAGTGAAATATTTACTAAGGATAATATGCAAATAATAATTACTTTGCTATGCAAGGAATTAAAAAACAAACAA
The DNA here is from genome assembly GCA_000325765.3 of Leersia perrieri. NCBI lineage: Eukaryota > Viridiplantae > Streptophyta > Magnoliopsida > Poales > Poaceae > Leersia > Leersia perrieri. The sequence goes on from CM002477.1 coordinate 3,553,914, forward strand.
CCATTACGCAAGTAAAAATATTACACACATATGTTTATTCCATAGCTTATACAAAAACTCGATCTTATACAAAAATTTCAGAGCAAATAATTCGATTTGAACAGATCTGCTCATTCGGAAAAATCAAAACACAATAAAAAGTAAGATCTGCATCTGGACGTGAGGGTGCCGACCACACCAATCCGGCCCCGGTATCGCCATCGAATCTCCAACCATGACCCTGCCCCCCTACTCACCTTGACGGCTTGGCCTCGCCATGGCTGCGATTTGGTTGTCTGCAAATGTAAAGGACAACGCAGTAGCATTAAAAGGCCTGACCACCCATTCGTTTGACAAAGACACCAACGCAGATAAGCCTCGTCACTCCGGCGACCTCATAGATGACTTGTTCTTCTTCACCTCCTACATGAGCATGGCAAATCACTAATATCATCACTAAAGGGGGAGGTATATCAACGTTTAGCTAGTTCATACAGGTGTCAGGTAAAGGTAACATTCAACATGCTTTGAAATGAGAAAGGTCACAGTTTTTCACATCGAAGCATTACAAAATTATTGACCTGCCATCAAATAATATACTAATGAAATAAAGCACATGACATCAAGATTGTAAAAGAGGATTAGCTGATGACCGATAGTTGAACTAGGAGGAGCAGCCATGGACCATATTGGCAGCGACCGGCAGCGGGAAGGGCATCATGTTGATTACCAATTGTTGGCAAATGCAGGTATACTAAAGTTCAGCAGACAATCAAATTGTTGATAAGCACCCATTTACACGTAATAGATAGCATGCAAGACCAGATGAATCAGTGTATCACAATCCCTCTACAGGAAAAATTAAGCTTAAGGAGCTTCTGGTTGGATTAAAGTTTCTGATTGGATTAAAGCAAGGACACATCTAATTGTAGAATATTTGCAGGCATCAAGTAGTGGAATACCTCTCAGCTGCTGCACTCTAATGCAGGTGAAGCGTTTGAATACAGGACGTGGCCCGTTGCATGTTGCCGACAGGGATGAGGGACATCCGAGTACTTCACGTGATGACATCCGAATACTTCAAGTATACCCTGCACTCCATAATGCTGTGCGTCTTGCTATTGTAGATCGGACACCAGTTGGCGAACGTGCGTGCTTCTTCCTATCGCCCGTTTTCTTCCACATAGGCTTTGACGCATTGCACCGTTTTATAGTCTTCTAGGGAATGCTTGGTGGTTTTATAGATGGCACACCAAGTGGTTATCTTGATGCCGAACTCCCTCGCTGGCGCCTGATATCACAAAGTGGACTCCCGAGGTTGCTCCTTTGTCGTAGCGGTTGGTGCCTTGTCCTCCGTCTGAACGGGAAGGGTTGTCGACTTCTGGTTAGCTCCCCCTTCTGCGACTATGCCATCCTGGTTTATAATCACTGGCTGGCCGGGGGTGATTGGTGTAGTCTTGCAGACCGAGAAATTGATTGACCTGACTTGAGTCCACACCATCGTTGTCGGCACTGGTGCCGCATGAGCACGGTTGGTGTAGTTGTCGGTGTAGTTTGGCAGCATGTCATGAGGTCCCTTGAACGCCAAGACCCTCTACCTGGCGCGCCACCGTCAACGGCTGATATCCATAGATGGGGTATGTAGATGATGGGGGAATGCTAGTGTAAGGACTGATATAATACGATATTGCTGGAACACTAGGGCAAGTATTTTTATACTGGTTTGTGTCCCGAGTAGGTAATAACCCTACTTTCAGTTTATATGGGATTACTGGTGGGAAAATTCCCGAGTACAGAGTATAATATGTGGAGACGGGGTTCCGACGAGACCGTAGTCAAGGGGGTTGACTATAATCCCAACAGCTTTGGTGGCTAAAACTACAGAACGGAAACTCGGGCTTCTGTTGTGGCTTGATCGATCTGTCCTTAACCCATGGGGTTGGCAATCCTTTTATACCATAGGCTACCAGCAGTTCTCGGGTAGGACTCGCACTGTGAGACCTGCACGTCGAGGGAAGTCTGTCTTCTACGAGTAAGACTCCGTCTAGTCTTCTGGCATACGGACTCCTTCCATATTATGTTATGATTTCTTTGTATATCTTGGTCTTCTTTCTGTATTCATGCAAGTATACCTTCCCGTGTACTTTACAGTTCCGTGCAACAAGGGTATCCCTTATCTGTAATCTTGACAGCGGTATTATTGTACCTACTCTTATACATATTAGTTGTAGCCAACAAGTTAGCTCTATATAATTAAGCTTGCTAATAGCTAACATGTTTTGACGAAGTCAGTTTTGCCACTAGTTCGTCATAGAATTTTACTCGTGACAAATTTGGTATCTACTGTGACAATAACGTTTCATCATAAGTAGACACATTTTTACATTTGTCTTATGGCTTAAATATACTCACTCCATTCAAGAAAAAAACATAACTTCTGAAGCTCTAGATTTCTCAAGAAAAAAACAACTTATTCCTTCTAATTTACCTTCGATCCATAAATCGAGATGTTTTATCACTTTTATATCATTCGCATCACCTACACGTCTATATTACTTTTACATTAATTAAGTTTATTATTGTTTTTCTTCTCCCTACGAGCTGCTTTGGGATTTTAGGATGCTCTTTATTTGGGACAGAGGTTCCCCAAGGATTTTTCTACAGTAATTGTGTGAGATGTAGTCGTCAGATAGCTCTACCAGACGACAATTTGTAGCGAAGAAATTGAAAGAAGATGGAAAGTCGAGTTGCTTCTACAGATATACTTCCTCGTTTTTTTTTTGTTTAACAATTGAGAATGGAGGAATACCACGTTACGTACGTAGCTATGAAAGTGATATTAGTAAGCAACGACCAGCTGTATGTGTTGAATTAATAACTGCTAGCTTGGACTGTAACGAAGGCAGAAGAGAAGCCTGCCACATGCATATTCAAATGGTGGGGCATGCCGTTGATCGATCATTTGGTCCGAGATAAGTCTGCCCGCCAGAGCTGACCATTGACGATCGCGCGATTCAGCACATCCACATTCTTTTCGTTGAGGAAAGAAAAAAAGTATCAAGCTCAGGAGCTCGCTGCATATATATACACATATAGGTCCCTGCTACAATTAAGGCCAGATGCAGGTCGAGAAAAAAAAGCTAGATTTAAGGTAGTACTTGTATACAGTAAGAGAGAGAGAGAGTGTGTGTTTAATCAGCTATCTTGTCCATAATGACTATCTGTGGGCGTCGTCTTCTTGGTCGTCCTGCAGGCATCAAGCTTCTGCTAACGGTGATGGTGCTTGTGGCCTTGTGCTCCACGATTGGCGTGCAAGGAGTAGGAGGAGCATTTCAAAGAAGGATGCTTCGCGATGGCAGCTCCACGCTGGGGTCTCCCGTTCCAAACAAGAACCCTCCTGTACATTGTTGCAAGTAAAGTTTATTAGTTAGTTAATCCTGATCAACTTAATACGTCAGGCTGCTGTACGACCAGGAGCAGCTAGCGGTGTCTGCAATGTGGTTTGTTTCCGATCTAGTTAGAGGCGAATTTGTTTGCAGAATTGCAGTGTGCACATGCATGCATGTTGATGTTAGTTTGGTTATGTGTGTTGCTCATTGAGTTCTCCTTTGTAATATCTTTACCTATTATAAGTTCAAGATGAATCTGTAGTTTTCTGCCCATGCGTTTTCGTCCGTCGTTGACATCAGCGTCCGTTTCGCTGACGTCAGTTGTCCGTTGCCATCAGCCGCATCTGAATCGGCGGCATAGACCGGACGAGCTCTTTAGAAAAATCCTCCAAAAGATACTCGAAAGAATAAAAAAATATCACCCGAAAAACCAATTTTTTCTAGCATGTTTTAATGCAACCCAGTCTTTGCCCACCAAATTGCATTTCAGTTCATGCGTTTTCCAAAATAAAAACCGTAGCACCAGTAATATTCAGATCCAATCAAACAGACCAAAAAATTCAGGAGTAAAAATTCAAGCGCATGGCCCATAAAGCACAGATCGATGAAGTTCAAATCACAATCCACTTTGGTAAAGAGAGATTAATCAGTACAGCATTACAAACATTGGTGTCAAGTGATAACCCAATATCCTGAACCCTGTAAAACATCCCAATAGCACTGTACATGCCATCCACCAGCAAGAAAGAAATCATTTTTTGAGGATGAGTTAACCACATAAACAAGAAATC
>CM002477.1:3590834-3618047 GCA_000325765.3 Leersia perrieri
TTCTTCGTTGTGTTATTTCAGTTGGTCTTTATCTTGGATTTCCTGAACTTCTTCATGGATTTATTTGCTCTTCGGTTCTTCGGGTATCTCAGGCAAGTCCAACCCTTTGACCATCTCTTGTTACTATCTCAATATATGTAATTACAATCTATAACTTTATCACCTTGCATTAAATTATACTTTCTATAATCAATTGAAATGATGTGATGGAATTAGTCGTCTGGTGGAGCAGTCGGTTATATTATGGCTGGTAGCGAGAGGTCATGGAATGAGATGTGATGCTAGTCAAGGCCTCTCCTACATATGGTTATCACTTAAGGTTAAATAACAACTGTTGTATGGCATGCATGCGCCGTAGCGACAGGCTGGCCAAGTAATGCCTTCTTAATGCCAATGCAGGAGCGTAAAAATAAGTAATAGCGTGAGGGTGCACACGTATTCACCCATAAGGACTTCCATGAACCCCGTGAGCGTGGGCTAGCGATGAGGATTGCTGTTGTTGCGGGATCCGAATAGATGATGTGGACTGCTATTGTGGCAGGGTCCGATGATCTGTTGTTGTGGCGGGGATCATGATGCTATATTGCGTGGTGAACAGTCAGTTCTTAAACTGACTGGCAGAGATATTGCTAGATGGGATTGATGAAAATCATGTGTCCTTAACCTTGCTGGCATACACCGTGAAGTGTGCTAAGGCGCTGGCGTGGTGACGGAGAAGCGCGGGCGTTAAAAGGTTTAAGGCGTTTGTGGGTCCAGCGACACACCTCTGTAGAGCGTATGAATTGTGATATGTCACTCCCTGTTTCGGGTAGAAACTACGAACGCGGCAGGAAAGAAACCTATCGGAGGTTCTAATACCTGTGGTGCCTTATATACAGTAGCTTTATAAATTGCTTAATATGACCTCTTCAACGATGATTATGAAAGATGCATTGATACCTTGGTGGATTGTGGGTCTTTGGTTGTATCTAGTATTATACAAATGGATAATGGGCATATTATTGGTGGATTGCTATAGTTGGACTTGTTGAGTACCATTCGTACTCATCCCCTATATATTATATTCCTTTGTAGATGTGTGAGCTAACTCAATGTATACGAAAAAGTTTATACCGAGGATCTAAGATAACAACTCTTCTCATCATCGACTGTATTTAATCAAGACAAGGAAGATTTATCTACTTGGCAATTCAAGATGGTAGATGAGGATCATGCGAAGATTATTTATTCAGTAGAGTAAGAATTATATTGTTAAAAGTTAATTTCCTTGGTTTTAAAATTTTGGGTTCCGCTACAATTGTTTTTGCTATGCTACTCTGGTGTGCCCATTTCTCGGGAAGTTTTACCTTGCCAAGGAATGAGCTGTAGACCTATATTCTATCCCGGAAGTGGAATACGAGGGTCGCCACAATTGTAATTCGCAGATGTTAGTCTTGTAGTTTTGTAATAATTGGCCGTAGCTTCTTTGAAGTAAAGGCCAAAATATATTCTATTACCTTAAAAAAAAAGTAGCAGCCTTTCATCTTCTAGATCTGGGGGAGCCATTTACGATGGACCTTAAGAAGTTGTTGATGAACATGGGAAGTGTGGGTATATTTATTGAAACCCTACGCATAAGGTGGTCGCTTGCCAACTTGGTCGAACTCAGTCTTTGTATGAATACATATGGCGTACGGATCACACATACCACATATAGGAGAAAAGATGCTCTATCTTGTATGGCAGTTAAATGTGAGAAATACAACACTAATCATGGAACAATGTATCAAACGCCTCTTGGCCTAGGTGCTATTACAACTAGGTGAAAAAAAAACACCCCATGCTTTCTTTATGATCAAGTACTTTAGTTCTACGTAAAGCATTGGGTTATATAAGGTGGCATAAGGGATGGAGCTTTCGTAAAGCATTGGGTTATATAAGGTGGCATAAGGGATGGAGCTTTCGGTACGGCGAGATATGACGCGCGTCATACCTCGTCGCCGGCCGCGGATATCCCTCTTTCATCCCCGAGCCCTCCCCTTGACTAGAGTGCCCGGCGACGGCGCTGCGTCATCGGGAAAAGCTCCACAGGTCATCGCATCCACAGGTCATCGCCATGGACATGACGCGAGGAGGACGAAACGACGACCGGGAAGGAGATGCGCAGTCCTTTGTCCTGAGCGCCACCATCACTTCCGAATAGACCAGTTAGCCAGTTAGGCCCATTGTACTTTTGAGTTTTGAAGATTCACTGCATTGACCCGACGGCCACGGCAGAGATGAGGAGGGCGGCGGCCAATGGTGTTTTAATTTTTGAAGATGTAAAGAAATGGGAAGGGAAAGACAGTGGCATCTCAGAGAGGTTTTTTTCTTTTTGGAATTTCAGATTGTAGGACAGTAAATACTCAATATTTTTTTTAGGGAAGCCTATCTATATATTCTTTATATTGGTGAGTCTTCAGTTATTTTTTAGGTATTTTGCTATTCTTGTTTTCTTTGAAGTGTGTTCTCCAATTGATTGTAATATTGTAGTGTGAAATGTTGACTTGTTAGGTCTAATTTATGCCCTAATATCACGTGTTGGAAAAATATTGCTATATATCTGTTGCATTTGTCATGAGCCACACCTAAATTTTTTTTCGTCCTCTGCCACTGGTGGCATAGTTGTACAAGTTAGATAACTACTCCTCGGTGGCATAGTTGTACAAGTTAGATAACTACTCGGTAGTAGGCTAATATCATGTCCAACAATATTAGTCCATGAACTGAGTCAATGGCATACGCCAACTTCTTGAGCTCATTGGTCTTAAAAGATGAGCACTAGGCATCAAGAGTGTTGCTCCCTTTGCTATCGACTGTGAAGTGTCCGTGCGATGCAACCTGACGGTCTATTTATATGTGATCACTTCACAAGTACATGGGTACAACTTTCTTTGCTGCCAATAGTAAGGTGATAACATGTTGACAATCCTACAGAGTAATTGTAATACAACAAGAGTAATTGTAATACAACAAGGTGACGACGAAGCTTAATTTGTCGTCCGGAGTGATGTCGTGTAAATAGTTTTACCATACCTTTTTTGGATGGCAAGCGGCATGAGCGCCTCTTCGGGCTTCGGCACGTCGACGACAACCTTCATCTTTGAAGGTTTTTATATAAGTATATTATGCGTATGTGTTTATAGGAATGAGAGTGTACACATTTTATAGATGCATACTAGGTGTTAACAAAAAGAAAAGTTCCTATTCGCAAAATTTGCAAGACCGCGTCCATCAACGGTACAACGGGCCGGACAAAACGAGAGTTATCGTGAATGTCGCCCATCAGACTCACCAGCAGGCAGCAGCATTGTACGGAGCGCGAGCTGCTTCAAGATTTGTGCTTGTGCACGTGGCGTAATCTCGTGTAATTTGTGATAGCTAAAGACCCTTCTTCCCCCATTCCACCCAAAACCCTAGCCGCCGCCTCTCCCTCTCCACGAGACCACCGTCCCTTCCGGCGGCGGCGGCGGCGGTTGCTGCGGCAAGGCGAGCGGCGAGCCAATCGCCACCATGGCGGGTGGGAAGATCCAGAAGAAGCGTCACGGCAGCGGAGGCGGAGGAGGCGGCGGCGGCGGGAGCGGCGCCCGGCTGCAGGGAGGTATCCCGTTCGAGAAGTCTAAGGGGCAGCACATCCTGCGGAACCCGGCGATTGTGGACTCCATTGTCGAGAAGGCCAGCCTCAAGCCCACCGACACCGTCCTCGAGATCGGCCCCGGCACGGGAAATCTCACCAAGCGCCTCCTCCAGGCCGGCGTCAAGGCCGTCGTCGCCGTCGAGCTCGACCCCCGCATGGTTCTCGAGCTCAATCGCCGATTCCAGGGCGACCCGCTCTCCTCACGCCTCAAGGTAAATGAGTTGTCTTCTCTATTCGTTTTTATTCCAGTTTTGTGTGTGATTTGGGGAGGAAATACTGAATTCTGTTCACGTGCTAAGCGCCAGTAGAAATTTCTAGAAAGTAGAAAGCGCTGGGACTGAGTACAGTGGTGAGCCGGTGAAACGGACTGGCACATGGCTTAAAGAAGCTAGTGGCACTGGCGTTGTTAGCAGTGCCCCCTCATGTACAAATTGGGGCCAAAATTGCCAGAACCATTGCCCCCTCATGTTGACATACAAATGCATTCTTAGGGGCTCGTGGCATGGCTCTGGTTGAATCTATTGTACTGGGAGAACCTCTTGGAGATCTCTAGGTTTAAGTGAGGAGGTTTTAAAAATAAACTGAACCAGGTTGGGGGTAGGGTTAAGTTTGAGGGAGTAAATGGGATTTCTTTGGAGTAACTGAACTCACATGTGTTGAGAATGGATAAAATAAGCCATATACATGTGATTCACTTGTTTGCTACACGGAGGGGTATGTCAATTTTATCTATTGCAAAGGCGTGGCCGTTTAACTAGTGATTATAAAAATAGTCATCTTCCTTTTTATTATGGATGGTATGTTAGTATGTTGGGTGTTACTAAATAAATATACATTGCGAGACAAGAAAGCTTGAAACCTGGAAATGAAAAGTGTGTGGTCATGAATAACTTGCATGATGGTTCTGTTGATGAATCTCCTTTCTTCAACCCATGTTCAATGATCCTAATCTTTGCATACTCCTGTTTAATGACTGATGTAGTGATTGATGTTATCTTCCAATAAAAAAACTGATATCATCACCAGAACTATAAATATTTTACAATGATATGCATGTGTGCACTTCATTCAACATGAATGGACAGAGAAATTGGAAGATATCTGCCATTATAAAAACCCGATATCGTACACTATAGATTAACGTGTTAAATAGTGCTGTCCATGCACATCACTCCACTAACGTGGAATGACCAATCACTATCCCGTGAATCAGTGATAATGTGAACCAAACTTTCCTGACATAACAAGTTTATGGTCGCAAAATGTGAATGACAGTATTTTAGTGCAGCAATGTCTACAGTCTACTATCTGTATTTCTCACTACAATTGTTTTCATTATTATTAGCAATTTAACTTTTACAAATGTTTCCTCAGAAGATATTTTTTTCCCTTGTGAATCATTGTATAGGTTATCCAAGGAGATGTCCTTAAATGTGATCTTCCATACTTCGATATATGTGTGGCAAACATCCCGTACCAGATTTCATCTCCCCTCACATTCAAGCTTCTATCACACCGCCCAATCTTTAGGTGTGCAGTGATTATGTTTCAACGTGAATTTGCCATGCGACTTGTAGCACAACCCGGAGATAGTCTCTACTGCCGTCTCTCTGTGAATGTGCAGCTCTTGTCACGTGTGTCACATCTCCTAAAGGTTGGACGGAACAACTTCAGGCCTCCACCCAAGGTTGATTCATCAGTTGTTCGTATCGAGCCCAGAAAACCATTACCTCCTGTCAGCTTCAAGGAATGGGATGGACTTGTGAGGCTTTGTTTCAATCGGAAGAACAAGACATTGGGTGGCATCTTTAAGCAGAAGAGCGTTCTTAAACTGTTAGAGAAGAACTATAAGACAATGCAGTCTCTGCAGGTCACTACAGACACAGAATCGGGTGAGGAGAAGATGTCAGCAGATGACCTTGCTTTGCTATCAAATATGGTTGACGACCTGAACTTGGAAACAAGCTACGAGAATGATGATGACGATGAGATGGAAATGGATGATGCAGATATGGTAGCAGAGGGCCGTGCAATTTTCAAAGAAAAGATTATGGGGATATTGCAGCAAGGAGATTTTGCAGAGAAGAGAGCATCCAAACTCAGCCAAGTTGACTTCTTGTACCTCCTATCGCTCTTCAACACAGCTGGTATACATTTTTCTTGAAAGAATTCCGTGATGGTCTAGCTAGAATGAGTTTTTCTTTGTCTTTATGTTTGTGTATGTCTTAGAAGGTATGCAAGTACTATGGCAGTGAAACTTTCACTGCAAGAATTTTGCTCTATCTATGACAATCTTTAGAGTTATATGGAAAGTAATTTCATCGAGTGTCTCGTATCTATGTAATGATCTGCTTAACTTTTCATGATTGATTAATGAATTGTTATGTGGATACAAAATGATTGTCTGCTTCGGCCATCCACGGCAAATCCCAAGTCTGCAAACTGTATATGATTTTCCGCGTTTTTATTTCTGTTGATCAACAAGCAAATAACTCGCCATTCTGTGTTGTTGGTCAGATACTACTGTCACCATCTCTTCTGCTTATCTCCAAATTGAATATTTGGCTTCCCTTGTTGAGCCGGTCTTTTGAAATAGAGGCGTCCCAGCTGCAAGTAGGGACGGTATCGTAGATGAGATTTTTCAGTATAGGTCATTAAATTTGCGCGTCTCTCAACACAAATTGGTTCATGATTCATAAAATCAGGGGCCCACAAGAGGCGGGGCCAACAAGCTACTAGACAGGGAGGCGACATCAGTAGTGGGAGGAGACGGTTCAACAGCGACAAGAGTGGATGAGGAGAGGCAGAGCGCGGCTCGACGACAGCCGAGCTCCTCCCCTCGTCAGCTTGGTCACCGTCCCACCGGAGGAGGGAGAGAGAGTGATCGAGAGATAAAGGGGAGAGATTGTATTTTACCCTATACTAGTAATTTGTCCGTGCTAACGCTACGGTATAAACAAATTATCTCAAATGCATGTGCTTTTAGAAAACAGTTTAAAATCATGTGTTAACAGGTTTAGTTCAGTAAAGCATCAATAACAAGGCATCATATTGTTTATATGCCATACACTACTACAACTCGGCATAATCGATCAATTAGAACACTCAAAACATGTTGATTTTCATAATGCATTTACACATTTTGAAGTGCAGAGGAGAATAACAAAATTTAATTTGTTGTGTAAAGTCAGTAACAAAATATTCTAGCATCTAAATTCTAAAAGATCTTTAGTCTTTATTGTCTAGTGAAGACACTATTCTCACCATGTAATATATTCACAAAAGAGCTACCCATCTGTATAAAACTCGCTACATGAAAGGTCATATCTTCCACCTGCCCAAGCCGGCATCAGAACATCGTCTGAATTCAAACTATAGACTTAGCTGCATTACACAGTGCCATAAATCAGCAAAATCCCCTTTCCTTCAGGTGTATGTCGTGACCAGGACCAGGATTCAAGGCCACCCTGCCACTCAAAAAGCCCTACAATCATATAAGCTTTAAACTTTCTACAAAAGTATATATAAAAATCAAGCAGCATATTTTGGTACCATTTTTCTCAATAAGATTCCTGAAATCCTATCATCGGCAAAACAAAGAGCATTCGATCCCACCGTGCCCATAAAAAAACAGTGCATGGACTGGTTTCCAATTTCATCATAATTGACACTGTAATTTCATCCTAATTGACGAAATCAGAAATACCAATAAAAAATCAGAAAACATAGACACTTGACGATCTTCAAGCAGATAGCAGATCAGCTGATATAAATTGTATGAAATGATATAACTCTCTCCAAGATAAAAAGGCCAAATCAGCCACAGGAACTGATACAGATGATGCATTCAGTACTCAATGAAAGAAAACAAAGCACATCCATTACTACTGCTGCTGTCCTTTGGCTTCAGTCATGAAAACTAACCTCTTATAAAATTCGCTGTGTAGTTTTTCTCTCTCTATCATCTATTGTAATTCCATGTGTATTCTCAGACTGTTGTTTTGCTTTCTTTCAAAAGCCGGATCAATAAAAAGATCTATTGATCTAAAAAAAATAAAAACCAGCCTCATGTAACAACTTTGTAGATTAATCATGAAAAATGAACAGCTACAGAGAATGTGTATATGAAAGAATCAGAAATTCAATTATAGATAGTTCTGGGTTTTAGTATCTGAAAGTGACTATACTGTTCATGACAAGTAGTTCTAGCTATGGAATAGTTCTAGATTATAATTCTTACGGATTCAAGTTACTCAGGTTTTAATTCCTTGTGAATCTATCTATAAGACAATCAAAAACAATTTGTTAAGAGTTTGTCTACCGCCTGGATTCAGAGACACTAACAATTTGTAAAGTATGTTTTCTTCTATAGCTAGCTAGCTGCCATCTTGGATTCAGAGAACCTGAACAAGCGCGTTTTACCTGAAACCTCCAGTACACCCCTGACCAGGAAGCATGGGTAATGGGGCTGAACTGAGCTCGAGTTTATGAATTCTGAACTGACCTGTTAACTCTTCAGGTCTGCAGGTCTCTATTGACTGAAATGAAGATCACCACCTGGAGCAAGTCCTCCGCAAACCCAGTGCTTGTATCTCTATCTCCTGCATTATTGCACATCAGGTTCACAATTAAAAGAATGCATCACTCCCACGTGCTATCGCTACAGTGGCATTTGATGAAAAATAAAACAATTGAAATACAACACGTTGTTCTCTCTGGAGTTCATTCCGTCACATTATCATCTCTAATTCAAAATTTTGTCCATCCTATCTCTCTGCCTCCCACTTTCAACCAAACATCATTTAATAGACTAAATCTATTTTGAGACAAAGACAGTAGCGATTTTTTCTGCTTGAAGACACTATTTATCTATCGTCCAGTGAAAAGCATAGTATCATCAAGTTATCCATTTACACATGTAAACTGTAACTCCACACATCCCAACACCCATTCTGTGCACCAAACATAAAGTAAACGTGCACGTGGAACCCACGTAGTTAAAAGAAGATGTTGCAATGAGAAACATAGCTTAAAAAACTAAAAAAAAACTGTAATACCAACCTATTACTGCAGTATTAGATTTTTTTCAATTTGTAGATGCATACCATTCAGAAATGTCAACTGAAATAAAAAATTATTTTCATTACATGAAAATGACTGATGACATTGCAGTTAATAGGCAAACGGTAAAAAAAATTGCACTCGTAGAAATGTGTAAAGTACAAATCATCTTCCCCTGCTTTGCCTTCCCCCAACTGAATCATGCATTTTCATCTTGGTGCCACAGACTGTACACTATTGCATTTTGCTTGGGAGCAACCTGTATTTTCTGGTTTCAAACAATGAGTGTCACAAATGCATAAATTATGTGCTGTTAAGAAAAATCAAGCCATGTATCTTCGGCTATGTTGCTGACTACGTAATTAAGTTCAAAAATAGTTCTACTATGTCCTTCACTTAAATACCATCAATAAGAATACAAAATATGAAAGCAAGACGATGAAAAAAAATACATGAAAGAAACCAACCGTTTGCACTTCCGATAGAGTGCTTTACAAGAAGGAATAATGTGTTGTTAGTCTAACAAAAATATAGAACAAAAGGAAATATCAAATCAGTACTTGAAGTACACTCGTAATAGCCTTGAAAAAGAATGCCAGAGCCCAGAATGTCATAGGAACAACATAGTATTCTTAATAAGAGTTCAGCCTCCGAAGTCCTAACAAAAGTTCAGCTAGCATCAGTAGTTAGATTAGCATATTTTCTTCCCAAAGTAAACTTCAGACCCAAGTGTTTTGTTGTGTTACAGTAGAAGATGTCAGGTTTCAAAGCACACAAATTTAGTGTTGCATAACAGTCTTACAAGACAATGCAATATAATCAAACAAAATTTACTGCCAATGGCTAATTCTCTTTATCAAACAAAATAAGCATATAATCAAAGAACTCAACAAATCTTCATTTTACTGAACAAGAATGACTATAAAGGTGCCATTCCTTGTTTTGACGTCAGCACAGAAACATTGACTTGCGGAACTGCTTGCCTACAAATGAAGTAAAAAACAAGGGTGGGATGGTCCTCTCCTTCGACCTCGCCGCCGATTGCATGTTCGCTAGAATCCTACACAGCAAAGATTACCACCATCAAATCAAGTTCCATTTACCATGGCTGCAGTAAAGAAGACCCTAAAGCTCAAATTGAGGACACCCCTCCTTGCCTCATCTCAGAAGAGATGCACAATAAACCAGTAAAAGAAATCTAAATATTTTCAGGATTATTCTATTGTCGAGCTGAAATAGTAAAGGGAAATAGCTGTAGAAAAAAATTACTGAACAAAGGGGGAAACCCTGGTTCAATTTCTATTAAAACAATAGTGTCTAGGGGGGAAATCCCACCTCTTGGCGCTCTTGGGGTCGAGAAGAGAGCGCTCGGCAAGCCTATCGGCGGGCATGGCCTTCTTTGCATAGTCCGGCGGCGCGGACTCGCCCTCGAACAACGAGCTCTCCCCATCCATAGACCCACTCCTCTTATGCCCAATCCCACCACTAACTCCTCCCCCACCTCCCTGGAAAGCAAGGCCGTCGAAGAAGGCGGCGTCGAGCGAGAGGCTCCTCATGTGGCCCTCACCGCCGCAGCCGGTGACCGGCCACGGCGACGGCGCGGCCGACGACGACGACTGTTGCAGTGGGGGGAGCGGCAGTGGGGTGGGGTTGGAGGCCGCGCGGGAGTCGTCAGAGAGGGAGGGGAAATCGAGGTCGGAGAAGGCGAACTCCCCTGGATCTGCACCTCCTCCCGCCGCTGACCTCTACCCACCAAGCCCCGCGCGCCCATCCCGTCTCCCCATCCTCTGCCCTCCCCACCTCGGGAGCCGGCGTGTGGGTTGGGGTGGGAGGCGGCTAGAATTTCCGCGATTCTCTGCTGGCGCCGTTTCGGCATGGTTCTAGCTGTTGATGTGATGGTGCTTCGGAGGAGCGACGGCGGCGGTGCCGGTAGATAGCGAGGAGACGGCGACAGGCACGTGCGGATGAGGCGGAGGATGCGGGCGGATGCATACAGCGCGGGGGGAGAGCGAGTTAGGGGTAGGCGCCTGCTACGTGCGAGCGAGGGAGAGTGGGAGATGGGGGAAGGGAAGGGAGGGCCGCGGGGGAGTGGGGTGGGGAGGGTGGGGAGCGGGTCGATCTGAACCATCCATGCTCAGCTGACGAAACTATCCGGTACGTTGGATATGTCACACTTTGTGACTGTGATAGTTTGGTACACCCTGATAGATAGGTCCCACATGACCAAAACCATCCACTCACGGACTATATTTGCATCAATTTATAAGTTACGAGACACTGTTACCTGGTTTTACGGTTCAAGATGTGTTAAAAAGGCAGCTCCAAGTTGAGGGACCTCATATGGACTTTTTCCGCATCCAAATATCTCCAATCCATGAGATGATCGATAGCATGTGTTACGTTTGTTTACCAACACAGTTGTGGGCCTGTGGGCCTGTGGCACACGGTAAGTGGCCGACGATCAGGTGAAACTACTACTATACCAGGAAAGCATCCCAAAAATTTGTTCCACCAGTCAGTCATCCACCCACACTCTCTGACGAATGGACCCCAGCCCCTGATTAAAACATCCTGACCCACATGTCAGGGACCGCGCACAACACTCCCACCGAAAAATCCCTCGCACGCGGATCGCCTCCGGCGACGAGAGGAGAACTAGTTGCTTTCTTCTTCCACCTCCTCCTCCTCCTCTCCTGAACCCGTCGCCCCCGCCACGCCACCCCGTGGACCTTCCCCTTCCGCTCGCGCCGCCCACCGGAGAGAGCGAGCCAGCGCGCGCCGCGACCGAACCCTAGCCACCGCCGCGGAGGTCACCATCAGGCGGCCCCCACCCCCGCGATGTCGCGCGGCGGCGGCGGAGGCGGCGGGTGCTGCCCGTCGATGGATCTGATGCGGTCGGAGGCGATGCAGCTGGTGCAGGTCATCATCCCCGCGGAGTCGGCCCACCTCGCCGTCTCCTACCTCGGCGATCTCGGCCTCCTCCAGTTCAAAGACGTACTCACGCTTGCTCACTCGCTTCGATTTCGATGCATTTTTGTTCCCCATAGGTTTGGTTTCGATCGGATGGTGGGGGGGGGGGGATTTGTTAGGGTTTGTGTCGTGATGTTCCTCCCCCTCTCTATCGTAGCTACCGTAGCTCCTGTGCGGATCTGTCGTGGATCCTTTAGGGTTTTCGGGCTCCGGTACCGTGATCGCCTAATTAGGATGCTTAGGATGGTAATTCGCCAATTCGAGTCTAGGAGGGGAACTGGTGGATGTATGGATGCACTTGTGAGCAATTGGTATTGGTGGTCGCATTAGTAGTGGGTTAGATGAGGTGATCTTAATCCTGTTGCTAATTATAGGAGACTTTGGAGCTAAAAATAACAGTTACTAGCATGTTTTGACCCTAGAAGTTGTTGAGTTAGTTAAAACAATTTTGTGACTGCCGTATGAATTATTTTACTAGTACATATTTTCACAATAAAAATATTTGCTAGCACATTCTTCATATTTCAGGTTGATATAAAGCTTGTTGTCTGATCTTATATATCTTTTCCACAAATGTTTTAGGTGATACTTGATGGATACCACGATATGATCCTATGAATAAATATAATTGTCCTTTCTGAAAAAGATCAATAGAAACATTAATGACTTTCAAGTTAACAATTGACTAATTTATGTTTTAAAGATAAAATTCCGCTAAATATAATGTGAGATAATGGTTTGCAACATTTATCTAGACCTGTTTTCACATTACTGTAGGATGTAGCAACATCATACTGAGAATAATGAATCTAAGTAAAACTTAGTTTATCGTTGTTACCAGTAATACCTAAAGCCTATGGGCAGTTGAGCACAGCTAACTGGAAACTGCTATTGGTTCATGCCATGCATTTATATTTGTAGTGTATGTTGGTTTAGTCTCAACCAACCTGACATTTGTTTGTTCCTTCAGCTTAATGTCGACAAGAGCCCATTCCAACGGACTTACGCTGCCCAGGTACTCTATCTTATGTTTGGTGTTGGTTTATCAATAGAAACAGTTGCTTGAATTCTCAAACTTGTAGGTATGAAACACACAAACAACACCAAATATAATTTATTGAATTTTTGAGAATATAATTATTGAATTCTCAAACTTGCTGGTTGGAATACTTCTCTGAGTATTAATGTTGAAAAGAGTACCTGTTGTGAATCCGTAACTTTGAGCAAGTAGTGGAAAAAGACTTGAGTCTTGCATTATTTTTCCACCAACTTCTATCATCATTTCGATTGTTAAAGGAACTGCAAGTTTAGATTCCTGAATATATTCCACTGTTTACATTCAATTCTGCACGTAGAAAATATATACATTTCAGTCACCGTATTGATTTATTGGTTTTGTGCTAATTGGCATTTTTTGGACTAGCCTATTGGGAGTGAACTAGCTCGTTTACTTGATGTTGTGTTGCATAATTGTTTTTTTACTAATGCATGATGTTCTATGAATTTACCATATCATATTGTGAAGATCAAGAGGTGTGGTGAAATGGCTCGCAAGTTGCGATTTTTTAAGGAACAAATGTCAAAAGCTTCCATATCAGCCACTTCCACACAATTTTCAGGATCTTCTTTGGAAATTGATGATTTAGAGGTATTAGCATGAGAAACATACACCATTATCTGTTAAAATCGTCTATAAAGAATTTTGTTCTAATATTGTGAAATAAATAGGTGAAACTTGGGGAATTAGAAGTTGAGCTGACTGAAGTTAATGCAAATAATGAAAAGTTACAGAGGACATATAATGAGCTGGTGGAATACAATGTTGTTCTGCAGAAGGTATGATTCTGGCAAATAGCATCAGTTCTTAATTGAACTTTGAACCATCGGATGTATCTGTGCTAACATCTTGAGGTGCAAGCTGAAAAGGGCTATGTTCTTAAAATTACCACTAGGTAGGACTCTGGAAGGCACAAAAATGGAAGATATCTGCTCTCCAGTACAATATTAGGTCCATAAATAACAGATAATTGATCAACTTATACCATTATTGGATTCCCATATTTATTTCAGACATGACAATACATTAATATACATTATTTCTTCCATTTTTTTTTTGCACATGACCTGGCACACCATATTGGTTACCTATAAAAACTACTCTTATTCTAACAAGGTTTGGCACATCGTTCCAATGTTTTTGCTCTGATTCTCCAAATCTAATCTTGTGCTCCATCCGTTTCATAATGTAAGGGTTTTGACTTTTTTGCTAGCAACGTTTGACCATTCGTATTATTAAAAAAATTAGTGTAAATTTTAAAAAGAATTAGTCGTTCTTAAAGTACTTTTGATAATAAAGTAAATCATAAAAAAATAATTGATATTAGCGTAATTTTTTTGAATAAGACGAATGGTCAAACGTTGCAAGCCAAAAAAGTCAAAACCCTTACATTATGAAACGGAGGTAGTATTAATTTTCTGTATAGTGAGAGGCAAGTTCCAGAGTGCTTCTGTGACTTGCTGCTAAAGGCATTTGGGCATTTCGCCATGTTTTCCAGCCAGCCAGGTTGTCCATGACTTGTTTGCCTCATTTTGAGTTTACTGCCCCCCCTCCCCCCTTCCTTTCCTTGTCTTTTCTGTGCCTGGACGTTCACCTAAGTATGTTTGTTATGATTTTTCTACTACTGGGTATTATCTCATTTGTAATAGATCAAACCTGATGCTCCCTTTTCTGCTGCACTTTTGTACTTGCAAATGTTTGTTGTGAACTACTCCCTCCGTTTCAGATTGTAAGGCATTTTGACTTTTTTCTTATAAAGTTTGATCATTCGTCTTATTCAAAAAATTATGAATTTTTTTTTTGTGATTTGCTTTATTATCAAAAGTACTTTAAGCATGGCTTATTAGTTTTTATATTTGCACAAAATTTTTAAATAAGACGAATGGTCAAACGTTGAAAGGAAAAAGTCAAAACGCCTTACAATCTGAAAGAGAGGTAGTATATTTTTAACATTACTATAAATTCCTCCTTTTATTGCTCAATATACATAGTTAAGCATACTTCAACCAATTCGTCTAGCTACCAGAGTATGCTCAAGTAAATTATATGATTCTTGGAACAGTACTCATTTGATACTTCCTCATATAGTTGAAAAGACATGTTGTGGAATGTACACATTGTTTTTGACAGTTGATATTTGCTTTCAGGCTGGTGAATTTTTCTATTCAGCTCAACGAAGTGCAACAGAACAACAGAGGGAAATGTCAGCAGATCAGTCTGGCGATTCTTCTTTGGAGAGTCCTTTATTGCAGCAGGCATGAAACATAATTCTAGAAAGCAATATCTTGCATTATTTTCCAGTTCTCCTGGAGAGCCCTTTGATGTTCTTTTCTTGTTTTAGGAAATGGTGACAGATCCATCAAAACAAGTGAAGCTTGGGTCCCTGAGTGGTCTTGTGCCAAAGGAAAAGGCTATGGCCTTTGAACGTATACTTTTCCGTGCTACTAGGGGTAATATGTTCCTTAGACAAGAACCTGTTGATGAAGCTGTTACTGATCCACAATCTGGAGAAAAGGTAACTATCTTTGGTATCTTTTGTAGGAAATGTATGGAATACTTGTAAATTTTGATATTATTCTGCTTGTTTTTTTTCATTTCTGCATTGAAAACAGCTATAATCATTTCAATGAGTCAAATATGCACATATCATAATTATATAAAGTGACTTCCTGTAAAACTTCCGTACAAAAATTTCATTCTTGCTAGTTTTGTTATTCTGAAGTTCAGGTGTTCTTTCTTTAGTTTGAATACTCGTACTATATTGGCAGGCAAGTAAAAATGCATTTGTTATATTCTACTCGGGGGAGAGAGCAAAATCGAAGATCGTGAAAATCTGTGATGCTTTTGGTGCCAACCGTTACCCATTTCCAGATGATCTAGGCAAACAACTGCAGACTATTCAGGAGGTATGGCACTCCATGCATGTTGTCTTCATTCTGTGCTACTTGAGATTTTTTTTTTCTCATTTCTCTGAAACACAATCTGTTCTTTATTTTCATCTGAAGAACAATTTATTGTTTTCTATACTTAATAAAGAATTTCATGCCAGATGATTATTGATTTGGGAATTCCTTTCTGTTTTAACTTTTTATGTTGATGAGTAGTTTATCCTGTATTTGATTCACGTTATAACTCTGAAATTGTTTTCCTTCCATCTCCAAAACTTCAATTTTACTCTACTAAATTATATAATTTCAGTTGTGATTTTTGTTCTGAAATATTTGCAATTCTGTACTTCTGTAGGTGTCTGGGAAAATATCAGAATTGAAGGCAACTATTGAAATAGGATTAGCTCACCGTGACAGTATACTTAAAAGTATTTCCTCTGAGTTTGAGCAATGGAACACCCTGGTAAGACTGTATAATACCGGATGTTTTCAGTAAATTCCATACTATAAAAATTTTGAACCTACACTATTTCAATAACTTACTTTAGTTGCTTTTCTTTTGCTTGAATAGTTGAATTTAAGTTCTTTTTTATTGTTATCCAAATTTTCCAGGTGAAGAAAGAAAAAGCTATTTACCACACATTGAACATGTTGAGTCTTGATGTGACAAAGAAATGCTTGGTTGCTGAGGGATGGAGTCCAGTGTTTGCAACAAGTCAGGTAACCCGATGCACTGTCATCCTTCTGCGCCTTATCTTTTGTCTGGTGATGCTTTAATAGTTTTCTGTCTGCTTCCTGATTTTATTTTCTTTACATCAGATCCAAGATGCACTTCAGCGTGCTACTGTTGATAGCAAATCCCAAGTTGGTTCAATCTTTCAAGTTCTCAACACACAAGAACCCCCTCCAACATTTTTCCAGACAAATAAATTTAGTTCTGCTTTCCAGGAAATTGTGGATGCCTATGGGTAAGCTTAAGTATAGTGCCGAGACATCTGTAAATATGTATTCCATGTTTGTATGCTTTATTTTGTCTTACATTTTTTCTAAAAATATCTTAGCCTTCTGCTTTCCATAAACGTTTGTTGATTGCTTAGAGCTAGTATAATTGCTGTTCATAACAGGGGTCTACTTGCCACACCTAAATCAATCCTACCATGTTATAGTTAACATACACTCATTGTAACTCATTCTTTTGCCTGTCTTTTTAGCAACTTGTGTTTTGTACTTCTAAAAAAATGTCGCATACATCATGTCTCACGGTTCTCTTTATCAATCTATATGCTATGTAAATTTGTGCTGTCAGCTGCGACTTTAAGTTATAGATTATATGACAATACAATATTTCTGACATGTAAATTATTCTGAAGTGGTATCATTATAATTAAAGAGATAACTAGTTTAAAATAAGTGATTTTAGATGCACTCCTTTCAGTCATAAATGAAGTTATTAAGGTCTTATTTGCAGCTACCAAGAAAAAATTTAATTAGTCGTACTTTTCTACTGCCCTTTTACCTCTCCACTGTGATCGCAGGTTGCTGTTTTCGATGCCCTTGTGCACTAGCACGATTGGTGTTGTTTAGTCAATAAGAAGTGCAAACATACATTTTTTAGTAGGGGCATAAGTGGCCAAATCCAAACAACATAGTTTTGTGTACCGAGAGACCCCCAAACTTCTTTCCTGACAGGAGGGAGTATATGATAGCATTTAGGACTCAAATCATGTGCTCTTACATTTGCTGTGTAGTAATGTTCTATTGAACATCGGTTGCAGGATTGCCAAGTATCAAGAAGCAAATCCTGGTGTCTTTACCATTGTAACATTCCCCTTCTTATTTGCTGTCATGTTTGGAGATTGGGGCCATGGAATTTGCATACTACTTGCAACACTGTACCTCATAATCAGAGAGAAGAAGCTTGCTTCACAGGTTTTCTTGTCAGCCTTCATTTTAATTTTAGTAGTGTGGATGTCATTGTTACAATAACCCTGTTGAAATTATCTTAGAGCATTTTATATAAATAATTGAGACTAGCGTTCTAAATAGATTATACATGGATGAGAACTGATGGGTTATCTACTTGATTATAGGGAATAATTGAATATTATATGTTAGAATAAGTGGTCTAAACATCGCTGTAAAAATTATTTGGAGAAATCATATTTTAGAACAAGTGGTCGTAGATTTTCACTTAATTGTGGAATGTGGATGCATTCTTTTCCTGGAACCAAGTTTCTAATAACTTTGCTTTTTGGCTTGTCAGAAACTTGATGATATAATGGATATGATGTTTGGTGGTCGCTACGTGATTTTGATGATGTCACTCTTCTCAATTTACACTGGATTGATATACAATGAATTTTTCTCTGTCCCATTTGAACTCTTTGGTAAATCCGCCTATGCATGCCGTGACCCTTCTTGTGGGTAAGGTTAATTCAATCTGCTAGTTTGAAATCCAAATTTGATGCCATATTAATATTAAACGCTCTTCTATTGGTTCTTAGAGATGCTACTACAGAAGGATTAATTAAGGTGAGGCCTACGTATCCATTTGGTGTTGATCCTGTATGGCATGGTAGCCGCAGTGAGCTGCCTTTTCTTAACTCCTTGAAGATGAAGTTGTCTATTCTTCTCGGGGTTGCACAAATGAACCTTGGAATTGTGATGAGTTACTTTAACGCAAGATTTTTCAGAAATGCTCTTAATGTTTGGTATGTCAAGAATCTTGTCAGGAATATCCTATGAATGATATTCTATTCTATGGTTTTACTTAAAACAGTAGGTCATGCTCATTCAGTTGTATAACTATGTAACAGGTACCAGTTTATTCCTCAGCTGATATTCTTGAACAGCTTATTTGGTTACCTTTCACTCCTCATCATTATTAAGTGGTGCACTGGCTCAAAAGCTGATCTTTACCATGTAATGATATATATGTTCCTGAGTCCAACTGATGATCTTGGGGAGAACCAGCTATTTCCTGGGCAAAAACTAGTGCAGGTTTGGCCGTATTGATTATTGCTTCTATATGTTGATTCTGTATTGTCCACGCACATCATATTCCTAACATTTTGTTCTTTTTGTATAGCTTGTTCTGCTTCTGCTTGCTCTTGTTTCTGTGCCTTGGATGCTGATTCCGAAGCCATTACTCTTGAAGAAGCAACATGAGCAGGTATGTGTTTGCTTGTCTTGATTGTTGTCTTCTGCCTTCACACTACAATTTTATATGCCTGCATGCTTATTTTCTCTTTGGCTCTGTATCAGAGGCACCAAGGCCAGCAGTACACTATGCTTCAGGCTACGGATGAATCAGTTACTGAGCTGGAAGAACACCATGCTGACTCACATGACCACGAGGAGTTTGAGTTCAGTGAAGTCTTTGTTCACCAGCTGATCCACACAATTGAGTTTGTGCTTGGTGCAGTCTCAAATACTGCCTCGTACCTTCGCCTTTGGGCTCTCAGGTACTTCTGTGCTTTCATGATTGATTCGAATGCAACCTCTTAATATCACTTAGCAGACAGACAATTGAGCAATTTTATATTTTGCAGTCTTGCACACTCGGAGTTGTCCAGTGTTTTCTATGAGAAAGTACTTGTTCTATCATGGGGGTAGGCTCCTCTCTCTCTCTCTCCCACGCTCATGGTACACACATGCTGACTTTTGTTCTCTGCAGGTACAATAACATTGTCATCCTGATCATTGGAGCAATCATCTTTCTCTTTGCCACTATTGGTGTCTTGCTTGTCATGGAGACCCTAAGTGCATTCTTGCATGCTCTGAGACTTCATTGGGTGGAATTCCAGAATAAATTTTATGAGGGTGATGGATACAAGTTTGCACCCTTCGCTTTTGCATCAATCATCGAGGAGGAAGATTGAATCTGAAGTGTGGTATGTAATGTAGAATGTAAAATCATAAGAGTCATTCTCTTGAATAATCATTGTTAATCACCATTGGTGAAGTTTCAGAAAACCCCAGTTCGCTGTGTCTGAGAAGGGGCGCCAAATCATTCTTTTTTCCTACACTATTAGTAGGTTATTCTGTATATTATGATCTGTTATTACTTTGAGCGGTGAGAAGCGGCCGGGACGAAGTTGCAAATAAGTCGAGCGCATAGCATAACTGCCTTTTACATGGTGCTATGTTAATAAATAGTTCTGTACTCATGGATGCGGCACGAGTGATGTGCATTTTGATTTGCACTTGTGGAAATAAATTAGTTCCATTCTTTGTGATTATTTCGTACTAGTGGTTTGCTGGTTGTCATCTATTGACACTTGTTCAAGAATTTAGGCTTTTGGCCACTCTTGTGAACCTTGTGCTCTAGGACCCTATGTCGACGTTTTTTCTTGAGAATCATAGCACACACAGATGCCCATAAACACGTGTGCACTCCTTTTGTTTTGCTGGAATGGCTGAAGGAGGCCATTCAATCTTATTAAGATTGAGAGAAAAAGTGACACTGCGTTACAATGATAAAATGCTGTCGAGGTCGTACATTACCACTACAAATACAACACAACCCATTCAGAGGAATCTAACACCAAACTGACGTACTATGCGGGCCGATCGTCGCTAGCTCAACAATGACACCACAACAAATACTCCTAAAACGTCTCCAGCAAGGTTAGAACAGTAAGGACACTCATCTTTATGAACGCATAAACGCAAACTCTACGACTATGAGCACCTTCGATGACTGGGCGGTATATTTTGAGATTGATGAAAACACCATAAACGCCCCGTTGTCGATGAATACATCGTTTACCACTGAAAGAATAATAGCCGTAAATGCGAGCACCCGTGTTAAATCTGGGATTTGAACCTAGGTGGGCATGTTCTCCCACTGGGTACCTAGCTAGTTGAGCTATGTTCATTTTGTGACATTTTTTATTGAACGGTCTATGTAGACGTTTGGTTTCACCGAGACTAAAGGGATTACACAAATGTAACTGCGTTAAAAGTTCAAAGTAATTAAACATCTTGTAAGCATATGTGATTCCTCGACCCCTCAACCTCAGAACCAGCCCAATCAGAGACCCAAAACACCTACAATATTTAGCAATAATAATCAATAAACTTACTTGTATAGCCACGACTGAATTGATCACTCTAAATTAGTGCAAAAGGTGAATTTTCCGCCTCTAATTTTAATTTTAGGCTAAGGGCACAAAATTATTTTGGGTACTAATAGAAGGAAACCTTCAAAAATTATGGGCCAAAAAGTTTAATAATTAAATAAAGATTTCTTAAAAGTGAAGAAATTTGCGAGATTAAAAAAGACTTTGATTTTGGGTGCTATAACATATGTGTCACCATCAATAAAATAAGAAATCTACTTCGATTATACGAACAAATTCTTACTGCATTAAAAAAGGTAAGAAATATTATCTCTATCACGTTTAGCTCAAGATTTGTTTGGTTTTCTAAACCCTAAGACAACAATCAAATATATAGAATTGTCCGAAATGTGAATAGTTCGAGATATGGCTTTTTTTTTGACAGGTCGTAATATGGTTTATTGGTTTACTGCGAAATTGAAGCTGCAGGGTCAAAAGTATGAATCTGCTCGAAAATGTTAACTTGGAGACGTCGACAAGAAAAAAAGCATACCCATCTCTCTTGTTGTGTTCATCGCGTTAGTCAAGTGCATCACCACGTTGGGAGTGGAATGCCTGTGGAGAAGAGCGCGCGGTGAGGCTAGGTTGTTAGACTTTTCACGTACTTAGAACAGTCTGAAATATTAGGCAGGTTGAATGCTTTAATCATCAGGCGGCGAGCTAGAAAGTAGGTTAAGATTTTTTTTTTTGAGGCTGAAAGTAGGTTAAGATTGAGGAGGGTCAGGGATGATAATATGAGACTCTAAGTTGAAAGCTATAGGGAGTGTGCGAGAACTAATTTACTACATAGATAGTATAGACTACGATTAGGGATTCCGACGTCCTGGCGGCAGGATGGCGGCGCGTGGATCAGGAGTTGCGTTTGGGTTGGAATTTGTGTCCTATCTGATTGAGTCCTCGGTGGATGCAATTGATGTTCCTTGGGAAGTTGGGGGAAGTGCAGATCTTGTAAAGGAAAGGGATTCGGCCCTAGAGGGGCATATAAAGTCTGGGGCGGCTAGGGTTCTATTGCATAAACCCAAGCAACTTGCAACGGTGAGAGTAATCCAATTTATCAAGTCTCCTATCCCTGTTTGTGTCGAGGCGAGGATCATCAAGACAAAAGGCTAGGGAAGAAGAGAAGCTATTGAGTTCTGACATCAAGTCAAAATATTTGTGAATATGATGATGTGAAGAAAAGAAGCTATATTTTAGTGAGTAGAAGATGGCGTGATTTATCATCAACATGAAGATGATGTGAGAAGCTAGAAAATATTGATTGTTGATAGATGGAAATCAAGTAAACAATATGAAGATGATATGAGAAGCTAGAAGATGAAGAATATTAGATGATGAGAATCAAGTGGAGAAAATTGGAGATGTGAGATATAAAGTGGTTACTTATGGCAAGACGGTGAAGGGCAAGCTCAGCTGACTACGACGGACCATGCGGTGGTGAAGGGCAAGCAAGAGGTTTGACACCGAAGGACCAAAATCCTATGGTGAAGCGTGGGTGAAGGTTTTGTCACGACAGACTGTGTGGGGCCATTTGA
This sequence comes from Leersia perrieri, assembly GCA_000325765.3. Lineage (NCBI taxonomy): Eukaryota > Viridiplantae > Streptophyta > Magnoliopsida > Poales > Poaceae > Leersia > Leersia perrieri. The sequence continues at coordinate 3,613,121 of CM002477.1, forward strand.
AGCTATGGATTATCCGCGTCATTCATTTGGAAAATGACGATAAAGTGCCAAAGATAAGAGAAGATGTGATTTGTTGATGGCCATCAAACAAAAGAGGATCTTGATCGAGGCAAATGTATAAATAAGTTGGGACTAATAAGTTCATTGAGTTGTAGGTGAATAGTCCCAACATAAGATGGTATGGAAGGATCCCTAGTGCTATATCTTTTCAAGTTGCATCTGAGTATAGAAATGTTGTGCTATTAATAGGGATTTAACGTTGATGTGTTTGCATATGTCTAGTTGCTCAAAGTGATTCTACCTAGTGCTATCTTGAGAGAAATCCAAGTCTTAACCTATCCTATGAATGGATTAGGGGTTTTTCTTGGTTGGGTTGGGTAGCCACCTTAATAAGCTTTCCATAGAGTCTAAGTTTGCAAAAACGAATTCCGGATCGTGAAGTTATGCCCATTTTCGTGAGGTCTGTTCGGCTGTTATAGTCGGACCGAAGGCCCTGGTCCGAATGACTAGAGGATTTGGTCATTTTTCTAAAATCGAACTAAGAGGCTTTGGTCCAAAAAACGTATCTAACGACTAGTTTTGGTAGATTTGGGTATTTAAACCCCTCCCCCTCCTCCACCCTTGGCTGAGGTTCTTGGGCACTTGTAGAGCTATTCTAGGCCAAGTATCACCTCTCTAATCTCTTACCTTTGTAGTAGATCTTGATGAGTGAGATTAGAGTGTGATTTGAGTGAGATTTGGATGAGATTAGAAGGGATTTGTGAGGAGAAGAGAGTTGGAGTTGAGAGAAGGTTTGTGAAGTGAGTTTGAGAGCTTCATCCCATCCTTGAGAGAGATTGAGAGATCTTGTGAGCATCATTCTACCCATCCTTTGAGAGAGATTGAGAAGAGGGATTGAGAGCTAGTGAAGTTCACTCCACCATCACTTGAGCACTTGAGTTCATTGCAAGCATAGCCTTGATTGTGTTTGTTATTCTTAGAGGCCAAGGGCTCCTAGACAGCTAGGTGTCGCCCGCGAGCATCCAATTTTGTGGATAACCCAAGAAAATTTGTAAAGTTTCTCAATAAGTTAGTTGAAACCGTGTTAACTACTAGAAGGTTGCTTGGTAGAGCAAGTCACAATAAGGGATTAGGGCTCTCTGAAAGGGGCTTGATCCGAGGGGATTGTTTTGCTTGATCTGTATGGATCGCTCGGAGGCTTGCTAATCTGCGTGTAGACTTAGACACTAAAGCTTCCTTGTGGTTGGTAGCATGGTAAGGTATATGATCGAGTGAGATCCGACTCCTTGGAGCATCTCACCGTAGAGTAAGATCTTTGGATCCGAACTATATAAAATATCCTTGTGTCTCTCGCTTTCTTGTATGCATTGATTATTCACCTATTGTGATTCATTGTTTGTGTTTTCTCCCCGGGAGGAAACTCTGTTGAACCGGAAACTCCGGCTCTAAGGACCAAAACATCTGATGGACCGGAAGTTCCGCTACTTGAGACTGGAAGCTCCAGTTGTACTGGCTGTTGCGAGGTGAATTTCAGGTTTTAATTAAGTGGCGTCTATTTACCCCCTCTAGACCTTTCACCAAAGACTAAGAGGGCATAGGAATTCATGATTTGGACATAAAAAATGCCGCTCTCGTTTGTAAGTGTCTCTTTAAGTTACTTAAAACCGATGAAGAGTGGCAACAATTGATTCGGAACAAATATCTCGGATCAGAACCTTTGTCACAATCCAATGGAAATTTAGGGACTTATAGTTCTGGCAATGTGCCAGTCTTATGAAGGTCAAGCATGATTTTCTATGTTTTAGCCATTTCATCATTAAAGATGGCTCTCAAATTAGATTCTGGGAAGATATTTGGTTATGGCAAACAACATTACGCAAACATTATTATTGCCTTTACAATATAGTTAGGAATAAATAGGATACATCAGCAAATGTGTTAAAAATATCGTCCTCCTGACATATCTTAGCAAAGGGATCTGATTGGCAATAAATTAGTGGAGTGGAATAACTTACTACCATGAATCGTTAACTTGGATCTTAGTCACCAACAAGATAACTTCTTCTAGAATTTAACTCAAAGTAGGGAGCTTTCGGTAAACTCACATTATTTAGTGTTAGTTAATTATGATGTACCCAATATAAACAAAATGTTGGAAGTTAAAGTTGCCACTCAGAGTCAAAATTTTCCTATGGTATCTTTGCCAGGGGAGACGAAAGATAATCTTGCAAAATGAAATTAGAAGGGCAGTAAGAATTGTTGCTTTTATCATAAAGATGAATTAATTTTACATTTGTTCTTTCAATGTCGCACTTGAGCTGTTTGGCCTGTCCGTTTTTGGCTTGACTCAGCCTCGTTTAGTTGCTCATATGTTTGGCAATTGGCTACAGGGTTTTGGAAAGGAAATGAAGTCACTCGTGCTGTTTGGTGCGGCGGCAACCTATTGGTCGCTTCGGCTATGCATGAATGACATTGTTTTTGACAAAAAGCTAATCTCATCTCTATTACATGTTATTTCATGACTAGCTATTGGTTGCATAATTGGTATCTTCCATAAGCTTGGCTCACGGGACATGGTTGTAGGAATTGGTGGCCAGTGAATTTTTTATCCGGACACATAGGTGGCAAGGATTTCTTCATAGGTTATGCCTGTTATTTATCTAAAACTTTATATGTGTGGGAGTGTGTTTAGTTGTGTGATGCAGAGGCTGGGAGTGGTTTTGGTGTGGTTGTATCACCTTGATGTAATGATCTTCCTTTATCTAAAAATTATGTATGCTATAGTTGCCCTCTTTTCTTTGGGAGCTCATTCTTCGTGTACTGTCACTAATTTGTAGAGATTTGACAGTCATCATTCATCTGCAGATCTTATCCAGGTTATGAATGCTACAACATTTGAAGGAAAATTTGTTGTATTTGTTGAGATTATTATTTTGTGGAAGGGAAGTCCATTCGATCAAGTAGTTTAAGAAGATTTCTTTAGAGTAGGGACTGAAACAATGAATGATATATCTGGGTGATGTAATTACTTGCTTTGATGTTTCTATATGTTTTCCCCTGTAATTTTTTGAATTTTTGTGCCTTTGAATTATTGCAACAGTGCAGTACAAGTTGCTGGTCAATTTCTTCTCTATGCTGTGCATTGTTACTGTCCCTCTCTGCACTGGATTCCTCACTCTCTTCTCGATATGCCTTGCTGTCTTAACCACATTAGACAACATATTTCATATTTTTCTCCTGTTTGTATAGTTCTTTCAGGATAGCATATGAATGATTTTTTGCTTTTGTGACTATTGTAGAGCAGACAGTTCAAGCTGACTAGGCAAATGATGCTCCTCAGGAAATTTTGTGAAGGTCACCCTCAATTTAACATATTATTGATGGGAGTTAATATTTGTTCCTCAATTTGTTTGGGTTTTGACACTCTGGATATCTGTTACCTGTTGATACAGGCTGTGGTGTTGGCCCCTCAACCAAAGCTGTCCTTTTGTGTGAAGAATATAACAGCTACAGATGAGCAAAAGGAAATTACCTGCCACACCGACCTGCCTGCCCGCTAATGAAAACCCACATACATCGAGGTAGTTCAATACGATTGCTCGCATCAACCAAGCGGTGCAACATACCGCTCCGTATCGACTAGACGAGGAGAAGGAACAAGAAATGGGATGCTAGCGACACTAACTCCAGTACTCCAGTTGCCAATCAGCTCATTGGCAGTGCAGGGTACGGTGAAGCAGGGCAGAGCCGGGATGGCAGCCACGGCTGGTGGAGATGGGTCGAAGCTTGTTGGCGGCAGCCGACTGGTGCATGACGCAGTGGTTCTGAAATTGTTATTTGCTAATATTATATTTTTTTCTACTAACTGCTGCTGCAGCATAGCGCCAAATGAAAGTAAGCAAGTAAATCATATTGTTGGGAGAAGATTAAAGAACGGAATTGCATATTGTCGTCAAGGTAAATAGTTATTTAACTTTCTTACATACCATCATTTTAAAAAATAGTTCCTGATTAACATTGCCTGGTCCTACTGATGTATTCAAGTGATTACTTGCAAAGACAAACTAGAATGTACCTTAGATTAGACATGAAAAAAAAATCATTGAGTAGTGTTTGCCCATCATCATGCTTGGATATGCTCTCGTCAGCATTAAAAAAAGTAGTGAACACATTGTCAAAAGTAGATGTAGCGTAATAGCGTTGAATTTGCTCCCAGGAAACCCTCTTGTATTGAATGTAAAGACAAGTTTGTAAACGATAAGAAAGTTAGAAGACTACCTGCTGTTACGTGTGTTTAAGTCAAAATTTCATAACTGATAAGTGAAACACTACCTGCTGTTATTGAATGCTCAATAATAAATGTTATTTTCAGTTCAACCTAAATTGTACCATATGTTTCTTACTTTTTTTTTTAAATTTCAAGGACAGAGCAAATGTACTACGAACACTAAATCCGACAAATTTCAAAGAAAATAATAAGATGAAATATTTCTTACTATTCAGAAACCGATGTGGTACATAAACATTGCTAATAGAAAACTGAAAATTTTTAACACTACTATAGAAACCCTAGCTAATAGGTGGCGGTTGCAAACCCACTGTAGGTGGCGGTTTTACAACCACCACCTATTAAGCGATACCTATTAAAAAAGGGCTGAGAAGAACCGCCACCTATAGTTTGAAATAGCCCCCAAAAAAAGCCCTGAGCTCGGCTTGAATCGAGCCGACATCCGAAGCCATGCCACTGTCGCTGGCGTACCACCATCGTCAGGTGAGGCCATATCGTCACCGGACCGACGCTAGATCTGGCGCTAGGGCCACGCCATCGTCTCCAGGCCGAGCCCGCACGGCCGGATTTGGCGCCGTGCAGCCACCAACGTCGCCTGGCCGGGGCCGCACCGCCGTCGCCTGGGCGCACCACCGCCGG
>CM002477.1:3618057-3696647 GCA_000325765.3 Leersia perrieri
TGGGCGCACCACCGCCGGGGCTATGCCGCCGTCGCCGGGCCGTGCCGCCGCCGCCGGGGAGGAGCCGTGGAGGAGAGGAGGGGGAGAGAGAGGAGGGAGAGAGAGAGTGGAGGGGAGAGGAGGCCACCGCTGCTGGTGACTTCCTCCGTTGGTGGGAGATCTGCAGGAAAAAGGTTGTCACGGAACATAGAAGATTGCTTGATGGTGTAATCCTCTACACCATATGGGGGCTGTGGCTTGAACGATGACTTGAACGAAACGACATAATCTTCAACAACTCCTACAAAACAGTTAAATATATAGGTCGCCGATAGAATCTTAAACACGTGTAAGGAGAGGGAAAGGGCCATGGCAAATCTGTAATCTTCTACTGTTTTTCTTCTGTTGTCTCGTTTCTCACCTTCTAGGCTGAGAATCCCCTCTCTATAAAAACTATTTCCTACTAATAAGGATCGGCAGAGCTCCTGCCAAATGTTCTTTAAAAAAAAAGAAAGAAAATCACCGTACTACACTACTACACATACGAAATTATTCACAGGATCGTGCATATACCTGGGGCAGGTATTTGCGGTATTGGGCTGGCCATGGCCCTTGGCATTCAGATCCAATGTCCATTACATATAATCGTGGAGAGGTCTCCGTTTTTTATAGTTCAATCACCATCAATACTTAGTTGTACATTTGCTAGAGTTGACTTCTAATATGATCCAGTCCATTTAGTGTTCTGGTTTGTGCATGAGTTTGTTAGTTGTTACTGTCTTTAATTGGTTTGTGCATGAGTTCGTCAACTATCTTTTTTTATCAAAGTTTACATGCAAAGGGACTATTTATCAACTCCTTCGATTTGTGCTGTCAAGATGGGTCTGTATCGACCACGTAGGTAAAATACAAGTGTTGAAGTAGATGGCTGTTTGATTTCCATCATCGAAAATGCATTGGTCTTGGTGGTCCCGCCTAGGACGTTTCAGACGATGTGGAGGTTATCGACTGACTGTTAAGATCTGCCCCAAGTAACCATTGAAAAGAAAAATAAAGGATAGGTAGCCTCGCACCTCGTTTCGTTTAGAGATATTTTTTTAAAACTGTATAAACATTTTTGAAAATGTTTTAATAATACTCTAGAGATATTTTAGTATCTGTCCCAAAACATCGCAATCTAGTATTTACATTCTTTTTCCCACATAACCATATGAAAACAACGTGAAGTAAATGGGAAACCAACGTAATAAACCAATTGTTGAACTAAAGACTTCAAGACTTCCTGAGTATCTATTATCTTGAATGAACTCATTCATCTTAACGTCATGTTATTACTATATTCCTTGTGTAACCTATATTTAAGATAACTAGCACATCTTTAATTCTATGAAATGCTCCTACATAGTTAAAATATCTCAGGAAAATGGAATTAACATATGAGACCATTTAAAGTGCCTCTAAAGTATCTTTACAAGGTATTTTCAACAAAATGTGTTAAAAATGTCTCTAAGAAAATGTTTCTAGAGTATTTCTATAGTAAAATTATTCTAGAAAAATTTTAAAATGCCTCCACAAAATATCTCTTATACTATAGAACTCTTGATTTCTACTTTCTTTGTTTCATAATGTAAGACATTTTTTACTTTTTGTTTGTAACGTTTAATCATTTGTCTTATTCAAAAAATTATGTAAGTATCATTTATTATCTTTTGACTTACTTTATTATCAACACTTTAAGAATGACTTATCCTTTCTATATTTGCACTAAATTGTTAATAAAACGAGTAATCAAACGTTATAAAGGAAAAGTTAAAATATCTTATGTTACGAACCAGAGGCAGTACAAGATTTGAAAACTGCCTGCCTGTATGTAACGAAGACACCATCTATCTTTGTGCTTGTGCTAAGACACCATCTATCTTTGGTTTTACTGTACGTAACGAAGGGTACCGGATGTATAACAATTTCAACTACTTCAGTAATTTATTGCTAACTAGCTACTCCCTCCGTTTTACTATGCAAGTCATTTTGACATTTTTTAATAATACTTAAGTTTATCCTAGTTTATATGAAAAAGTATCAAACCTTCTAACACAGAGCAAATATACTATAAAATTAATTAAATGTTAAATTTAATAAAAATAATTTTTATTGTAAATATCGCTACATTTTATAAATTAGGTCAAACTTATAGATGTTTGACATTTAATAGTGAAACGGATGGATGATTAATTAATCAAATCACTCGATTGAGATCCAGGGAGATATTCTATATAGGTAATGGAATGAGATCCCCTGCGGTGAAAATTAAGGCGTAGTTGTCATTGACACGTGGGTCCCACCGCTCACGGGCCCACGTGTCAATGAGAACTGCACGTTCTATTGGAAGTTAGAGGGACCTTCCCCGCACGTAACACACGATATGGATATCGTCAAGGCATCATATGGACTAAGTGAACACATTACTAACGTAAAATGATGTAAATTAAAATTTATGGTTTTCACTCAATCTACTATGAGTACCATCATTAACAAGGAATAGTAGGTCTTGCACTACAATTTGTATCAGATACAATCATCGATCATCATAGGGGATATATAGTAGGTCTTGCACTGCTGCATTCTTGTATCCCATATTTTTCACTAATCGGGTAAGTGACTTGTCCCATGTTAATTCTGGTTGCCTCAACATGTATATATACAAGTTAGGCAAACTGCTTCTGATAAAAATATCATAGATGGTTCTATGTGTATAAGAGGGTGTGTAAAGCTCTTTTTTTTTCCTTTGGGCTAACGGATATGGATTATTCATGCCATCCTTCAATTTTTTTTCGAAACGAATATCGGACAGGTCGTGTATTTGATAGGAGCAACATACAATATTATAACCCTAAAGGCTATAGTCTGGAAAATCGAAAAATATAGAAATGATAGATCAAACTTCAAACTTTCCATAAGAAATCTACTGGAAAAATCATTATCACCAACAATAACCAATCTGAAATCCTGATACACTCGCGTGTGAACCAAGCTTCCCAAGTACTTCACGTCTTGGTTGAGTTGGATTTTTTTGTTGGAATTTGTTTGATTCACACACAATTGTGTATTAGGATTTCAGATCGATTATTATTGGTTGTGGTGATTTTTTCAAGTAGATTTCTCATAAAGAGTTTAATGTTTGATCTACCGTTTCTATCCTTCTAGATTGAAACAAGTTCTCTTATATACATAGCAGTTTAAGATATGAAAAGTTTTGAATCTGCTACTTTCACATAATCATCTACAAGTTCACATGATCATTGCTTGTGCACCCTGAGGTGTATTCATTTTTCTGCTTTCAGTAGATTTTGGGATTTCTTCTCATTGACGATTTTGGAGCTTGATTTTAATTCTTTGACTACGGTATGAAATATCATTTGTGGCATCAAAAGTTGATGTTGATGTGGTGGATATTACATAAAGTTTATCAGCAAACTTCATGAATGAGGTGTTACAGTTTACAACAAGGTTTTTTCACGATAAATATGTATCTCAGTTGTGCCTTGATTTTTTCTAACATTATCACCATTCACCAAGCGTGAAATCTGTAATATATGTCGACATTAGTAATCTATTTGTTATCTTTATAGTATATACTCCCTCCCATCATTAATGAGTACTTAAATAATCATTCGGACGAGGGCACGATTGGAAGATGGGAGTCAACTTAAATGGAGGTCAACTTAAACACACCGCATTCCAAAAAACGATACTCTCCAATAGAATAATAAATCGACTTTGTTATCTTGGCAAGTTACAGATCAACGATTGGAAGCTGGAGGTCAACTTAAATTGTGTACACTCCGTAGTTGGTGGTGAACACTGAACAGGTATAAACGGCTAGGTCTCCTACTGCTTCGCTTTTGTGATAGCTTGCGCCTATTTATAGCTGTTTGCAATACAAAGAACTTCAAAGATCAAAACCATTAAGCTCCACAGAGCTACACTGTTTTACAGCCATGCCGCCATTAGTGATCGTTGGCTCGTTCGCTACTTGTTTCCTCCTCTTTTGCTTTCTAAGTCCATTTTACAGAGTAGCTGACGCAGCCGGCGCACCGGTGCTGCAAGCGTTGAACTGCAACTCGACGGCCGGCAACTACACGCAGGACAGCGACTACGCCGCCAACCTTGGGCGTCTCCTCGTCATGCTCCCGAACGAAACCGTGACCAAGAACGGTGGATTCTTCAACGGCTCGGTCGGCAATGGCACGGCCACCGTGTATGGCCTCGCCTTGTGCCCCGCCGACTTCACCCGTGCCGACTGCATGGACTGCCTCACCGCCGCAGGAAACAGCGCTGGGGGCGTGGTCAAACGCTGTCCTGGTGTCACCACGGTCTCTGCCATGTTTGACCAGTGCCTCCTCCGCTACTCTGACATTCGATTCTTTGGCATAGCCGATACTGGTACGTATGTACTTAGTAATACAAGGACAGTCCATTATATGCCGCAAATGACTATCGCCCTGTTCAACTGGCTGGCTGGCTCCAGCCAGCCCAGCCAGCTCTTAACAAAAGCCTATTCAGCCTATAAAAAATCCATTCAACCCAGCCATTTTCAGCCCAGCTCAGCCAGTCGAACAGGGCCTATGTTTAAAGGTTTTTTTTTCATATGCTTAAAATATATCTACCCGTTACAGATAAAGGTTTACTAACGTGAAAATAATATGAAAAGTCATTGGTAACATGTGTACCCAGGACTCATTCGTACGGGCCCTAACCATCTTACCTATGAACCATATGTGATTATTTGAAACTCTATTTTATCTTAAACTAAAAAGTTGTTAGCTACAAAGTTAGAGTTTTCTATAAGATCTACAACTTTCATACAAGACACTTGTTCATCTACGGTCGTTTAAAAACTTTAACCTTTTCTTTTCAAAATGGATCCTTGTTTTCAGAAACATCAACCTTTCATATAAAATGCAAAGAAAAATATTATAAATTCTAAAGTTATAGATCCACATAACATCTGCAAGTTTGATGTAGAGAACATCTTCATCTGATATTGTTCGAAAAATTTGAAATATCGTGTATTTTAAATTGGTTCTATATGTCAGAAATTCAAATCTATGCATGAAAACCAAGTCAAATGAAAAACTTTTCAATTACAAAGTTGTATATCTGGTAAAGATCTCTAACATTTTTAAAGATCAAGCCTCCATTTCTCATTGTTTGACAAATTCAAATTTTTATTTTCCAAGATAGATCTCATCACTTATAACGCATATTTGAGCATATAAATAATCTCAAATGAAAATATTGCCAATGATAAAGTTGCAGATCTTGTCGACATCTACGACTTTTCTATTGGTTATGTTTTAATCTGAGATAATTAAAAAATTTAAAAGATTCTTTTTAAAAAATAGGTATTTTCTCATCCGTAATGGACAATAATTATGTACATATGAGCTCTTTCATTTATAACTGTTCTTTAGACCTGTTAATGCTTTAGACCTGTTATAGATCATCAGTGAAGGGCCATTATTATGACCCGTTAAAGATAACCAAATATCCACCACGGGTCAATCATAGTGGGTGTATAAAAGATGGGCTACTTTTTAATCCGTGACGGATGAGTTATCCGTACGGACCGTATTTTCCCGTAAAGTAAGCCGTTACTGATTTGAAGTGGTTTGTAGTAGTGTATGTATCGATCAAAACTAATATTATAGGTCTAAAAATTTAAGAGCAATTTTAGAGTCCTTAAGAATGTACTGAGAGGTACCATTTTGTCTAGTATAAATTTAGTACCTCAGATACCAAAAGGTAATAGATTTTACACTAAAAAAATTTTGGTACCTCTCGGTACGTACTTAAGGACGGTAAAATTGCTCAAAATTCAAATATAGACATTCAAACAATGTCAATAGATCTTTTCTTCAATGCAACTTTTGTAGATCTTGTTGAAACCTACAATTTTTGTATATAGCATATGTCTATTCGAAATTGTTTTTAGAAATTCAAAATTTTGTTTGCTAAAATAGATCATATCACTTATCACGGGTCGTACCTACCGTCTCTTGTAAATGAGACTCATCTGCCACAAATTATGTTTTGTCATTCGTAACAGTTCGTCCGACTGGTCACGTCATTTATGATCTATTGTCGTCCACGACAAGTCACAGTTTGACCCGTTATTGATTTTCCGTGATGGGTATGTATTTTGTTAGCATATTTTTTTTGATCCATCCTGTTATATATATATATGATCCTTCACTGATGATGTGTTCTGTAGTAGTGTAAGCTGATCTGGTAACTAGTTCAGACTTCAGATGATTTAATATTTTACGTTTCAAGAAATATCTAAGTACATGGAGGTACAATAACTAGTTACCAGATCTGCTTACACCTCCATTGAGTTATATTCACCGGGTCGGTAATACAAGTACGATTGGGAGGTTTAATTAAGTTATGGCCTTTCAAATTCCCGGTAAAAAAAGACAATAACAAATATTCTTGGCTGTTCTTGACACAAATAACCATCGAGTTGTATTCACCGGCCGACCAGCTTAGCATAAAAGATTTAGCAGATAGGGAAGAGGAGCAATTCACTTGTGCACTTCAACAATAACTAAATAACTATATAATGATCGAAGTACAGCTGATAGATAGACCCATGCATGTATACAAGGATTTCCTAAACTAAACTGAGCGGTGCGGATGCATGCAGACGCAGACGCAGACATACCCTACGCTACGAACGGAAAGTTGTTGACGGGGAGCGACAGTACAAACCGCGTGATCAAGCCGGTGTTGCCAATCGTGACCACGCAGGCAGCGAGCTCGCCGACGCGGTTCGCGGTGAGCGAGACAAACCCGTACACGATGGCACAGTGTACCTGGGACCTGCCTTCCGACAAGTGCAAGGCCTGCTTGGACGTCCTCTCGGCCAATATCTCGGCCACCTTCCCGGCCAACGCGCTTGGCGAGAGAAAGACCTACAGCTGCCGCATCCGCTACGAATTCAACACAAGTTTCATGGTGGTGCCGTTCAATCTCACCACTGGCACTACTCCGCTGGGTACCCCTGCAGAGCCTGGATCGTCCACGACCAAGAACAACGGTCAGTATTTGCTGTCTCTAGCTAGCCAGTACACGGAATGTAGATGAGTCAAACTTGTTTTAATTTAAATAAATTTATAGAAAATTAACATCCATAACTCAAATTAATTTTATTAGATCTGTTGTTGAATATATTTTTGAAAATGTTTGTTTGATGTTGCTACGCATTTTTTATAAGTTGACTGATTTAATCAGGACATTAACGAAGACATCTTACATTTTAAAATAGATAGAGGGAGTAGTACAGTTTATTCTTCTTAATCTGTTTTCTAACATATATATGTGGCAACATTTTTATTTGTAAGGTTCTTGCAAGGTATATATTTTATTCTTTAGAAGTGGATAGAGATATATAAATTTAATTTCTTATTGTCATGGGGTACTGCATCCATAGTAAATATATGTCGATATAAAAAAAAATGGAATTATGCATGTATCAGCTGACTGGTTTTTCATCAATCATATCACAAGTCACTTTTTTCATAAATCACTCGTCCAAATAAACTTGGAGCAACTAAAAAAAGTCCTACCTTTGGATAAGTTTTGGCATTATAATATACTGTTTTAATTTCAGGGCCGGTGATGATTGGGTTAATTGTTGCCGCGGTCGTTTTTGTGGTCCTCATTGCAGTCGTTATTTGGCTTTGCGTCAGGCACAGAGCCATCAAGAAGGTTGCACTGGGTATGCATAGATCTTATCATTCCGATGAACTAATTAATTATATATGCATGCATGTGAAGATTTGTAGACTGGTTATACTAAAAAAAAGTCACAACTGAAAACATAAAATGGTCAGACGATATGATACGTATGTTGTTGCAGCCGGTCCAAGATCATACTCCTACGACGAACTGTACGCTGCAACAAATGGTTTTTCAGAAGAACGGAAGCTAGGCCAGGGTGCGTTTGGTGCTGTGTACCGAGGAATTCTGGCAGATGAATCAAAGAGTTTTGTGGCTGTCAAGAAAATGCAGAGGATGTCTGAAGCAGCATGGAAAGAGTTCGTCGCCGAGATAACAATTGTTACACAGCTTAAGCATCGGAACATCGTGGACCTCATAGGCTGGTGCGAGGACCGTAATAATCCTTTGCTTGTCTACGAACTAATGGACCGTAACCTTGATTACCACCTCTACCCACCACAGTACACGGATGAAAAGAGTGTTGTGCTAGATTGGAAGAAAAGGTAATTAACTAAGCGCGCTCATTTCATCCAACTGCTGTCCTGTGATATTGCCGTTATTTACCATTAATTCCACGAAAAAAAATATTGCCGTTAATCATTCCAAACGTTTTCCTTTAATTGACATCCATGAGTTGGGGACATAGAACGAGTCAATCTACATTTTTCATCGTGTGCCACTATTTTTTTACCGATTACATGGATGAATACACACACCACTACACACTTAACATCATACTTATACATTCGCGAGTGCACCGTCTCACACCCATATTCATCACGGGGAACCTTGATGGGTGTCATCCACCCATGCTCATCACACTAAAGACACACACGTGCACACGTCTTCTATCACATAACACATAGTCGAAGAGACAAATAACAGAGGCATTGGCCCCAAATTGTAGAAAAATAACATCTAATATGTTTAAATGAACCGATGACTCTGTAACCACACCATCTGTGCTTTCCAACCATAAGTGACTATTTTGCCAATGAGTATTTGCGAACTAACATGTATTTAATGTTTGTAGGATAGTAGTTATATTGGTGTGTACTTAGGAAGATTTGTGTAAATGGATATTATTTACAAAGTACACTAGTAGGAAAAAAAAAGGATATTTGCAAGCGGGTATTCTAGCTGCCCACCATTTATCGCTTGCGAATATCAAATGATTTTCATAGGTAGACTTGGGCTGACTACCAAATTCGAATTTCGCAGACTGGGCACTTTACCTTTCAGCACAAAAATTTTTCTAATTTGATGTTTTTGGCACCCAAATTTCTTTTTTAAAAAATCAATTTTCAAACCCTGTCATGGTTGCGCCTCATAATTGCGTCGCCATCGCCACTCAGAACCGCTGCGATGTCGCTATCTCTGCAATGCCGTCGCTGCCTGCAGTCACACTTGGGCAGTCGCTGGTCTTTGCTTGTATCCATTGTGTTGTAACTACCCATGCTGCTCGCGTGCTGGGGACGGCGGAGACCAGCTATATCATGGCCCTCAATCGTTGTGTCGTAGCCGGTCTCTGCTGCCGTCATTGTTGCCTCTTAGGGTCGTCGCCGCCCGTAGCCAATGCGCCATCGCCGCTGGCTAGGAGAGAGAGATGTCTGAGAGGGAGATAGAGGGTGTTTTGTATGAGGGAGAAGATAAGGGAGCTCGATGGGAAGGAGATGAGGAAGAGGAAGGGGAGAATGTGTAGACACGCATGCAGACGTTATGTTTTTGAGGATTTGGATTCGACTCTAGTTTTCAGACGGACGTCCTAACAGTACAAATATATTGGAATATTCTAATATGAACGGTTAAGATTATTTCTACTAGCAGTATAATACTAGCAATAGAGATCACCGGAACGAGCCTCTAAGAAAAAAAAATGTCATTTTAGTAGGCAGGTCATAAAGATAACCGCTTGGTGATAATGAGGCCATTTTTGCAGGTCGCGACTGATTTAGTTGCATATAATGGCTAAGGGCTGTCGCCAGCAAAAAGGCTTCTTGGCGTAGTGAGACACATGGGGTAAAATATAGAACTAAATATTTGGTTACAAACAGTTAGAGTAGTATGCACAAAACTAGCTAGTATTATCATGTTGTCATATATAGATGGCCATAAGGCCCGATGGCAATGCCCATGGCACGAGCATTTGGCCCGACCCAAGCATGGTCGGTGACAGGCACGTGCCGGCACCGCCCGACAGCTGGGCCAAGGGGTTGGCACGGTCAAAATAATTCAGGGACCTATATTAGACTTATTTCATAGCTGTTGGGCCAAAATCAACATATTCTATAGTCGAGGGACATAAAATAGACTTATTCTATAGTTTGTACTAAAATTAGACTTATTTCTGTAGTTTAGGGATTAAAATAGACTTTTATTTAAAAGTTTGAGCTTAAATACGGTAGGCCGTCCATGCCTTCGAGCCGCCTGACTCCTATTGGGCCGTGCCTGGGCCGAAAGTGTGGCACGTGGAGGCACGGCTAGCCGACCAGGCCGTGCCGACCCAACATTTGATAGGTCGTGCCTGGGCCGGGCCGTGCCGGGCAGGTCTTTTGGCCAACTCAGATCAGCATAAAACAGAATCTTAGGGAATGTCTCCTTAATTAATTACATGCTTCCACTCTTCAAATCTCATGCTAACGATTACAAATTAACGATATGTACAATATGCATCTACCGTCCCACTATTTAGTGTTTGTACATGAAATGGCATCCTGAATAAGGTATATGATATTTCATCGGTGTGTGACTGACTACAGGTACAATATAATAGTCGACATGGCAAATGGTCTTCAATACCTGCACACCGCTCGTAACGAATGTGTCCTGCATCGGGATATCAAGCCAAGCAATGTGATGCTCGACGAGAATCTCACCTGCGCAAAACTTTGTGACTTTGGGCTGGTGAAACAAATCAACTATGACGAAGTAGGCCCTGGGCGACAGACGACTATCATCGGCACACGGAGCTATCTAGACCCAGAGTGCATGAGGACATCCATTGTGAGAGCAGCCTCAGATGTCTACAGCTTCGGTTTGGTTTTGCTTGAGATAGCATGTGGTCGGCAGCCAACCATGCTGCAGCATGGCCACAGGAACAAAAACAGCCTCGTCGAGTGGGTGCAGGACTCATTCCGTCAGAGGAAGTCAGTTGCCGAAATGGCAGATGAGAGGCTGCAAGGAGAATTTGATAAAGAGCAGGTTGAACTGGTGATCCGGGTTGGGTTCCTGTGTGTTCTTCCGGACCCTGACAAGCGGCCGGACATGGCGACAGTGTTGGACTACCTGAAAGGAAGAAGTGCTGTGCCTGCAGCAGAGCCATATCCTGCAAGTCCTGGTAGCATACACGCTGCAAACAACTTTGAATCATCACCGGCGTCTCTGCTCGTTTAGTGAGAGCTTAATGCCAGTGGCAACTATCATGCAGAACACAATAGAATGCATATGCAACCAGACATGTTAACTACATTGCCAAGGTGTGTTATATATGTTGCTATCGTTGATCAGTCATCAGTGTATTTTGTATTGTATTTGGGTCTGTAAGTCATGAATGCTTCAATTGATTAGACAGTCTATCAATAATATTGTTTGCTTTTAATAATTTGAAGTGAATTTAATTAAGACACGCTTGTTTAAACTAATCAGTTGGATTACTCCCTCCGATTCCATAATTCTTCGCGTTTTGGACAAGGTTTGATATATGTATAGATTTGTCTTCAAAAGTACTTTCATGAAAGTATAAGTATTTAGGATATTTATACTTTCACGAAACAATGCTCAAAACTGTATTTTTGAAACCGTGACATTGTCTAAAATGCCCAAAATTATGAAACTGGAGGTTGTATGTTCCAAATAGTTTGACTATGTTTAGATTAGGATAGGGCTCGGATGTTCAACTTCTTCAATGGTTGAGATTTCATCAAAATAGTAGGTGAACATAGGGTGAAACTTATTTCGATACACCCTGATGCAAAATGAAACTATTACTAAACCCGGTGCAGCTTTTACAGTACTTTACACAACTAGTGACAATAATTTTTACTATTTGGCCCCTTTAGAAAACTTATGTTACAAATAAACCATTAAAAAAACTATAGCAAAAAATGGACCCTTAGGTCAGCGCCATACCTTAGGACGCTGAGGGTGAACATTTTAGCGCCAGAGCCAGTGGTGCTGACGGTCGAGGAGGGTGTCTGTGGACGGAGACGGCGTCAAGGGTCAGCGTTAAAGACGTTGGCGCTGAGCTTACGCCAATGAATATGGCGCTGAGGTTAGGTTGTGTAGCAGCAGCACAGAGATAGTGATATGCTACTATTGTTAGTGACAGTTCTCTAACAGCTTTTGTCCTTTTCGGATCTTGTGTGGCTCACCGCTCAACGAGAACCGACACCGAGTATATTAACAGTGTTAGAGAGTACTACTCATTACTTAACTCATTACTTAGACTACAAATTTGAAAATTTGTATCACTAATTTTGATTTTCGTGGATCTTAGATTTTCAAGATTTTAACCCTGCATATAGTTCTATAGTTACAATATTCTGCACATTCATAGTGACAATATCATAGGATTTTATGTGATTTTTTCAATTCGGACACAAATGTTAAAAATCAAACCCAAGCCAACTTATTAACCAAAACACAAATCACTTTTAATGTTCTGCACATTCATATTATGCTAAGTACTTTTAAATTATACTATTAATACACACATTTTCCACCAGACAGAAGTGCAGCGAATATATTTAGAATGCAATATATATTTTGATACACGTGGAATATATATTTTGATACACGTGGAGCAATATATTGGCGCTGAGCAATGTACCATCTACTTGTCTACCTGTACTCCTAATATCTGTATGTACTTTCATGTGAATACTGGAGTGGGAGTAGTATACAATCTGAGCTTTCCAAGCAAGGACAAAAACTGAGATAGTGTATCAGCACTATCTGTGTACTTTCGTATACACATGGGGCCAGTATTGCTCTTTCCAAACAAAGAGGATGACAGAGATTAGTGTTGCTGCTGCTGCTGGATGAGCTGACCTCAGCGTCAATGAATAGCTCAGCGCCAACGTCTCTGGCGCTGACCCCTTAACACCGTCTTCGTCCACGAACGTTCTCCTCGACCCTCAGCGCCATTAGCTCTGGCGTTGAAATGTTCACTCTCAGCACCTTAGGGTATGGTGCTCTGCTAAGCGTATATTTTTGACTATAGTTAAAGGTCTATTTGTAAAATAAGTTTTCTAAAGGGGCCAAACAGTAAAAATTACAGCAACTAGTGGTAGTAGGTAATATATTTAAATCAGACAGGTTTTTATATTGGAGCAAAAGAGTAGGTTGAATTTCTTTCTTTGTTAAGATTCATTTGAGGATAATTTTAAATGGGCTCTTGTATCTGTTTATCGACCTACACAAAATGATTTTAGAGAATAGTTTCTAGAGGAGATAAAATGCTAGATAGAATTTTACCTAACTATAAAATGCTAGATAGAATTTTAATATCTAGAGAATGGGAACCAACATTTCGTCTTTCAAGTACCATGTCGCTGAGTAGACATTTTAGACCATACTCCTTTATTATTAATTAGCAAACAATGCTTCATAGAGTTATAAACAACAAAGTTTCATGTTTGAACTTGGTTCATTATTAAAAGATGGCATCAAGAACTTGGTTAAAGAGGTTTGGTCTAGTGTTTTACTTTCGCAAGAAGAGTTATATATTAAACAATGGTTCATATTAGGTTGTCTCAAGTCTCAACTACTGAGAGAGGGGGAATTAAACGATAACAAATAGCTAGGGTTAAGAATCTATTAATTGGAAGGTGATGCTATCAAAAATTATTTTCACTTAGTTGGTAATGGTAAATATAGGAAAATTAGGTTCTTTCAATTGCAATAGGGGATCATTTAATTAGGGTGATGTAGATTTAAAGAAACGTATCACTACTTATTACAAAGGTCTCTTTAAGCACCTCATATTGCTCATTTCACTTTGGATATTCCTCAAGTAACCCAATTGAAAATGAATTTTGAATGGCATAATTGTTTTTTTTAAAAAAATGAGGTTTCAGAGGCTATTTTCCAAATAAAACACATATGAATTTCAAGTTGAAGTCTATCAAATCTTTTGGAAAAATATCAAACCTAATTTCATAAATTTCTTTATGAGATTTCATAAAGGAATTCTACCTTTACATTCTTTAAATTTTGGAATATTTTACTTCCTAAGTGTAAGGAGTCAATGATGATCCAATAGTATAAGCCGATTTGTCGGTTTAATGTAATTAAGCTATAAAATAAATTATGACCTGTCCTACAACTTGAGCGTGGCTGTCATTTAGATCCAACAGCTTACTACACATTGAGATTCATGATTTTATTTAATGTACCATTATGGTCCAACATTGTTTAACTGCACATGTGGCATGCCATGTAGACTTTTTTTTTTGGCAAGCCCCCGCTCTCCTCTCCCTCGTTCTTCTATGAGAGGTAGCTAGACCGTAATAGGGTGGCCATGAAGAATGCAAACTGAGATCAATCTATCTATGCTTTGCACACTCGTTGTAAGAAAAATATGGAAATGCATATTTTTTTTGACGTACTGTTGTACTTATCCGTACATAGTATCTGGGCATCGATTTCCATTATTTTTTTATACTTAGTTTAGCCGTTGTACTCTCGCTTCACGGAGTGAGAATGGATTATGCGTGGAGCCACTACCAGAAAAAAGACCACATCATAGCCTCTATATCCTTTTTTTAACCCAAAACTAATAATGGATATCCTGCCCCTAAATTACAACCCATACCCTTCATAGGAAAAAACGTCACTAATATTACCATATTAGTACCGATTCATAAAAACAAAGACTAATAGTTAAACTATTAGTGACGGTTATTGCAATAATCGGCAAATATGCCAACACCATACAAATAGCGCTTCTTAAACAAAAGGCACATACTGGTTATTTTACAAAACCGATCCTGATATTATTCATACGGTGTTAATAACAAAAAAACACCACTAATATCCAGACCACATAATATGAGTAGGTGGCTCGTGAGTCGAGCCAAGCCACTATTGATGTTATTCAATAGTATAAGCCCTCCTTTCTCTTTTTTCCCCACCTCCCCGCTCCCGTCTTATCATCTCTTCACCCATCCTTTTTTCTTCCTACTTCTCCTCTCTCCTTATCCTCTCCTCCAACTCGTTACTCGTCTCAATCTCTGCTCTAGCTCCTCTCTCACGAGCGGCGGCATCCTGGCGGTGATGCAAGCGGCAGTGGCTATCATCAGCATGCATGGCGGCAGCATCCGTTCAGTATTGCCGCGAGCGGCGGCAGCCAGGATTGGCGTAAGCAGCCCATGCCCATCATGTCCATCTCTCCACTGTGAGCAGTGCCGCCACTGTCTCCATCGTGTCTGGATCTTGATGTTATTCTTAATGTTCTTTTCTTGTTGTTTGATTGGGATTAATTTTTGGATGTGATGAATAGTGGGGATAGCTTGAAGAATTGGCTCAAGCTGATTTTTAGCACATCAGATCCCGCAATAGTGTCACCTATGTTTTTTGCAGCCTTCCTAATGGCGGTTAAATAACATGCATAAAATGCGTTTTGTGGGGTACTTGATGTGCACGAGGGTGGCCCAATCTTTTGATGAGATGATGATAACTACGATTTGGGAGAAACGTTGACGATCCTACTATAACCATACAAGACATTGTTGTGTTGCGCCTTAGCGATCGATACATCTCTCCGAGGGTTTATTGATCTTCCCGGTGCAGATCAACCCTATTCCTGCAAGCAATCGACAACAAGCAAGAACAAGATAACAAGCAACTGAATTGCTAGATAAACAAGACGCATAAAGATAAATCGATATGCGATAGTGGGGTTCCGAACAAGCAGACGGACGGTCTAGCCGACACGTGCGCTGCAAGCGAAGAAGCAATGGCTAAACTTACAATTAATCAAACACCAATTGACCCTGAAGGGGTTGCTAACTATTTAAAGGAGTGGGAGGACGTCCTAGGGCTCCCTAGGGTCGTGCTCCACCAGGTTGGGGCGCACCCCACTTGGGCCCCTCTTGGACTGGGGTCCCAGACGAAGTGATAGGCCCATAGGCCCATTACTGGCGATGCAGCGTCTTGTTTTCGTGATGACGGTTGACTCGAATGGAATTTTGCTACCAGGCTGGATCCGTTGGAAAGAGGACTCCGAAACCTTTCCATCAAGTACTCATGGGCCAAAAACGGAGTTCGTATGATGATTTGGCGGCCGTTGGAAGTCAGCATTGCATCAGGTGGCTGAATCGGATTCCAGAACGTGGAAGACTTCATCTTCACTCCTTGATGCACCATGACCATAGTATTTATCATCTATATGTCCATTCAAACATGTTGTGCACTCCTAAACAAATAAATATATATTTTTTCATCATTAAGTAGCGTCATATTCTTAATGCATTCAAGTTGGAGATTATTATGAAACAACACCACCTGTGTGTATATGATGTGTTCCATGGTTGCATCCATAGCAGTCATGGTCACATCATGCTCCCCTTGTTCACGGAAAACCGTCCTCGGTTTTAACATGTACAATTTATGGAGCAGGTCCGCACGTAGCGCTTGATGTGGTGAGCGATGTCATCGCTCCCCTTCTTCAAAATCAACCTGCTTATTTGCCCAAAAGAAAAATAAACTCGAAGTAATATTAGCGATCCAAACACTACTCTCCAATTTGCATTTTTCTGGCATAAAAACATCGGGTTGCATATCTGAACAAATATAAACTTTGTGCACCATATAAACTCCATTATCATTACATTTGCCAAAGATATGAAAAATGACATTACTAGGACATGGCAAGTCAGAATTAGCTGAAAAATGACATTACAAGGACATGGCAAGTCAGAACTAGCAAAGATTTTCTCTTTCAAAGAATTGAGCTCACAAGAATCATCAAACAGATTATAGCCCAAAGCATTTAAAGAAGATTGCAATTGAAGTTCTTTTTCGCTCGAAGTGTGAGTAACATGCTTAAATTCAGTATATGGATCATTAAGATTAAAAGTAGCATGTTCATTCACTAGTTGTGAAATGAATATAAGTGAAGTACTATCACACAACTCTTCTTTGTCATAAGGAACAAAATTAATATTAACTTGTGACAAAGGCAAATCAGAAGTATCCACTAAATTTTGCTCTAGATTAGCATGGATAGCGAAAAAATGTAATGCATCTGAAGCACACTCATCTTGAGTAATTACAGCACCATTTAATTTACCTTTAATGCCCTCTTCAGATGTGGTAGGTGCAGTAACCTTCTCCTCTTCTTTCGCGGGTGATGGAAGTGACATCTCAAACATATCGTTCTTCTCATTTTGAGGATTGTTCTAAACTTCCTGCAAAACATCAGTGATAGGAGGCACAAGCATAGCTTGTTGCTCCGTTGGGTTCTCCAAAATTTCGCGCTCAATATTGCAGGCAAGCATGAACAATTGGCCTATATGATTATATGTCACATTAACCAGCATAACCTAAATTTTAGAATCAAGCCCATTGAAAAATCTATGCATTGTGTTTTCATTGCACTCTTTTAGATCACTGTAGATGATACAAACTTTAAATTCATGGATGTACTCCCTAACAGTTCTATCACATTGTTTCAGATGTTCTAATTTCTCACGAAGAGTACATTTGTAAAATGAACTCACAAAACGTTTTCTCATCATGTTTTTGCATTCATCCCAAGTTCCAGGTTTGTTACTAACATAACTCCAACAAAACAATGCAGAACAGATAAACTTATTACTAGCAGCCTTAATCATTTGAGCATCAGAAAAATCATTCTTATCAAATTCATTATCAATTGCTAGCTCCCAATCAATATATGAAACAGAATCATACTTCCCATCGAAGAATGGTAACTTAGATTCAACTTGTGCAAAATTATAGTCAAATACTTCATATGCATCATGTGGAGAACTCGTCATATCTCGTCGAAGGTGAAGAAGTTGATGTTCGCTTATTGCCTTGCGCAATGTTGCCATGGTTAGTAGCAAACAAGAAACATACACAGGAATATGCACGCTCCTATCAACTACTTGGTAGTGGCAGCTCAAATATCACACACACTCAAGCTTTCAACCAAGCTCTTACAAGTTTTTACCAATACAAGCTGGATGGTGTCTACACCGACTCGACCAAGCACCCAATGGAGTTGGATGTATCGATGTTTTGACACACACGTTTACAATCTGTACTACAGTAGTAGAATCTGTGGAGCTCTGGGTTGGCTTAAATATGGTGTAGCAAGGATGGCAAAATCTCAAATCAGAGAATGCAAAGTTGAATAATAGTTCAAAGTCAAGTATCGTGCTGGTCCTAGGCTAGAACGAACTAGAGACGCAAGCCTAGACGCAAACGATACCACAAGATAGCACTAGACACAACTCAAGCATCACTCTGAAATGTGAAAGCAAGCTCAAAGATAAATGACTTTGTCCCTTTCTTCTTTTTTTTTCTTTTATGTTCTCTTTTTTTGTGTGGCTTTTTCTCTTTTCCTTTTTTAGCACCTTTCTGCCTTTCTGCCTTTTTTCTTTTTTTTCTTTTTTTCTTTTCTTTTTTTTACCAAAACTGACCAAGAACATGATCTGAAGGTTTAGGGACTCAAATGTAAATACGAAAAATTACAGGGACCTAAATAAAAAAATTTCACCCAAAAATTTGATCTATAAAAAATGGAATCCTGTCGATACGACGATTCCGTTTTTGGAAACGGATATTAATTCTGACACAAAACAAAAATTTTCCAAGGTGTTTGTGAAACTAATTTGGAAGGTGGGAAGAAGGGATTCAGACTAATGAGAGGGGAGATCGGTACGGAGAGGGGAATTCGGCAGAAGGAAGGGAGATGTGGGATTCGGCCGAACTAGGAGGGAGGTGGGGTTTGGCCAAACAAATCAATTGGAGGAAATATTGTCTTTCTTTCATGGGAACAAAGTAAGGAAACAAATCTATCAACAACTGAAAAATATGTTTGGCCTTCTCCTTCCTCACGCCAAGGGGGGTTGCGGCAAAGGTAGAAACCCACGCAAACCCTATATCAAACTCCCAATCTAACCAACAAAATTTACAGGAAACTATAAAAACGGAACGCTGGCGGTGAACCGATTCCGTTTTCGTGGTTCACAACGACAACTGACACAGCGGCGGCGACAACGGTGGTGGTACTAGACGTGAACAGAACTCGAAACTCTAACAGAACTACGCTAAGACCAGCAACACGACTCGACAATGTAACACAAAACTCAACAATGCAAAAACTGAAAAGAACGATGCAAATGGCTCAACGATGGCTAGGTAAAAATCTCTTCCTATTTTTTTTGGCTATTTTCTGGTTTATAGGTAGATAAAACTCACCGAGCAACGAAAGCTCTGATACCACTTGATGTGCACGAGGGTGGCCCGATCTTTTGATGAGTTGATGATAACTACGATTTGGGAGAAATGTTGACGATCCGACTATAACCGTATGAGACATTGTTGTGTTGCGTCTTAGCGATCGATACACCCCTCTGAGGGTTTGTTGATCTGGCCGGTGCAGATCAACCCTATTCCTGCAAGCAATCGAGAACAAGCAACTGAATTGCTAGATAAACAAGACGCATAAAGATAAATCGATACACGATAGTGGGGTTCCAAATAAGCAGACGGACGGTCTAGCCGACACGTGCGCTGCAAGCGAAGTAACAATGGCTAAACTTACAATTAATCAAACCCCAATTAACCCTGAAGGGGTTGCTAACTATTTAAAGGAGTGGGAGGACGTCCTAGGGCTCCCTAGGGTCGTGCTCCACCAGGTTGGGACGCACCCCACTTGGGCCCCTCCTGGACCAGGGTCCCAGACGAAGTTACAGGCCCATAGGCCCATTACTGGCGATGCAATGTCTTGTTTTCACGATTCTGGTTGACTCAAATGGAATTTTTCTACGAGGCTAGATCCGTTGGAAAGAGGACTCCGAAACCTTTCCATCAAGTACTCACGGGCCAAAAATGGAGTTTGTATGATGATTTGGCGGCCGTTGGAAGTCAGCGTTGCATCAGGTGGCCGAATCGGATTCCAAAACGTGGAAGACTTCATCTTCACTCCTTGATGCACCATGACCATAGCATTCTGCATCCATATATTCGTCTAAACATGTTGTGCACTACTAAACAGATAAATATATATTTTTTCATCATTAGGTAGCGTCATATTCTTAATGAATTTAAATTGGAGATTATTATGAAACAACACCACCTATGAGTATATGATGTGTTTTATGTTTACATCCATAGCAGTCATGGTCACATGAGTATTGAACAACAATTGTGGCAAGACATTGTTTAAAAGTTCAAGCATGCATACTCTATATGCACTATATTTTATTAGTTAGGACATTATTTGTTTGGACAATGAATGTAAAGAAGCGAGTTAATAATTAAATGGTCATGTTTATGTCGGAAAAGTGAGTTTTACAAAAGAAAAAGGTCAATCTACAAGATAGTCACCGACCATAAGGAAGTGGCAGCTTTTTATATACTTTTTTATATACTTAATTACCATTGAAACTATAAGATAAAGTAGAACGAAACGTGTAAAAATATAGAAGAAATTTGGGGAGATGTGATTTTGGCACACAAAATTCAACTTTAGCAAGCTTCTACAGTATGACACTAATTCAGGAAAAGGTGCTCCCCAGGGTTATAAATCTCGACCACAGCCCCTGTTTCCATCTTACTTTTGTGTACCTAAGGAACAACTATTTTAGAGACAAAAGTGAGTTAAAAGTCAGTTTTTTAGTCTAATCACCATACTCGAGCGTAATCATTAACATTTAAATAATTGCGCACGCCATACTCTCGTTAAGATTTCTAATACACACCGATTGGAAGAACATGTGTACATATAGCTG
This sequence comes from Leersia perrieri, assembly GCA_000325765.3. NCBI lineage: Eukaryota > Viridiplantae > Streptophyta > Magnoliopsida > Poales > Poaceae > Leersia > Leersia perrieri. Next base: position 3,638,787 of record CM002477.1, read on the forward strand.
GCCTGATGTAGAAAATCATGACCAATGCAAACACAGCTAGATCAATGTTCCAACATGTAAGCAGCCAAGGACAGGCTTCGTTAACAATAGCTACCATATCTGGAATATTATCTGCAAGTACAATATATGCAGATTATGCTCAGCATACAGGACAGATCTGATTCTAATAGAATAATGGTTTGGTAGTTAAATATTCTTATCTGATGTAAGACATTTTCACTTATTACTTTCGGGTCTATCAATGTCAGTAAGTTCATTTGGGTTTTCTTTTAATTTTTAATTTTTTTGTACATTATATATTATATATTGACAATGCAGGATCCTTTCCCCCCCCCCCCCAAAAAAATGTTAGCATGTTCCAGAACGCTAAACTATCACCGCACCAGCACTAACGACTTATTTAGATAAGCGAATCTTCTTGTACAACAAACACGGCGCATAAATTAGTGACGACTGACGAGATACAACGAATTCTCGTTTTAATTGTTGTACTCTTTACTTAAAAAGAAAAGAACACAACTCAACCTTCTGCAGAATGTATTTAGTGCTACCTGCACTGCAGATTGAAAATTCCTCAAATTGAATTTGGTTCAATTTTATTACCACATAAATCTTAACCTTCACACTGTACAAGTGTACAACGCAGTGCGCACACGTTGACTAGCGACAATAGAGGAGTACAATTAATCAAGCAGGTCCATCAACCACATTCACACCGGGATGCCATTGACGAGCGCGAGCGCGTTGCTGGTGTGCTGCGTCACGATCGCCACGCCGGCGGCGACCTCCTTCCCGGCCGGAGACGCCGTGGCGGCCGCGCCGGCGTCGTCGAACCCGTCGGAGCACGTCCCCTCGTTCGTCATCGCCGCACTCAGCCACGTCTTCGCGTTGGACACCTGCCACCTCGCCAGCCTGCTGCTCCCGCCGCCGCCAGCCGACGTCGACGACGACGACTCAGCCTCGGCCGTGGCGGCGTCCAGCCGTGTAAGCTCCGCCGACGACCGCCTCGCCAGGTTCGCCGCGGCCGAGATGGTGCTCGCGCAGTCGTGCAGCGCGGCGTCCTCGCGACCGCCGCCGGTGTGGAGGAGGAGGTCTTTGATTTTGGCCGAGAAGGCGCGGAGGTGCGCGGCGGCGACGTCGGCCGCGGCGACGGCGAGCTTGACGTGGCTGGTCTTGAACTCGGAGGCGTAGGGGAGGAGGGAGTCGTAGCAGACGTCCGGGTACCGCGTCGTCGCGCAGCGGGAGCGGAGGAACGCCGACGACGAGGCGGACTCGGTGGTGGAGCATGGCGCGGTTGCTTCTGCGACGGCGACGGCTTGTGTGGCGGAGGAGGCCATGGCGAGAAGGAAGAGGAGGAGGTGGAGGGAAATGGTGGTGCGAGGTGGAAGTGGGAGTGCCATCAGTGGAATTGGGAATTCGTTTGCGGGTTCCTGCGTCTGACTCGGAGTGGACGATTTGACGTGGGAATGATGGGAGTCTTAGGGGCTTAAATAGGGGTGATTTGCATAAAGCTCTGTATTACTCGTTCCATTAAAATATACCATATATTTGTTTCAATCGTTGTACTATATATTAAACACATCTATCTTTTTGCCTATAGTTTGAAAGTATTTAACAATATATGAATCAGGTATTATAAAAGTATTTCTGACGGTAAATTTAAAAATATAAATCTCATAATATCAGACTATATGAGCTTATATAAATTAATGAGTAAAATGCATTGGTAGTACCACAACTTGCGAGGTGGGTGCAATTTAGTCACACATCTTGCAAATTGCTCAAATGAGTCACTCATCTTGTGTTTGGGGTGCAAACTATATTAAACGTGTGAAATAGGTTCACCGTATTGTACAATCGTGGCCACATACGACCCACAAATAAGCAAATTATCAATATTATCAGCAATAAATTCAATACAATATGAACTATACTAAATGTTTAAATATTAATTGATGTGTGATTATGTATATTAAAGCACACATACAGTATTGTAAGTGAAAACATAGGGTTATCTTTTATTTTTATTGGTTGCACATCCACGTGAGTCATGAGTAATATGTTAAGTCAGCACGGCATTCAATTTGAAAGTAAATAGTTCACGTGATATGATTTTTTGATAGGTTTTGCACCACTGAGACAAGATGTGTGACTTATTTGAGCAAATTACAAGATGTGCGACTAACTTGCACCCACCACACAAGTTTTGGTACCGTCAGTGCATTTGACTCTAAATTAATTGACCACTATGGCTTTTCCACAGTTAATAATATTTAGGTACATTTATTAAAAAAACTCATATTTTGAGACAGATTAATTGTTTATGAATATTTGCACCAGCTCCAGTGATCTTATGACCTTATCCAAGTCCATAATTTCTAAGTCTATGGGTTTACTCGCTCTGTCAAAAATACCAATTCATGGAATATTAAAAAAAAATAGTAGTAATGAAAAATGATCGTTGTTCCTCTTATTAATGAGTAAGTAATACATATGAGATGTATGAGTGGGTGAATGGGTAAAAATGTATGGAATGATAGAACCTTTTGATTTGTGAACCATGGCAGTCTGACAGATAATAGCTTAGAAATCGGTTTCATTTCTTTTGACAATTTTGAATTCTTCAAACAGAATTTCTTGGGGGGAGTAAACCTCTAGTGTTTATAAATGTACCATTCCAAACAAAAAGTTGCCACGGTTATAATGTGAGTGAGTCACGTGCGAAGGATCCTAGTCATTGGTAAAATAAAAAATAAAAAAGCCATCACAGGTTTTGATGTAAGAACAACGCTACCGGTCAGGTGTAGCCCCGTCGCCCCGGCCACCACTATTGCAAAAAGGAAAATGGAGAGGTATATCGCTATCGTGAGAATTAATTTGCTTCTCGCGGTTTTTATTTCCAAATTGTAATACCGCCTATCATTGGGAGCCAAACATAGTTTCCTTATAAATTGGCATATTGATATCATCGTTGTTTGATGGTTCCTTCTCACCGTGTATGGTCCAACACTCGTAGCCCAACTCGACACCATTTCGTATTAAATGATTTTGTATGTGCTCTTTACTTCTACATTACTTCTCATTTCTTATGGTCCATGTGCATGGGTATCACATATGCTTAGCATTTCTCTCACGCCTCTTTGGTGATTTTCAAAAACTCCACAAATCCAGCCATCTGTTCCTTGCGTGATCAGTGACGGGTCTTTCGCCAAGTATGATAGATAGCATCGGTTGTCGTTTAAGCCCCATTAAAGATACAGGCTGTGTTATCCGTGGTGGTTTGGGTTGTCTCGTGACAGATCCCCGTCTCCAATGGCATGGTCTGTATTAGTGATAGTTGCCACGTGGATGACATGGAGATAGGCAATAATTCCACGTGTCGCGCATCAACGTTGGGGGTCACTGCAGGAGTTATGCACCCGGTCTGCACCAAACTTTTTTTTCCCATGGGTTAGTACTCCCTTCATAGAAAGAGTGTATTATTGCACTTCACGTGGTATTCAAGACATTATTTTGACCAATGATATTCACAAAAATAAGTATTTCTAAATAAAAAACTTATACATTATAATACCATGTTTAATTACAAATCTAGTAACAATTTTTATATGCTCGATCCTTTTTATTATTTTGATATTAAAGGCCAAAATTATAAAGTTTGACTTGGCACTGTTACAAAAATAAACTGCTTTTAGGACGGAGTGTCCCGATATGAAATCAAAATTCAGCAATTTCGGTCAAATTAGGTCAAAACAATCAAAATCACTAAATCTAATTAGATATGGCCATATTATGTTTTGTTTTCCCACATTGTATTAGCTCCAAGAATGTATTAGGATCTACCCCCATAAAAAATAGATGAAAAACATTCAAATTTATCAGATGAAAAAATTTAAATTTATCTTCAAAGTTTAAAATTCATTTGAATATTTCATCCAAAATAAATCGAAATTTCCAAAATTTTGGAATTTCGGTCACCCCGAAATTATTTTTGTTTCCGATAAACCGAACCCTGGGAGGGAGTATCTGCCTAGCAGCATTGCAATTCCAGCTGATATAAGCTTGCGATGAATACAATACTAACACATATGCTGTGGTTTAACCAACACCCTACACTACATACATACATCCGGAAAGGAGTATAAATCGCATGACATGCATGTTGATGTAACGATCACACTTACGTAGTGATTCCTTACACAAAAGTATATAATTTTAATTACATGTATGCAAACAACTTTTTTTTAGATGATGATGTATGCAAACAACTTTGTTTAGAATGATGTATGCAAACAACTTTGTTCAGTTAATCCTTTTAGGCTTGTCCGTTTCACAACGGGATACCATTAACGAGCGCGAGGGCGATGCTGGTGTGCTGCATAACACTCGCCACCCCAGCAACCACCTCCTTCCCCTCCGGCGACGCCGCCGCCGCCTCCCCGGCCTCCTCGAACCCATCAGAGCACGTCACCTCGTTCGTGATCGCCGCGCTGAGCCACGTCTTCACATTCGACACGTGCAACCTCGCCTCTCTGCTGCTCACTCCGCCGCCGCCGGCCGCCGTGTCCAGCTGGCCGAGCTCCGACGACGATTCCCTGGCCAAATCCTCCGCGGCCGAGATTGTGCTCTTGCAGTCCTTCAGCGCCGCCTCCACGCGCGGGGCTCCACTGCCGGTGTGTTGGAGGAGATCCTTGATTCGGCCTGAGAAGGCGCGGAGGCGGGCGGCGGCGACGTCGCACGCGGTGATGGCGAGCTTGATGTGGCTGGTTTTGAACTTGGAGGCGTAGGGGAGGAGGTAATCGTAGCAGATGTCCGGGTATCGTGTGGTGGCGCAGCGCGAGCGGACGAACGTCGACGACGTCGCCGGAGACGGCGAAGGCGGCTGGCCACCGGCGGCGTCGATTGGTGTCGTGGTCGATGTGGCGGCGATGAAGAGGAGGAAGAGGGAGAGGAGAGAAATGGCGCGAGTTGGAAGTGCCATGAGGCGGAGTTTTATTTGCTAAGCTTCGCGCTGGATTCAGTTTTGAGTAATTGACTTGAAACTACTTAGGCGGCTTGGAGCCTTAAATAGGGATGAGTGGCATAGTAATTAATTAATGAAAATGTAATAATTTGTTGTTGCTTAGGCCAGTTGCTAGGCTGCTAGCGTGCACCAACCGATCATCATGACTTTTCTGTTAACTCCACTCTCATTTCATGACCTGTCATTATCCCTAATTGTTCATGCACGTTTGTAATCAGCAATTCCACACTTTATTGGAAGAAAATACTGAAGATTGATAAAGGGGTGCAGACTACTCTTGAAGGTTTATCAGCTAGAGGGATGACCTGAGCAAGTCAGAATTGCCAAAACAAATGATTGGTGTTGGACCCAACAGAAGCCATTCAACGTTATTTATTAGGGATTAATCCCTTGTAATTGATACATATGTTAGTAATAGTACAAAATGAAAAGGTCCATTTCACTGTAATCTTCACTGTTGTAAGGAGGGAACTATATATTGAACCTTTAATCAAGCAATTAACTTAATTAATTAGTTATGTTATATAGCTAACATCCCAATACCCCGTAACATTATATGAGTTACATTACGAAACATAACGATTACCAAGGCATTTCACATTATTCTGAAGAGTGTAAAAGTTTCAAATTAGTTGAACAAACAGATTGGACTTAATTACTACCTGAATGTGGTCGTCAACTTTGCTTCCCACAATATATATATACTTTTTGAACATAATAGAATAGCGCCATTAATATATCTGAACTCCAGAGAATTATAAATCGGGTCGATTATACATGTTAACTACTGCTAATTGCAGATTAGTTAATTAATTAAGATCTGGAATCCAGACAAACAAACAAAAAGGTCTGACTGGCTGGCATTTATGAATATCAGATATTGATCTGCTGCGGCAAGCAACTGTTTTGTACTTCTGTTACGCTACAAAATTGAGCGACTTAATTATACAAGAAGCAGCTATTCCATGTGATTCCCAATCACTAGGAGATTATGATGCCACGACTTGTAACGATTATTAAATAATCAGTATAAATCAGAACCAACTATTTTCTAAATGGATTAATAAATTCAGCATGGAAGAACTACATTATTGCTAATTTCCGTATAATTCAGAACCAACTAGTTTCTTGCATTGGATCGGATTGTTTATTTCATTTCCTAGATTCAAAGCAGACTTATGAGATGGTACTATCCTTAAGAGCAAACCCAATAGCTCATCTATCCCATCTTCTTCTCATATATAGAGTATATATGAGAAAAATATTGCTCCAGGAGATATTCCATCACATCATCTAAAAATAAAGTTGCTCCAGGAGATATTCCATCACATCATCTAAAAATAAAGTTATCGTTGGATATTCTCTCTTTACTCCATATTTCAAGCAAGCAACAAGATAAAAAAAGATAAAAGGGTTGTTGGAAAATATATTATTTAAATGTAAGAGGTTTGAGTATGGAAATGTAGTATGAATCGGGTGAACCGTTGAAATGCAAAGGTATATGAAGAGAATATTTTTTAGATGGTCATCTAAATGACAATATAGAGGATCAAACTTAGATGAGCTACTGAAAATGCTCTAACACAAATGTAAAATCAATGCCATCCTTGAGAGACACCCTTCCCTCGCTATCTAAGCCGGAACCAAACTAGACTGGTCTGGATGGCGGTGAGAAATAGCACGGAATACGCGGTTTTCCAGTGTATGGCAGTATACTGTGTTTTCTGATGAATCCTGAAGAACAGGTTCCTCATTTCTATTTATTCACTACTACAGAAACCATTTTTGCTGGTGGCTATTTTAGGTTTGTGCTGGCGGTAAACTGGCCCGACACAAATGAAAGGCCAGTGTTGGAAATGGTTTTCGCTGGCGGTTCTCGCAACCGCCAACAAAGATATGTCTTCACTGGCCGTTGCCTTAAGAGAGCCGCCAGCGTAAACAAATCTTCGCTGGCGGCTCACATAGGCCAATATGTGTCCATTTGAAATTGTTTATGGGTTCAAACCTACTGCACCAATTGATTTGTTACCCTTTCCAGTGTAGGAAAGAACTAACATGGATGCTTCAAAGCGTGATGAATATGTGAAGAAGATTCATGAAAAGACCAAAGAAGAAATTGAAAAGAAGGCGTTCAGTAAAGCTGCAAATGTGAACAAGCATAGAAAGGAAGTGATTTTTCAACCTGGAGATCTTGTTTCGGTACATCTGCGTAAGGAACGATTTCTAGAAAGTCGCAAGTCCAAATTGATGCCACGAGGAGATGGACCATTCAAAGTGCTAGCCAAAATCAATGACAATTCGTACAAAATTAATCTTCCGGGCAAATACGGTGTAAGTGTGTCATTCAATGTTGCTGATCTTACCCCATTTACGGTTTTGATGAAACAGAGTCGAGGATGACTCCTTTTCAAGAGGGGGAGGATGATATGCCCCATACCCCGTCACTTGATGAGGGCAAATCCGTTACACCATTTCAAGGACCTATCACACGTAGCCGTTCAAAGAAAATACAACAAGAGGTGAACTCGCTCCTAGCTAAAACATATTTTAACATTGATGATAATTATATACTACCTAAATCTTGTACTTTGCTTTTACTTAGGTTCACACATGTATAAGATTTGATGGCCGTTGATGATGATGGGTTACGTGAAGACGATGTCCGTTTACGTCGTGCTGATTTTGGAGTTCATAGCCTCATGATATTTGTTCCAGCTTCCAAGGGAAGGGCGACCCAACCAGTCACTTTTTTCCATGCATAATATATATGGTTGGAAAGATAATCAAGTCTACTTTTACCTCCAACAAACTGCTTGTCATTTTGACTTCCCATGAGGGAGTAATGGTTGTTTTAGTGGAGACTGCGCAGAAGCTGAAAGGGTTGCGCGAACCTTCTCGGGATAACTTTTGAAGACCTTTGAACTAGCTCATTTACCATGAATAATTAGAGTCTTTTCATACTCAACTAGGAGGGTTGTTCCTAGTATAAATACCCCTATGTTCACTTACATTGGAAGACTTTTGATAATCTGAAATATGAATCCCTTTTCTTCAGCTGTGTGCTAACAAATTCAGAGAGAGAGATCTCTACCCCTTTGCTCTTGTGATTTCCCTGTGGGATTATAGAAGCGGCCACTTCATCGGCTCCCAATTGGTGCTCCTACTCCCTTCGAGGATTCATTGATTGATTGTGGGTTGTGTTGATTGGTTGTTTGAGAGTGTGGTTGGGCGAATGCTCGATTCAGGTTACCGGTTAAAGACGGTGGTTGGGGCTTCGAGTTTTATTTGCCAGGTTGCCCTACGAGTTTGGCTACTTGCAGTTAGTTATCTTGTTCTCTTTGAGGCTAGTTATCAGTTCTTGATCCTACGCCGTGAAGACTGGGACACCACCCTAGCATGGTCGTATCAGGGGAGGACGTTTTTATATGGGGCTAGGGTTAGGGCAGGCGATCAGAGCCATCGGATTGACGATGGACGGCTAGAATTAGTTGGGCCAGTTGAGCTGACATGGGCCTTATCTCATTCCTTCCGTTCTTAATGTTATTTTTTTCTTTTTTATTTTATTACACCATTGTGAAGTGACACGTAAAAATAATATCATATATGTATCAATATATTTTTTTATATGAAATAGACTAAATATAAGTTGAATTTTAAAAGTTCAGAAATTTTGGAACTTATTTACAATTTTCTAGATATTAAATGAATTTCTACATAGTTATGGAAATTAATCCAAAATTGAACTACGTGTGCATCTAATGGGATACCAAAAATTTTACAAAAATTATATTTAGACTCACATGATCTATTCTATCTAGCCTATTTACTGGAGAAAGATGGAAAATTAAATTATCTTAGTGGTACAATTCAAATTTCTATCTCTAAATTACCACATATTAATTACAATAATCTTTATATTTGGTCAGAAAATTCTGCAAATTGACCTGACAACATATTTTTGTCCATAAGCTTACCATAAAAAAATTAAATGGTTTTAATAAATCGAGGCCATACATTGTTTACAAATGAAGACATCTCCAGTATAATTTCTTATAACTTAACAAAAATATATCCATTTGTGAATAATGTATGGTCCCAATTTATTAAAATCATTTAAGTTTTTTATGAAAAGCTTATGGACCAAAAATATGTAACCTTGTCAATTTTTAGAATTTTCTGACCAAATTTTTATACAAATGTGATTATTATGTGTTAATTTGGAGATCGAAATTTAAATTGTAAATAGAAGATAATTTATTTTTTCATATTTCTCTAGGACATGAGTTATATTGGAACATATGAGCCTAAATATTATTTTGATATATTTTCTGGTATCTTATTTGATGCACGTGTAGTTCAATTTTGAATTGATTTTGATAATTGTGTAGAAATTCAATTAATATATAAAAAATAGTAAATTAGCTTCAAAATTTTTGAAACTTATATAAGACAACTTATCCGTAGCCTATTACATATGAAAAATATATTGATGTATATAAGATAATTATTTTTATGTTTTATTTCTCAATGATGCAATACAATAAAAAATAAGGAAATAAGCTACCACGCTGGCAACTGGGCACGTGGGCTGGGCTTCCACAGTACTGGTGACCTGGGGCAACTCACAGACGCACAGCTGGGCCGTGGCCCAGCGCACACGCGCGTGCATCACGTGCAGACTGCAGGCCGACTGGTACCAGATACGAAGATTCCATGGTTCATCAAGGAAAAATTCTTAAGCTCAAAACAATACCAGGTTATTTGCAATTATATCAAGGGAAAAATTCTTAAGTTCATATTTTCTCGTCGTCTCATTCATTATTCACTTGTCCGTATCGCATGCCGTTGCACAGGAGTGGGGGAGTGAATCCCTCTTTTAATTCGAAGAAACGGCGCAAGGGGAGGCAGATCGACCCTGCCCGACCCGCACCAAACCATTAATTCCGGCGAGTATAGACGTGGCTGTTCCTCACAATTCAAAGAAAGATTGATGCGGAATTTTAGTGGGAAATGACGAGGAGCCAATGGGGAGGATTTTCCCTCACCCAATTGAGCGAAAATGCGTCAGGGGAGGGAGATCAAGCCGGCGGCTCCAAAGTTGGCCGGAATTGAAGAGTGAATAAATCCGGCGAATTAAAGTGAAGATTGAGAGGTAAAATCATGGGGGAATAAAAGAGGAGGACAAGGAAGTTTCATTTTTGTTTTCGAATCAAATAAACTCGCCACATGGAGGGAGATCGAAGACCGTCGACTGCTATGGCGGCGGCTCGGCTGGAGGAAGGAGACGACAGCGGGCGTGTCTCGCCTTGGCCGGCTGGACCGCGAACGGAGTAGGGAGGAGCGAGGCGGTGCGCAGGCGAGGACGAGGCCTTGGCCTCGACTTGGGCCGGCCCACGCACGTGGCAAGCGAGCGGGATGGGAGGCGGCGGCTGAATAGGCCGAGCCAAAGCCAGGAGATTGAGAGGGAAAATAGGAGCGGACCGAGGAGGAGGGGGTTTGGCCCAAGAGAGGAGAGGAAGGGAGGGAGGGAGTGAATTTTTGGGGTGTAAAAGGCCCAAAGGAGAGGAAGGTTTATTTTGTCCTAAAACAACGCGCCTATTAGCGGATCACCGGATCCGTACCTTCCCTCCCGCAGCAGTAGAGGCGTGAGAAGTTATAGAACACCCGCGCCCTTCCCTTACACCCAAGATCATTGCAGAAGTAAACACATGAACATAGTATATAGGGTGGAGCTCTCTCTTTATTAGATCTGTTCTCATGTACAAATCATCAGCCATCACCCTGCACCCATATATATAGGGGTCGTAGGAGAAGATAAATCTTATCTCTACTCTGGTTTGGATTGGCCCACAAGAAATATATCACCTAGAGATATTTGTTTCATAACATATTTTACCTATTTTTTTAGAAAAACACTTTTGTTATTGTTTACTTTATTTAGTTTGGTTGCTCAATTAAATTTTATTTAAATCCTTTTAGAGCATGGAGCATTTAACAAAAATCCTCAAAATCAATTTTGAATAAATTCTTGGTTTCCTTTTGATTTACAATAAATTATACTATTCTAGTTAGGAAAAAGAGTTTTAATTTAGGGTGAATTTAATTATACTTCTAAAATTAAATTAATTCTTTAGATATGAAAATTACAAAGACTAATTTAGAACATGTATGGGTTATTAAAAATAAATCCAACCATGACTTACTTTACTTTTAGAAATTTCATTCCCCATATTTACTTCACTTGTTAATTATTATATACTTTAAAAACTCATAATTTGTATTTTTTTTCTAAAAAACTCATGAGCAAACAACATTGTCCTAAATTTATGACGTTTGCTAGTTGATCTATTATGACAACATGTTGTTCGTCACAACATGCGGTTAGGCTACTTTATGACGATTTTCAGTTGGTCTTAGTGACGTACACCTTAATTTCGTCACTAAGCTGCACTGCCCTATGCCGAACGTCATAAAACAGAATGACGTATGACAAATTGCTCATATGTCATGTGAAATTCGTCAGAGAAGGCTATATTTGTTGTAGTGTCGGCCCGCCGCCGCCGTCGTCGTCGACAACGCCGCGCGCCGGCGCCGCTACCTGCCGCCGCTGCCGCTCCCCGCTTCCGGCGCCACGAGCCGCCTCCCCGCTTCCAGCCACCGTGAGCCGCCTCCCTTCGTGCCATCACCGGACGCCAGTCACCGCTTGCTGCTGCCACCGGCCACGTCGCCGCGCCGCGCCGTGGGAGAGAGAGGAAGAGGTGGGAGATCGAGGACGCATGCAAGGAAGTAGAGAGAGGAGGAAGGGGAGAGAGAGGTAGAAGAGAAGAGGAGATAAGATACACACTCTCTCTCTTTCTCTGGCCGGCGCGCTCTCTCTCCTCTCTTTTTTCTTTCCTCCTCTTTTTCAAACTTTTACGGACGGGGCTACTAGTCCACTACCTGCAAAAATGCTATTTTGCAGGCGAGGCAAAATCAATTTTAGTATTTCTGTAGGCGGTTGACAAAGTGGCCCGCCTGCAATAATTAATTTTTGCTGGCTGGCCGACCGGTCGACACCCCAGTTTATATTTTTGCAGGCGGCTCCGGAGCCGAGCTGCCTGCAAAAATGGAGGGGTCCCCCGCAAAAAACGTTTCTGTACTAGTGATCGTAGCTCCCAACAAAATTAGCACGTCACCATCACTTCCTCCGATCACAATTATCTTCGTCTCCTCTGTCATGATATGGATGAAGAGTGAACACAGGGGAGAGGAACAAGTCACATACATGTTGGTTCCACTGCTCTTTTTATCTTTCTAAATGTAATGACATGTAACTATGTACGGGACACACCATATGATGAACTGGTCAATGTTTGACGTGCTACCTCCGTCCCATAATGATATAATATAACAACTAGACAAGAATTTAATATATCATAGTACATTGTATCTGGACAGATAGATACAATATACTAAAATATATCAAATCTTTATAAATGTTGCTATATTTTGGGACTTAGGCTCTGTTTGTTTTCACTTTAGATTATTGTAATCTAGATTATTGGTTTAAATTACTTTAAGCTAGATTGTTATAAGTTGAAGGTGAATAATCTGTAAAGTGTTTGTTTTATAGAATATTACAAGCTAGATTATGTTTGCATGTCTGAATAATGAGGGGTGGGCATTTTCATCCTGGAAAAAACACACTTAGAGGAGCTTATCAGATTATAGTTATCTCGACTACAAATTATAGTAAGTTGTCGCAATAAGTTATTTATTTGTTTCAGCTTACTCTCAATATTATTATTATAATAATCTAAAGCGAAAATAAACAGGGGCCTTATAAGGTACATGTGGAGAGAGTATGACGGCCCAGTCAGTGTACTACGCTCTCTCGTACTTGGCCCATTTATGACTCCGTTGCTGCAGACCCCTGTTTGTGCTTTCTGAACCTGTTATTTCTGGCAGGAACAGCCGGTAAATCCAAGAGTTCAGAAATTGCGACTCGGGGTCTCACCATATCTTAATTAAACCCTCTATACGTCACAAAGATGTATACTCATTGATAACTTGTGTGTTGATTTTCTCAACTTAATTGATGTACTGTTGTCATCAATGAAGTCTTTAATTCAGCGAACACATTATTTTCTAACTCGTCTGGCAAACATTTAATTGTGTGGACAATAACTCGTCCGCAACCATTTAATTGTGTGGCAACCATCTAACTCGTCTTTAAAATCACTATGCAAAACACATATCTAGCCATCTACGGTTTCTTTTCCTTCTTCATCACCCATCCTCTCATTCACTTTGTTAGAAAAACAATTATGATATAAGTTCACTTAATTGCAAAGATATGTATGCGCAGCCACTATATCCAGATGATAGGAATATGAAACGAATGCATTGTACGTTATACCATTATATGTACAGATGCAGAGCTAGACCAGTAGGTACTTTCTATTATCATATCGTTCCCTAAGGCCCTAAGCCCTAACAATATACTCTCTGAAAAACATATAAATATAGCACTAGAAATCACAAGCCCTTAATATGGATTAGCCCTAATTAAGAACGTAGTCATCACAAGACAGCAACGAGAAAAACGGCCTACCAACAAAACATCAAGCATCACTTTTTCTCCATCCCCACCAATTAATCACAATCTAGTTTCAGCTAAATCTGCCCATGGACCACTAGGTATATATCCACCAACCGGTCATGTCGTCCTCTTCTCCGCAAGTCGCAACAATGGCGCCTGGCACTCGCAGTACGACGACCTTCCTCGTCTTCTTCATGGCGGTCGCAGCCGCTGTCGTCGCTTCGGCGTCGGCTGCGACGCCATGCGTCGCGCCGCAGTCGGCCGTGGCGTTCCTGCGCGCGCGGTGCGCCAGCACGCCGTACCATCTGACCTGCTACGACGCGCTCATCCCCTACGGATGCGCGTTCCAGACGAGCCAGGTGAAGCTGGCGCGCGCCGCGGCCGATGTGAACGCGGCGAGCCTCAAGAACCTGAAGGAGCGCACCAAGGAGCTCGTGTCGCGTGGCGTCCCCGGCGAGGCCCCCGGCGTGGCCGCCGAGGTCCGCGACTGCGGCAGCGCGGCGTCGTCGGCGTCTGGCCTCGCCAAGCAGACGGCGGCCGAGGTCGCCAAGCTCGAGGCGATGGGGGACGCGCCCAGGGGGAGCCAGGCGAGGTGGGCGGTGTCCAATGCCAAGACGTGGCTCAGCGCCGCGATGACCAACGAGGCGTCGTGCGCCGACGGGCTCGGGTCCGCCGGCGCCGCCGCGTCGCCGGCGGCGAGGGATGTGGTCGCCGGCGTGGTGACAGCCAAGCAGTACACTAGCATCGCACTCTCGTTTGTTAATGCCATACCGATAGCGGTGTCTTGAGGTCTTGAGGAGGAGTATCGATCTTGTTTTGACATATAGGATTGTCTTTCGTTTTCGGACAAGGACAGCAATGTGTTCTTCGACATTTCCATAATGTTCAGATTTCAGTTTTCTCCAAGCATATTGTTGATTAATGTTATTGTATGTTTTGATGTTAATCAGCAGGTTAATATAGCCATGTTCAACCACACATGTCTGTATATCAGTATATGTGCCTGAAGCCCTGAACTTTTTATTGGATAATGGGAACGTTCCTACTTCATAAAACACGAGAAATTGAAGTCCGCATATATTTAACTAATCAATATAACTACCATTCCATTTTGCATCTATGTAAGTCCAACCATAAATTGTTGGTTAAGAAGTCTTCAGTTAACTGCTGACTAGATCAAACTCAGTTATATATGTACAATTCAAATTACATTTTCTTATTACTATCATATAAGATTGGCTAAATTCACATAAGCAAAGTGTTCAGTGCATGATATTCTATTCTCTCAATATGAATATTCATATTTTTGATATCAATGTTTGTTCTTAAATTTCCGTAGCAACGTGTGAAGTATTATCTAGTTATACATATTCGCATATTAGATTATCCAAATACGGAGTAGGAGAATACTATCCAGTGACTTACACGTGTCAGCTAGCTAGTAGTGATGAGCACGTGTGTGTTTGAAGAAGCTTGCGTAGAGATGTTTTGATGGTACCAACACACTTAACACGTTCTTGCAAAAAAAAAAAAATACACTGTTACACACGGCATATTTCCCGCCTAATTAATCAGCTGGTACAGAGATACAGATAATATACATGGAGAGATACAGAGATATATAAACGGATAGATACAGATAGTGAAATTGCACGTCTCCCCAATTTACAAATCTGATGAAAGCAACCTTTTAGTTTGGCATATGAGTAGAAGAAAATGATTCCCTTCAATGACTCAAGCGACATGAGACTACCCAAAAAATTACGCCATGGCTAAATCTGTATTAAAAAACATAACAACATTAATTTATGACATAAAATTAGTTTTATTAAACCAAACATTAAAATATTTTTCTGGCATGTGTTAAATATATTGTTATATTTATCTGTAATCTAGGTAAAAGTTAAATAAGTTTGATTTAAAAAAGTCAAAACTTCTTGCGATCTAACCTAGAGTGAGTAATGATTTTACTATGATATCTCATAAAGAATGATTGACAAGGAAATATGAAACCAAATATTTCACTCTCTCTCTCGAATAATATAATCATTGGGATATAACATATCCTAGTCTAACAAATTTAGACAACATACTTGTCCAAATACTTATATATTTGGATGGAGGGGGTAATATGTAATTTCGCTTGGACCAGCAAGCTAAACTGATCCAACAATCTTGGATTGGTTTAAAACCAATAACACTTACCAACCAGACTTTGCATATATAACCCTCCCATATTGCTCTCGAAAAATTTTCATCCAATCGAACCAATCAAACAAACATAAGAAAAACACTAAAATGACTTTTTTTTTAGGAAAAACTGTAGGATCTTCTCCTACAGTATATATATTATATAAATATAAAAAAGTTACAACAGTCAAAGGACTGAAACAAGAAGATTACATATGTACAAAACTATGAAGAGAAGGAACTAAACTTACATATTGAATCATAACGTATTGAAAATAGAGTGGGATATATAACCACACTTAGCCTTTTGTGAAAGATTGAAAATTATTATACCAAATTATTTACCAAGTATACCAAAAACACTTGTCTCTAAATCGGTTGCGTTCTTTTCTAATGTTGTTTGGATTGGATTATTTTTTCTCATTTTTCGGAAGCATGCTTCCCGAACTGATACCATGTGTATTTCGTGCAAAATTGCTTATATAAATTTCTTAGATAACAAATAAATATATTTTAACTTTACAGTAGTTAATATTTTATTGATTGTATTCTCTATAATCACATCCTTCGTTTTGCATGTGTAAGATAAGGTCAGCCACTAGGTACCTTCGAGTGCACAACATTAACACAAAACATCTGAAGACCCGATGTCGTCTACTCTTTTCGCCATCAAAACTATACGAAGTTACATACCACCATATAGTTGCATAAAGCAATGAGTACTACTTGATCTACAACTCCTACCTCCATTATTATCCTTCCCTTTTAGCAATACACTTGAACTTATAAAAAACCAAACTACATATGTAAAATGCATTTTTACGAGTTTACGTGAGCCCACATAAAAATGATATTTTTATCAGTTTGTGGAGGTAATGCTTAAACTCACAGAAAGTTCGCACTGACAAGTAATGCTAGAACGTATGTAAAATGACCAAAGGGTTACCCAAGGAAACAATTGAAGAAAATAGTCTGCCCTAAACCTAATTCTCGCACCTCCTTTCAAATCCTTGACCCACCACATCTGCCCCTCTACTCTCGTTCTCCATCTCTCGCTAGTTGAACACAGCAAGACAATTCCGCCACAACTGTCAATAACAAGATTCTGCCGCCCATCACCCGCACCGATGCTAGAGCCCTCGATGAACAGGGCCATGTTGGCGCCATCCCCTCCTCCCGGCTCTAGCCATTGGATGCCTAGAGCTTTTGGGCGGGATCGAGATGGCCTAGCTCAGGTGCCACAGATCTGACAGTGTTCTTGTATTCGCCCTCTCTATGGTCAGATGGATAGAGCCCTCCTGCCATCCCCTCACAGCTACACCCCTCAGGGCCCCTCCTTCACCTCTAGGGGCACTACCCTGTGTTTGCTACATGCTCCTACTTTGTACTTGGGGAAATGCCATATATCATATTTAGAGAAAAAGTCTGTCGGCCAAATAGCATTAGGGCCATTATCAATCTCGGGACCCCAAACTTGTATAAATATTATTTCCCTGCTCTAATTGGTATATTTTTTGCAGGTCTCAAAATCAGTGATTGCCAAGTATTATGGATTTCGTATTCGAACTGTCACCCAATGACAATTGGTGTGCAGTCGGGGGGGGGGGGCGATATCCCAAAGATCAAAATGAGATGATACTAAGGACTGTATTCTTGGATGAAGGATTCTACAATTAGCCTGGTTTGTGAGATTCGACAAGTGCAATAGATAGATTTTTTTCTTTTGTTTTTTTGCAAATTTTATTAATGGTTAATTTTTAAAATTTTATAATATATAGTCTATTTTTGATATTTGTGTTCACATTGTGACCTGATAAAGGTTTAGGAATTTAGCTAATTGTCTCACTGTTGTTTCACTGGCATGAAAATTATAGAAGTTTATGGCCAATATAGATTTGAAGTTATTAGTTTATTTATAAGTAGGACAATTCTTTAAACAGTTAAATAATATCATATGCTGTAAAAAAATATTATCGTTTAGCTATCTGATTGTTAATTGTTTATATATATGTTGAGTTGCTAGGTAGAAAATAGGGGAGGAAAGATGCGAGGGTACGAGGGAGCCCAGAGGGTGAGGAGGTGATTTTCTGATATTTTATTTACTTCAAGATTGATCTAGTAGTTTAAATTTTTTTTTTCCGAAACACGCATATGTAGGTGTCCATAAACACACACATTTACCACTATAAAGCACACATGCACAAACTATCCATATGGACACATAGAAATACTCGAACGACATATTTTGATATTAATTTATAAAGTCGCCGGCCACTAAAAAATTAATTATTCATAAATATAACACCCGGGTGGGGCGGGTTCCTTCGCTGGAAACGTAACTAAATGGAGCTATGCTCACTACGCTTAAAAAAATTAGGGATGTGTCATGTGGCGGGACATGAGTGATACAAACTAAGTTCAATGGAATTTAGCATATAAATAAAGGGAAGATGTTCATCTAGATTAAGTAACATGCATGTATCAAATCATATCTCAGTGAACATGTTCATCATGGCCAATCTCTTGCTAAAATATTGTTACTAAGGCCTCGCACGCTAACTGCGTGTGCGTGTTCAACCGTGGACCGAACGCTGCCTATACCTGTAGTACTCTTCGTCATCTATAAATTCATGAATGCATTTGTCTCTTTTGTGTCGTCCAAGAAAAATGGCTTTCATGCACGTATGCACCATGCTCTCACTCCTTCTCATCCTCTTCTCCTACCTCCTCCAACTTATCCGCGACACTCGCCGCCGTCTTCCTCCTGGCCCATGCCCACTCCCACTCATCGGCAGCCTCCACCAAATCGGCCATCTCCCGCACCGCTCATTCGCCAGCCTCGCCAAGCGCCATGGCCCGCTCATGACCGTCCGGCTCGGCACGGCGACCTGCGTCGTCGCCTCTTCGCCAGACACGGCCCGCGCCGTGCTCCAGACCCACAACGCCAGCCTCGCCGGCCGCGGCCGGCAGGACGCGTGGGGCGCCGGCGGGCACGCCGAGAACTCCGTGTTCGTGCTCCCGCCGGGCCGCAAGTGGCGACTCCTGCGCCGGCTCGGCGCCGCGCACATGTTCTCGAAGCGGAGGATCGAGCAGCTGGTGCCCGTGTGCGACGAGATCGTCGGCGACCTCGTCCGCCGCGTCGCCGAGCTCGCCGCTGCGGATGTCGTAGTTGACTTGCTGTGGCGCGCCATGTTCACCGATGGGCTTGACGACGACGTGGCGATGCGCGGCGAGCTCTGCGACGTCGTGCGCGAGGCGACGGAGCTGCTAGGGACGCCGAACGTGTCGGACTTCTTCCCGGCGGTGGCGGCGCTTGACCTCCAGGGGATCCGCCGCAGGACGGCCAAGCTGATGGAGAAGACGTACCGGGTGATCGACGCGCAGATCGACCGTCGGATGCGGAGCCGGGGGTTGGCCGGCGGCCACGGCGAGGCGAAGGACTTGCTTGACGTGCTCCTTGACATGTCCAAGGAGGACAAGGAAGATGGCACGGGAGTGATAGACCGCGACGTCATGAGAGCGTTACTCACGGTAAGGAAAAATTCCAAAAGAAAAATACTCTACACCGTTGACTTTTTGACACACGTTTGATTATTCATGTTATTAAAAAATTTTGTGAAATATATTAAACTATATATATATAAGCATATTTAGCAATGAATCAAAGGATAAAAAAATTAATAATTATGCATATTTCTTCAATAAGATGAACGGTTAAATATGTATAAAAATATCAACGGTGTTAAATATTTAAGGATGGAGATAGTACATACTAGTAGAAAAATAAATAGCCGTAAAATAGATTAATTTTTCTGTGGGTCTAATTACATAAAAAAGTTATATTTTACGTGGAACTAAACGGTTGCAGAACCAACAGGAAATATGACCCGTCACGAAAAGCTCTAGAGTACGTCTGATACTGCAATTCTCTTTCATGTTTATAATCCACTCTACAGTCAAAGAGCATTTAATTAATCATACCGCACATGTGCGACGTGTAGACTGTAGAGGGAAGCAGGAACACGTAGGAATGCAGGAGAATTTTGTTTATTTATTGTTTTGTTTATGCTCACAAGTGATTGCGAATATAATACATGCATGTGAATGACCACAGAAACAAAAAAAACACTTTATTTCCACGCGCTCTATGCACGCGCACCATATGTCCAACTGCATAAACAAAAGGTCCATGAGCAGCGAGCTATATTCAAATGCGTCCTTACGGAATACGGATTCACACACGATTTCAATACCACGGTGAACCCATTCAGTACTGTATCCAATTTGCCACTTCATGGATCAATATCATGGCCTTCTGTCCGTCGGCACAGTAATGTGTTCATACGCACATGCATCGTACAAGTCCGAGTTATATGAAACATTGCTCCAACCCTTTAATGTTGGAATTGCTAAATTTCTATGGATATAATATCGGGAAGAGACTTACGATTTATGTGTTTTTTATCTATTTGTACATTTGTCAGTTCATTGGTTTTATTAATCTAATTCGATCACTTTTTCCCACAACACCAACATAAAATAATTCATATTCATGTTTTTTTTTGTTCTTGTCTGTTGAAAATATATTCTAACATGAACTTAAAATAATGAAATTTATTGTTAATAAGCACTAGTATGGAATGAATTATGACCTAGGTAAACTAAAAATTGAATTTATATACAAAATTTAAAAATATATATAGAGTCCATTTATATCCGTTTAACTTTCCTTGAGTTTCTTATCATGACGTACAAGACTGTTTATCTTTCACCTTAAACTTACAAAGAAATTGGTTTGGATTTAATATGAACTTATATATGGGTGTCATCACAATAAATTATCTCTTAATCTATGTGTGCGGGTTATACATAATTTACACATAAATGGAGTTAAGACAATAATTGCTAATCGGTTGTTTGTTGTTCTAGCTTTTTTTCTGAAGTTTGGAAATATTATATACCTTTGCTATTTAATTAAGTTTCAGTTGATATTTTGACGGTCTTCTTTCTTAAACCTCAACAACTATGCATGTCTTATGCTGAATTGAAATACAGTAATTAATATATTTATTGAATTTCAGGATTTATTTGTTGGGGGGAGTGACTCGACCTCAACAACTATCGAGTGGGCAATGGCAGAGTTACTGCAGAACCCTGAAAGTAGGAAAACATTGCAAAAAGAAATTAAATTAGTTTTGGGCTCAAAAACACAAATAGAAGAATCCGACTGACCGACTTCCCTATCTCCAAGCAGTTATCAAAGAAACACTACGTCTACACCCTATTGTGCCTCTACGACTATACGAGGCAGAGGGAACGGTAGAAATAGATGGATATACAATCCCCAAAGGAAGCAAAGTCACAGTGAATGCATGGGCCATTCATCAAAATATTGAAGTATGGATACAACCAGAGAAATTCCTCCCTGAGAGATTCATTGGAAAGGATATTGATTCCCTAGGCAGACACTTTGAACTTATTCCATTTGGATCAGGAAGGCATATTTGCATCGGTTTGCCCCTGGCAAATAGAATGTTGCATTTGATACTTGGCTCGTTTATGCACCAATTTGAATGGGCAATGTCTGAGACAGTGAACGAGAATGGGTTAGACATGGCTGAAAAGTTTGGCTTAGTAGTGTCGATGGCTACCCGGCCGAATATTATGGCTAGGACAATGTGAAATCCAGAATTGTTGAGTGTCTTGTTCTAGATAGAGTAAAGTCCAACTTGTACCACTGTGTCATCCCGGTCCCTAAACTCGCAAATCGACCGTTCAGGTCCTCCTCAAACTTGTTTGACTGTGTCATCCCGGTCCCTGATCACTTGTTTAGGTCCTCCAACTTGTTCAGGTGTGTCACCCCGGTTCATAAACTTGGATTTGAATCTCATATAGGTCAAACAGAACGGTCTAAAAACTTTATATCAAAAAATAATTCATAACTTTTTCATATGAACTCTAATGAAGACAAACTTTATATCAAAATTGTAGCCCTCGATGCGATCTACCACTTTGTAGTTGATTTTTTTTTATTTTAAGTCGTTTTTGCCCCAAAATTTAATTGTAAAATTTAATTTTCAAAATCTATAAACATGCAATAATATTTTGGGACCATAAAACGGTTTTTTTTAAAAAAATTCAACTGTAGATCACGTCGAGGGCTACAATTTTGTTATGAAGTTTGTCTTCACTAGAGTTCACATGAAAAAATTATGAATTATTTTTTTAATATAAAGTTTTTATACCATCCTGTTTGACCCTAATGAGATTCAAATATAAGTTGAGGGACCGTGGTGACACAGCTGAACAAGTTGGAGGACCTAAATGAGAGATCTCCAAGTTTAGAGACCGGAATGATACAGTCAAACAAGTTTGAGGACCTGAACGGTCGATTTATGAGTTTAGGGACCGGGATGACACAACGGTACAAGTTTAGGGACCGGTGATGGACATTTACTCTTCTAGATATGTATGTTCGTTTGGAAAGATATGTAGATTTATATAGCACTTGAGGTGATAAAATGAATATGTGCTTATATGAGGAAAACTATTATACCAGAGGTTCGGAAGTTCCCAGGTACTACTACTGAGTTATATGAAAATTAAAATTAATGATGACTGAAACAAAATTAACAAAAGAAAAAAAAACTAATAAAATTTCAAAATACGGTTCAACAAGCAATTTGGAATATGAGCAATGGGACAAGCCGACTATCCATTGCTCCTCCATGTGGGCATCTCTGTTTTTGCAGAGGATAAGTTTACTTTACGTGATGAGGACATCACTCTTTCCGATGCACACAATACACCTCCGTTGGATGTTCAAGGTCCAATCACTAGAGCTCGCGCACGACAATTAAATTTAGAGGTGAATTCGTTCCTATGTTCTTATTTGTATGATTTGGAGAATAGATTGCTACCTAATGATTGTATTATGATTAGAAATCATGGAGAGGACATGGAGTCATTTGGAGGGATGCTTGGAGGCATGGAGGATCATCAAGGACGTCCAAGTCAAGTTGGAGGCCCAAACCAATTCGACTTCAGCCACGGTTCGGACTCCAGGACCAGTCTGCACTAAAACGGGCGCCCCGGTCGCATACGTGCTCGGATTGAGGCGTTCTTTATATGGTTGGAAAGCTAGAAGATAACCTTTCCAATGGTTCTGGTCCCACGTCCAAATTCCTTCTGAGTCAACGGGAATCGTCCAAACAAGTTGACGTTCCGAATCTATTCCGGTGCTGCGTCACCGTCTTTGGGCCTTATGGGCCATGTATCGTGTCCGAGTCCAATAGGGACGCGTCTAGGGGGTCTTGCGCGACCCTAACCTATATATATCAGTAGCCGTCGCCTAGGTTAGGGTTGGGTTTTGCTTAGATTATTTCTGTCAAGAACAGTTTCGCCGCTTGCTCGGTTTGTAAGACCCCAACTCGTGAGCTTAATCATTCATCTACAATTTTGGTTGCTTTCTATCTCGTTCTTGTTTGTGTTCTTCGATTCGCAAACAGGGATTAGCCTTCTCGGCGAGGCCATCTGTGTTCCGGCACGGGTGGTAACCAGAGGAGACGTGGTGCTGCGATTGCGGGGCTCAAGAAGCCGGATCGACGTGTGTTGCGGCTCCGCCCAAATCGTTGGTTATCAGAACCTTTCGGAAGATCGGGAAGCCTAGTCTACATTATTACGTCCCTCATGTTGACGCCAAATTTAAAAATCCTCCCTCAATAATAATACCGTAAACATAAATATTGAACCTCGAAGTCACAATTTTCGTTCAAAATATAGCACTAGACAATATAGATGGCTGGTTTTGCTGACATGGCATTCTAGTTAACAAAATAAAAACATATATTATGGGACCACTTGTCAGTGAAATAAAAAACATATTATCCCTCCTCTCTCTTCCCCTTCTCTCTTCTATCTTGCCCTTTTTCCCCTTCTCCCCGGATGTTGCGGTTGTGGTACAAGGCAAGGAAGGTGGCGTCAAGCGCTGGGTTGGCGAGACCCACGAACACGGCGGTTGCGGGTGTGGTGGTGCAATGACGCCGATGGCGGAGTAAGAGAGCTCGAGCGGCCTCTATCGAGCACGGCAACCGCGACAGCGTTGGAACTGGCGGTCGAGCACACATCTGTCGAGGGTCACCCTGTATCCACCTCCTATGTCATTGGCCCTTCTTTTTGCCCGTAGCCATTGTCGAGGGTAGCGCCAGCCCCCGCAACACATCCACAGCCGACGTAGCACTGCATTCGCTGCCAGCATCGTCGCTCGCAGCTACAACCGGCGTCGCCCACGCCCACCACCGGTGTTGTTGCCTATGTCCTCTACCGGCGTGACTCCACAGCCACCGCTGGCGTCTAACTGTAGCTGTCTTATGCCGTAGCTAGGGAAGAGGGGAGAGAGAGGGGGAGGGGGTGAGAAGGGGAAGGGAGAGAGGAGGGCATAATATTTTTATTTTATGACACTTGGAGCCCCACTATTTATTTTATTTTTATTTTGTTGAGTAGGATGTCACGTCATTAAAACCACCCATCTATGTTGCACTGGACTTGTTTTCAACTGTTCCTGTGACTTTAAGGTCCAATAATTACGGTTGAGGGACGAGTTTTAAACTCGGCATGAAAATGAAGGACGTAAAGTGAACTTATTCCTTTTGCAGAGTAAGAAGTCTGGGCTAAGGAGCAAGGACGAGGTAGCATTTCGTCAATTTTTGGTGCTCAAACTCTCGCTTGGAAATGTAAAAGGAAAATACTTGGGCTTGGGCTGTGCCTGCAGTACTCATGTGATTCAGTTTTACGGGACATAATAGAACACACTTAAAAATACATAGTTGGGCTGGGCCTGCGGAGCCATATGTGTTTAGAAGAATCCTTGTTATGTAAAATTCTTCACGAGGGGTCTAGTTGTTAAAAGAAAGCACTTGTGTTAAAAAATAACTTCATACTGTAACAGGGGTAGTGTCTGCATAGAATGATTCATAGGCCGGGCCGATTTGTTCATAGGCTAAGGAACTTCCAAAATTGAACACTTTGTTTCCTCACAGGCCCATATGGCCATCTCTAAAAAACCATGACGGTGCATGCATGGACTTTTTTTTTTCGTAATCTCAAAAAAATAAAATGCATGGACTTTTTTGAGTAGAGAATGCATGGACTATTAACCTCGCCAGCAAAGTCATACGACAGCGGCAACGTGGAGGTTGACAACCCCAAGGCAACAAAGCAGTCCATGAAAAAACAATACAACCTATAGCTAGTTTCTCAATGGGGAAAAAGTAAGGAAAAGAATAAGGTCTCTACTTGATGGTACGGCCATTGACTTCTGAAGGCCCAGGGAAACGAACGACATAGCATGTGCACGAATCTAACGTGGAATTGAGCACAGGTCTTCTCGCACTCGATCCTCGCGTCCGTTTGGCTCCTCTTGTACGTGGCGCGGCGGTAGGCATACACACGCTGGCTGTACTGAACAAAAAGGAAAAAAATGGACCGTAACATCCGTAGATGTGGATGCGTAGATCCAATCTGTCTCGGGCAAGGATGGACATGTGAAAATGTGACTTTACGGTGTGTTTGGATAAAGAGATTTGAGTAGATGGGGTTGGACGACCCAAATTTTAGGGCTGTTCGGTTAGTGGACGGCTATGGGATAAGACGGCATGAGGGGAATATTCCCTCAGATACCGGATATGGGATCCGGATGATTTCACCTGGATGGAGCCGCCCAGAATGGACAATGGCTCGCGTCACCGACTCCCCACAGCGTCTCTCCCTCACCCCTGCACCGAACAACAACGAGCAACGAGGAGGAAGGAGGAAACGACGGCGGCAACGAGGGAGGAGGCGACGACGGTGGCTCGACCGGCGGGCGGTGGCTCAACCAAATGGCGCCGACTAGCAGTGCCGACGAATAGTGCTAGCGCTGGATCTGGCGACGAAGCAGGCGGTGGTACTGACCAGCGGTGACGGGGATGAACAACAGCGAGGGAGGAGACAACAACGGCATCGGCGAGGGAGGAGGCAACGGCAGCAGCGAGAGAGGACGTGAGGACAAAGACGATGGAGGATGCGACCAAGACGTCGACTTTGGACTGTTTTTTTTTCCTTTTTTCCCTCCATTTTGTCCATTATATAATAATATAATTTTTAATTTGAAAATTTATTAATAGTGGGTATACTCACCCACGGTGAAAACAACTGTCTATCTATCCTACTCCCTTCAACCATAAAAAAAAGTAGACCGCCAAATCCTACTATATTCATCTAACCAAATAGAAAAAGTTGGACCGCCCTATCCACCCAACCAAATATAAAACTGAACCGCCATATTCTAAAAAAACTGGATCGCCATATCATATCCCACCTGACCGCCAACCAAACGGACCCTTTAGTTTCAACAGCGTATAAGTTGATCTGCATATTTGGTCCTTGCCGATGAGTAAAGGCAATTAACTTTTTTCTTTTAAAATTTTGAGACTAACATCGTCCATTTACTAAAGGTAAACTTTTGGCCATGCTATGCAATTGGAGAAGAACTAACACGGATTATAGAAATTCAAAAACTGAAAAATCAAAATCCAGAATGTAGTTATCATGTTTCGGCTTATAACTTGCAATTAAGATATTGGAAAATTTTATGAATTCAAATAATCAGAAGTCTGAAAATCAGATATCTGAATTTCCATGTTAAGATTTTACACCCTCTGGTAATGATTATACAACGTTTAGGACAAGAAAATATAACTATATTCAAATTAATTTTGTTTGTCCAAGACGTCGTACCCTCAAGATAAACTACATGTAATATTAATTATTTTATTAATTTAAATTGAACACTTAAATTTGGATATATTATTTGAAAATTCACTTTCTACATTAAAATTCCTACACTTTTGTAGTGTAACTGATGTAATTCGTCATGTGAATCAATTGGTCATGCTCCTCTGCTTTTCTTGTAAGAAATTATATTATGTTGCTGCGGTGCCGTCTAAGAAATGTTCACGGAATAGACAAGTCCTTCAGAGATGATCAATGTTAGTGGTGTAACCAAGCAATTGAAGGACCATTTTTTTCCGGGAAATTGAATGTCTACCTTTATTTATTAGAGAACATTTGATCTTGCGATTACCTTTGGAAGAAAGAAAGATCTTGCAGACTAGATGACAAACACTACGCACAAAAATTACATGCCTTCAGACTTCACGATCTCGCTCTCAAATGGAACAACAAATTTAGGAGGTCATCGGTCGTCGTTGTCTACACCCACCACACGAATCTAGCAATTAAATTATGGTTACACGACAAGTTGACATGCAACCTCCGTGTCATTGACGTTGTTTTCTTTCCATGCATTTAAAAATAATTTACAAAAAGGTTAGGGTGGATTGGTATGCACTCAACACCAACCAAATCTCTTTTGAAAGACACACAAACAGAAGGATAACAAAATAGAGAGAGAGAGAGAGAGACATAAAAGAGTAATGCAGGGTTAGATCGTAAGGAGCTATCACCTGACGCCCTCTGTTGGACTTTGATTGCCATGTCAGCCAACCTGGAGTCAAATGGCATGCATTAGAAGGAGTTCCAGCTACAATTTCTTTATATTTTCTAGTTTTTACACATCTTCCGATAATCAACAATCAGTAGCTACGGGGTTTAGGAATAAACTTATGGACGGAAAATTTTGACCAGTTTCACCAGCTGTTTTTTTATAATCTCCAGTTTCTCCAAGGAAAACTGAAGTGGACAGTGGTACGATGGAGGTTAAAGGGTGTGACGTGACGATGGCAAATTTTTAAGAGAATTCCTTCTATATATCATTTGAATTTGGTCGGATCTCTTATATGCCACTCAAAATTGGCTTCTTAGTTCTATGTTATTGGTTTTAGTTTGTCATTGTTTTTATGTGATTGTCGTCACTTGACTGTTTATTCGCACTAAAAAGACGCACTTGCCCTTGGTAGTGTAAATTTCAAAAATTCACAACTAATTCAATTTAAATCCTTTTTAAGAGAATTATATTTTTTAAGAACCGGTATGAAATACTCTTTGTATTAAAAATATTTTTAGAACTAATAAGAAATGCTCTTTGTATTAAAACATGCATCTTCCTAACAAAAATATTTTTTAATATAAAGAGTATTTCTCACTGGTTCAAAAAAAAAGTTCACTTAAAAAGGCTTTAAATTTACTTAGTTATGAGTTTTTAAGTTTACGCTATTAAGGACAAATGCGTCTTTTTAGTGTGAAGTTAACGGTCAACAAACGGCCTAGTGACGGCAGCGGCATAAAAGAGATGACAAATGTAAACCAATGGCATAGAAGGAAGAAACCAATTTTGAGTGGCATATAAAGGATCCGGCCAAATTCAAGTGGCATAGAAGGAATTCTCTCCAATTTTTTTGACCATCCACAACAGGATATTAAAGTCGCTTGGTAAAAGATAGGAACTACTGCTCGGGCCCTGCATCATCCCATGACAGGCGACTCGTGCGGCGGCCAAACTCCAACCACCGCTGCCCCCTCCTTCCTATTGCATCGCCTCACTGCTGCCTGAGGGAGCAACCGGCAAAGCGGGTGGCAGGAAAGCAGCACGAGCGACTCTCGTTCTGGCATGGGTGGGGCTGGCCAGCACAGTGGGCGCGGATGGTGGGGGTGCAGTGGCACAACGGAGTGGTCTCGCTCCAGTGAAGCGTCACCGAGGTTTCGACATGGGGCGCTGGCGTATGTTCGGTGGCGCGAAACGACGCTCGATGTGACTGTCAAGGTTACAGATAAGGGGTAATTAATGGTACTCGATTAGGCTCGGCTAGGCCCACCATATACTATGGCTTATACGGAATCATATCTTGTATATGGAAGGTGTTCTGGAAAAAGAAAGGCGTGAAGAGTTCTATATGGAGACTACTAGGACTACTTGGATAGTATCCATATTGGTTTCCCTAGTCCTACTTGGACAACTAGACTTCTATGGATATAAATACAAGACCCCCTAGGGGGAGAGGAGGACACGAGAAGCGGACATAGGATCTACAACTGAAGACCACTCTGTTGTCGACTACGCGATGGTAATTCAGGCCGTCAAGTCAACAACTAGTAGATAGGTTACCCATATTTATACCTATATGATGATGATGAATATAGATGAAGACCGGCTTCGGTCAACAAGAAGTAGAGCTATTACCTGTCAGATAAGGGGCCCGAATATGTATAAAAATCTTTGCCTCTCTCTTTTTGTGATTGTTTTTACCTCATTCTCGCACTAACCCTGGTACCGACGTTCCCCTATACTATACAAAAACCATGTCGCGGATATCAGCCGTTGATAGTGACGGCGATGGCATGGTGTAGCAGTGTGGATCTGGCAACTCTATGCCCGATATGTCCCCTCCAACCCTGGCGTCCCCATGGCGGATCCGACCAGTGACACAGCGGGTTTGCTCAGCGTCCATTGAGTTGGGCAAGGGCGCATGAGTGCTTGCTCCCGTGACGCTATTGAATGGTCTAGAGGAGGGGTGAATAGACCAGCCTATTAAAAACCTGAATCACCCGCAACAGAAGTCAGTACCACCGGATACTCCAGACCTTTGGTCCGGACAGTCCGGTGTCCGGACACTCCGGTAGTTGCTGTCGGATGTTCTGGACCTGAAGACACGAAATTCCTTAAAGGGAATTTCTAGAAGTAGATGAGTGAAAACAGAAAGCAATATAGACAGGGAGACAAAGACACAGTGAATTTTTACCGTGGTTCGGATCCAAAGACCCAACTCCACGTTGAGGAGCTCCGGAGAGCAAGATCAAATGATCTCAAACCTCGCCATGCTATCTCATACAAGTTGGCCTCGATCTCCAAGAAGCTCTCGGACTAGCTACTCCCCAGACGATCCCATGATCAACTCCCAAGCCAGGAGTCCTAGCCCCTAGTAGCCCTCTTGCTCTATCGATCCCTATTTCTAGGAGATAGTATGGTTGTTTACTCACTTACCTCGCTAAGGAGAGAAAATCCCATACAAACGATCCCGGGCAAACCACACAAAGGTCGGAGCTCACGGGCGACACCTAGCCGTCTAGGAGATGAATCTCCAAGAGTAACAAATCAACCTGGCTAGATCTTGTGCCGATCCTTAGATGCTTATGAATGATCAATCCTACGCCAACCTAGCAATCTCACCAACTCTCACTCAAATCCCTAGAAGAATCTAAGGACAAGAGATGCAATTGAGTGCTCTAGTGCTCTAGGAATAATAGGAAATCAATATGGTAGCCAACCTAGCTATGGGGGAGAAGATGGGCTTAAATAGCCCACGCTCCCAGCCACTAGCCATTGGTAAAGCATGTCCGGACTATCCGAACCTGCTAGCTGTTACACGTGACGTGTAACGGTGACGTCCACTAGCCATTTGAACCGGTGGTCCTATGTCCGGATACTCCGGTGATTGCTGCCGGAAGCTCCGGACACCCTAGGTCCGGATACTCCAGCATATACTGCTGGACAGTCCGGACCAACTGTCACGACCCAAACATGCAAGTGTGTGAAGTACAAGTGTGACTCTCAATAGTCTAGAACTGATCTTAGTAGATCCCCTTAATAGTGTGGCTTTTCCTGCAACTCAAATTTAAATACGTCCTAATTCTACTCCTTCGAGCCGCTTCGCCGTTCCAAAGTGTTCCATGATATTTCTTGATGTTGTTGGGGTCACTTGTCTTCTTGCTTACATTAATAACTCATTAAACATAATTAGTCCCTTAATCTTATTGTCATTTATCACCAAAACCCACTAGGGGCAATTAGTGCACTTTCAGCTATATATGAGCGGCCTAGGAGGCGACTACCCCTACCCTAGTGACCCCCCATCCGGCAAGCACCCATCGCCGTCATCGGCGACACCTCTTCCGCCATCGAAGGCTTTCATCTCTCCTCTCTCTATCTCTCTCTCTTTCTCTCTTCCCTTCCCTTCCCCTTCGTTTTTCCTCCCTAGATTAGATTCCAGGCACTCTTTACGATACTGCCATCTACAACATCGGTGATGGCAGCAGCTCACCCCCTCTACCTCTTCCCCTCGGCCGGATCTGGCCTCCCTTGGGAGACGCCGATGGTGGAGGTGATGTGCGGCCTCGCTAGCCTCAGGATACATGGGGTCAACTAGGAAAGTCATTGCTGCCACCACTAAGGGCGGACGCCTTTGCTAGGACCTAGGAGTCAGCAACGACGGTGATGAAGCAGACGTGGTCAGTGGATCCGCCGCCGGATCTGACCTTTGAGCCTTGATTTGGCTGCATAGCATTGTGGTGGCGGTGAAGAGTTTTTTTTTCTTTGTTAGTTGTACTTCCCTACTCTCCATCGAGCTCCTCTTCTTCTCGCCGGCCTTGGTTGCGAGGAGCTCCATGCGAGCTAGTGGAGGTGATGGTTGGGAAAGAAGATTGATCTATTTGCCGGCATAGAGGGCCCTCTGTCCTTTGGGTGAAAACCTTGTCTAGTCATTGGATAGGCGACAACGGCGTTTCGTTGTCGTAACATTCTTGAAGGCATCAGTCTGGAAGTCCTTTTGTCTATTCTAGTCCCACTGAAGATATTTTTGCTTTTCGGCGGTTGTTTTGGCACTAGGTTGTTTTCTTAGGGTGTGGTGGTGGTGATGGCACGTCGTGTGGTGTATTTTTGTTTTTCTTCCTGACTTATAGCCTTTGCTATCAGGTCATAGTCGTGTAATATTTTGTTCCTCTCAAAATCTTATACAATGATATGCACAATCTTGGCGTATTCCCGAAAAAAGATATTGCGGTAGCTTGGCATGCCGCGATTTATGGTTTGGCCATATTTTTTTTGTTTAGAAGATAATAGGAGTGAAATACACCATTGGTACCACCATTTGTGTGGAGCTAAGTCACATGGAACGAGTAACATGGGTGAGTTACTCGTACCGGGAACTTTGCCCTGGGAACGAGAACAGGAACATCGTGGGACATCATCCCAAACGCGACTGGATCGCGGTCCTAAATGCATGGTATAATGCGAAACAAGTATGGTGTGGAACCGTGGGGATAGTTGCGGAGTATGGTTTATGGAGATGGAAACATATCAAAATGCTTATTGTTAGTAGCTATCTAGATTTATTTAGTAAATATTGATGCAAAATCTTGATGAAATCCTTTATATTTTGGCATTATGAACCTATGTTAAGCTATATGTTCCTCAATTTGAATACACGATTCCGGATTAACGTTCCAAAAAATATAGGAACACATTCTATCTTTTTTAAAAAAGGGTTCGGAAGAGATATACCCCTACCGTCCCACACTTCTAAGAGATAGTGTACTGCGTTCCATGTTCCAGTTCTTCGATCCATTGATCCACGAACTTTTATGACTTAGGTGTGGAGGGTGCAATTTAACATCTTGTAGTATTGCTCAAATGAATCACATATTTGTTTCAGGGGTACAAAAGTGTATAGTTTGTTTGCTATCAAATTAGATTTCTTGTTGACTTAATATGACGTTCGTTAGCCAAATGGGTTTGTAAATGATAGAGAGAAAAGTTAACTCCTGTTTTTCACTTATAATGGTATATGTGTGTTTTCAGCGTACACAATTACGCAATGATTAGTAATCAACAATTTGATACAGGTCATCTCATAGTGGATATAGAATGATAATGCTACACGCTGTTTGCTTATCTGCGGATGATATTCAGCTAGTGCTAGAGCCCTAGGACTAGGTTCATAGTCCCTTTGTAAGAGCATCTCCAAGAGACTAGTCAAAATTTAACTCTCTAAATTCTAATTTAGCTATTCATATCAAAACATTCCATAGCCAAATTGATGTACACTCCAATAGACTAGTCATCTTCGCTAGCTAAATCTTCGCTGACATGTAGGCCCATCCAAGTTTAGCTATTGAGATGAGGTGGGAGAGACTAGCCAAGTTTGGCTATTGAGAGAAAAAATTAGCTATTCTAATTGCCTACTAGGTTGAATAGCTCTTCTTGAAGACTGTTTTTTTACACAACATATACATATTCTCTTCTATGTGTGAAATTACCCTACAAAGGATCAGTGACCATGTTGCATATGTTTAAAATGAGTTTGCACCCTAAATGCTCCATCTCCAACTTGAGCAATTTGTAACATGGTCGACAAAATCACACACCTTACTAGTTGTGATATTTTACTCAAATACCCTCTCCATCCCTAAATATTTTGTCATTGATTTCTTACAAATGTTTGACGGTTCATCTTATTTTAAAAAATTATGTAATTATTTTTCTATCATTTGATTCATTGTTAAATATGCTTTTATGCATACATAATTTTATATATTTCACAAAAGTTTTTGAATAAAACGAACGGTCAAACATATGTCAAAAAGTCAATGGTGTCAAGTATTTAAAGACGGAGGGAGTAATAATATTTTCTGCCTTATTATCTGATTAGACATCTGTTAGCTCTAAGTCTTCTAAAGATAACATTTCTAATGATATAGCTTTTAGCACATTAGCCTATAATATAAATCTCATATGTTATACTCATTTAATGTTGGGTATGCACAAGAGGCTATTTTTTTAATTAAAAGATAGTTTTTGGAGTATTACAAGAGACGCAGCTTACGGATAAGCGTTTGAGATGCCTAATTGAAGGGGATGAGTGTACGACGTTGCTCCCAAAAGTTCCATTCAAGATTGGTCATTGATAAACTAATAATCCTCCAGCTCATGATAGTGCCATAATTAGCTTCAACGGTGTAGCTGAGACCCATCAAATTGTATAACAACACCTTGCAATGTGTGATTAAGCACACGCAAATATTCTATCTTTACTTAAACATCTCTGCCTCCCTATCTCCCGTACTTCGCTACCACGGTAGTTCCTATTCGCTGCACCAGGTCTACAACACTAGACTAAATGTGATTTTTCGGACACCGGTCATTTTTTTAGGCGGTCCTTTATCAGAGCCGTTTGTAAAAATTGGTTCAGGCTGGCGCCACCAAGGGCTCCCTGAAAAAATGTGTGAGATCGTCCTATCTTTATAGACGGCTCATCAATAAGCCGCCTGCAAATTAAAATCGAATTTTTATCGCCGATGGATAAAGGGCACCGTCCCTAAAACAAAAAAAAAAGAGTCGGT
Source organism: Leersia perrieri (assembly GCA_000325765.3). NCBI lineage: Eukaryota > Viridiplantae > Streptophyta > Magnoliopsida > Poales > Poaceae > Leersia > Leersia perrieri. The sequence continues at coordinate 3,672,692 of CM002477.1, forward strand.
CGAATATCTTTATCCTTGTCTCGTCCTTATCTCTCTCTTTCTCTCTCTAGGCGCAAGAAAACAACAACGAGAGACGATGGCGCCACGGGTGGTAGAGCCGTGTGCGCCGGTGGCAAAGCCTGGGGTCCCTAGCCAGATCTACTAGTGGCGGCCCCATGGCTCGAGGAGTTGATACAGTGAGGCGATAGAGAGCAGACGGCGTGCGTGCGAGTGGGTCCGACAACAGTGCGGAGCGTATAGGTGGAGATGGGAGGCGCAAAGGGAAAGGAGGCAACGACAGCAACGGTGTGGCGAGCGAGGTGGCGATGGGCGACAACGACGATGGCTCAGCGACGACCGCGTTGCGGAGCGGCCGGATCTGGCGGCGGTGGTGCTCACCCCGCCGATTTGGCGGCGATGGCAGTGAAAGCAGCGATGACGACAAGCGGCGGTGGTTTTTTTTAATCTTTTTTTTACCTGGAAATGATATTTTTCAAGGCGGCTCGTTTCGTTGTCAAGCCGCTGCAAAAAAATATATTTTTGCACACAGGCAGAATGCCGCGTGGAAAGAACGGGTTTTGCCCGTCCATGAAAACTATTTTTGGCCTAGTGCCAGACAATTAATTAAATTTATCAACAAAATGAAATTTCATTTTTTGATAAATATATAATTTTCGATGGGTTGTTTTTACCGTATTAATACTCGAAGTACATCCCTCCATTTATATCCGAATGGAGGCATTATTAGCAAGATCTCTCTGGTCCAATACCACTACCTGATTGTCTCTGTTTCTTAAATTGAATTAACTCATTTAATTTGCTTGTGCACATGGTAGGGATAGAACTTTATGTGTTTAATAAAGTGTCCTATGCATAGAGCTAGGACTGAGTCTAATTACACAAGGTTTGGTTGCTAAAACACAAATTAAGGTGGTTGACGTCTACCGGCCAATATTAATTTGGTCGGTGCCAGAAGCAGAAGGTGAATCTCCATAGGTCGAAGGAATAATCTAGTACTCTTGCCCGAGAGACGGAGAGAGGTTTATATTTGTAGGCAACGTAGATCTACATCAAATATTAGAATGGAATCGAGTCGAATCTTTTTTTTTTTTTGAGGGAATGGAGTCGAATCTAGATGCAGCTTCACAACAATTGCCCAAGATTATCAGTATATTTGTCAAATTTATAGGTATGTTTTGTTTATAAAAAACTTAGCAAAATATCTGTAATTCTAAGTAACTTTATGTGACATTGGTCATGTCGATATAAATATGAGTAAACTAGTTAACGCCCCGCATGTTGTTGCGGTAATCTCTGTAAAATTAATATAAGCAATTTGCTAAATTAAAATTAGCTTAAATAAAAACACCATGATGCTAAAAGTTCTTAATAATTTAATGGCGACATAAATGGAACAGTCAGTGGTCCACAATGCTTATTGTGTAGAACTAATTAAACCAAGCTGAAGCGTTTAAGTTGAATCTAATGGCTAACAACGAAGCTACTTTGGAGCAATCTGGAGCATTGAAGTTTGATGATATGGCCCAATGAGAGAAGATGAAAATAGCTTCGATTGTAGTTAGTGGGATCAACTTTATAGATACATAGGATTCACAAAACCATGTCTCTTGTGGTCCTCCAAAATATAGAAAATCACATGCACTAGATTATGATAATTATGTTTAACAAAACTACGCTTCCAATGAATTGTAGCAATGCATAATTGAATATTTACCACCTATAGAGAATATAGATTTAATGTCTGACAACCGCCGAGTATCTTATATGCTCAATCACGTCATCTGGCAAGTAGAACCCGCGCATGAGAATTATTGATATTGTATTTTTTATGAAACATTAATATATGAATATCATAGTAACTTCGTCCCATAATATAGTAATCTAGAAGGGGATTTAACTCCTCTTAGCACTAGTTAAGCGACAATTGTGAAAGTTTATTTTTTTAGATTTCTATAAGTTGGATGATAAAACGTGTGTTTTTACGAAATTTACTCTATAAATATTGTATTATGAGTTTTCTCTGTGTTTTCTCATCTATATAGTTTCTTCATCCATAAACATATTTATTACTTCCTCCGTTCCGTAATGTGGAAGTTTTAATTTTTGCTAGCAATGCTTGATCTTTCGTCTTATTAAAAAAAATTAGTGCAAATATAAAAAGATAAGTCATGCTTAAAATACTTCTGATATTAAACTAAGTCACAACCAAAAATTGTGTAAAAAAAAGTCACAACCAAAATAAATAATACTTTCATTATTTTCTCAATAAGTCAAATGATCAAATATTTTGAGTAAAAAGTTAAAACTAAACGAAACGAGTACTGAACTTGACCAAAATAACTAGTTTGTATAGTGATATGAATGTAGATATACATTTATCTATGATAATGATAAGTGCATATTACAATCATCAACTAAAAAATATCGCTTAACTATGAAACAGAATATTTTACACCCCTCACCTATCAAACCAAACTATACAACCCGATTTTAATGGTGGTTTTCATTAGTTTAATATCCAATTATATGTATTTTAGTTATATCAAGCTTTTTTTCTCTTTCTAATTAGGTATGAGTAAAGATTTATACTATTTACATTTTCAAATCAACAGAACCACCATTAAAACTGGATTGTATAGTCTTTCGAGGGATATTTTGTCCGAATTTGATAATTAAAAAGTATAATATATCTAGTTTTGTAGTTAAGAGGGTCCTTCTAGACCAATTTAATAGTTGTAAGATGTAATATGAACTTATCCCTCTATCTACTCCTATACGACTATATTTTGCGACCGACCGTGTCGTCAAGGACAGAGGCCGTGTTTTATTCACACGCCAAATTTTTTTACGTATACAGACACATATTTAAGCCTAATTAATCCATCATTAGCAAATATTTACTGTAATCCCTGTAAACCGCGAGACGAATATATTAAGCCTAATTAATCCATCATTAGAAAATATTTACTATAACGCCAGATTGTCAAATCATGGCATAATTAGGCTCAAGAGATTCGTCTCGCAATTTACATGCAAATATTTTTTTCACATTTAATGTCAAATATTTGATGTGACGTTTTTGGCCAATTTTTTTTAATGTAAGGCCATGTTTAGTTTCCTACTAAACTTTAAACTTTTCCGTTACGGACACATATAAGAAGTATTAAATATAGAAAAAAAATTGCATAGTCCGACTATAAATCAGGAGACACATCTTTTGAGCCTAATTACATCACGATTAGCCATAAGTGCTACACTAACTAATATGTGCTAATGACGGATTAATTAGGCTCAAAAAATTTGTCTCGTTGTGTACAGTTGGAATATGTAATTTCTTTTATTAATAGTTTACGTTTAATATTTTATATATTATATATATGCAAACATTGATGTGATATTTTTTATCAAAATATTTTTTAACTAAACAGGGCCTAAACAAGGCCAGAAGAAACAATGCCAATCGATTTGTATATTTTTGGTTACTGTGTGCTCAGAACAACGGTGCATGTACACGTGCCCAGGCACCTGCCCCCCGAAACCCGTGGCCTATAGACCTGGCCTACATTGACCTTCCTCCCTCCCCACCCCCAAATCAAATCCAACCGCTTTACTTTACAATCACTTCTCCTTCGTCCCACTTAATTAATCGCTGCCCTGTTCCTGATTACGAGCCTCCCTCATTTCCTCCCCTGCATCCGTCCACTACTTGTGGTGATTCAATTCACCCACCCGTCCTCCTCATCCTCCCCTGCTCCGCACACTTCCACCCCACCACACACAGAGTCCTCCATCCCACTGACAGTGGGCCCCACCTCTCACCCGTCCCCACATTCCAGCGAAACGCCCTCGGATCCCGCACCCGTTACGCGCACAGGCCAAACCCTACACAGAAATCCGCATTCTCTGAATTCCATTCACATCTGCACGAGGAGGAGACGACTCGATCGACCATTCGAGCGAGCGAGCTCGGAGAGTAGCTAATGGTGGTGGTGGAATTGGGAACCCAACGATGCCCTCGCGCCAGCCTTCGCCGCCGCCGTTCCCCTCGCCCCCCGCCGAATTCCATCGCCGGAGCCCCACCCGCCGCCACTCGGTAGCCGTCTTCGCCGCGGCTGGGGCGGCGGCGGCGGCGGCGGCGGCCGTGGCGGTGCTGGTGGTGGTCGCGATTATTTGGTGGCGGAGGAGGAGGGGGAAGGGCGCCGCCGGGGAGAAGGCGGATGAGGTTGGCGGCGGCGGGAGGCTGCAGCGGCTGTCGTACCGGAAGCTGCGGCGGGCGACGGGGGGATTCGCCGCCGGGAGCAAGCTCGGGCAGGGCGGGTTCGGACCCGTCTTCCGCGGCGCGCTTCCGCCGGAGAAGGGAGGCGGCGGCGGCGGGGCGGGGAGGCCCGTCGCCGTCAAGGTCATGGACGCCGCCGGGTCGCTGCAGGGGGAGCGGGAGTTTCACAACGAGATCGCCATCGCGTCCCATCTCCTCGCGCCGGGAGGATCCCCTCCTCTCGCCGCCGACAAGGCCGATGGGGAGAAGGGGCGGGAGTCGATACTGCTTCCGTTCGCGTACTCGATGTCGTCGTCGTCTTCGGCGGCGGCGAGGGGCGACGCGGGGCGGCCGCGGCGGATGATGCTGGTGTACGACCTGATGCCGAATGGGTCGCTGCAGGACGCGCTGCTGGGGCGGCGCTGCCCGGAGCTGGTGGCGGAGTGGCCCCGCCGCCTCGCCGTCGCCCGCGACGTCGCCGCCGCGCTCCACTACCTCCACTCCGTCGTCAAGCCGCCGGTCGTGCACGGCGACGTCAAGCCCAGCAACGTCCTGCTCGACACGGATCTCCGCGCCCGCCTCGCCGATTTCGGCCTCTCACGCCTCAATTCCGACGCTGATGCGGATGGGAAACCGCCGGAGAGCGGCGCGATTGCGGAAGGGTGTGACGTCAATGGAAATGTCGATGTGGGATGTGACGATGATGCCTCTGTGGTTGCGGAGAGCACGGTCACAACGACGGTGAATGGTGAGGGGAACGGCGGTCCAAAGTCACCGGAGGATGATGATGGATTCACATCGGCGTCGCCGGCCGAAGCCGCGTCCACTTCCGGGTTTGACCGGACCAGTGTTGAGAGTGGAATGAATAGCCGCAGCGGCAACGGTGGCGGGTCGCGCACCGGTACTGGGAGTGACTGGTGGTGGAAGCAGGATACTGGTGGTGGGGGCAGCAATGGTGTAAAGGACTATGTGATGGAGTGGATTAGATCAGAGATCAAGAAGGAGCGGCCCAAAAATGATTGGATTGCAGGGGCAGCAATTACCAACCCAGCCGCAGAGAGGAAGAAGGCGAAGAGGAGGGCACGAGAATGGTGGCGCGAGGAGTATGCTGATGAGCTTGCGAAAAAGCAGAAACGGCGGGCGCTTGCTAAATCGAGGAGCGAGCAAGCAGGGCTGCAATGGTGGGAGCGGGATATTGACGATGACTTGGATGCAAAGGGGCGATCCAAGTGGAGTATGATGAAGAGCTGGAGTCGGAGGAGCAATGGCAGCAGTGGCAATGGCACCGGCAATAGCAGTATTAACTGGTGGGTAAATGGTGCAAGGAGCAACCGTGATTGGACAAGTGGGGAATTCGTTCCCAAGAGTAGTGGCGCGGTGAGCAGCACACCGAGCATGCGCGGCACCGTGTGCTATGTGGCTCCTGAATACGGCGGTGGTGGTCCTTTGTCGGAGAGATGTGATATCTATAGCTTTGGTGTCCTGTTACTGGTTCTTATCTCAGGGCGCCGGCCATTGCAGGTGACGGCCTCACCCATGTCTGAGTTTGAGAAGGCAAGCCTCATATCGTGGGCGAAGCATCTTGCGCGCGTGAGCCGTCTGATTGATCTTGTTGATCCGGCCCTACAGGATGTGAACCGTGATGAGGTTCTGCTATGCATTACAGTCGCACTCCTTTGCATCCAGAGATCTCCAGCTCGTCGGCCGTCGAGTGAGGAGGTTCTCCGGATGCTGTCTGGTGAGGGAGAGCCTCCACACCTCCCATTGGAGTTCTCTCCATCTCCACCTGGTGGATTCCCTTTCAAGTCCCGAAAGAAAGTTTGGTGAGTTCGTTTAGGTCTTACCTAGATGCAAAAAGTAGCTTTAACTTTGTCCCTTAATGTATGTTTCCTCTGGTTCAAGTTCCTATTTTATATATTCTTTTACTCGCTACTGTATAAAGCTCCCTAGGGAAAAAGGTAATGCCAATCTCAATTCAAAATCGACAACAATGGTGCCTCATTGATCACATGCGCAATCACAGGCCCACAGTTCTTTTTATATTTTCTGAAACCTTAATCACGGACCGATAATTATGCGGATTTAGTACTATGGAGAGGACTTCACTAACCCTAAGTTGGGGGATGTTCACCTTTTGAAATGGTGCATCCTGAAGCTGTGAAGCATCTTGCTTTTGGATAAGCATAGAAGGTAGTGCTTTCCCTGGCCCCCTGGAATCTAGTATTTTGCCCTTGTTCAACGAGTGTGCCCACAGATCACTGATGTTGGCTTTAATCTTTTCATGTCCGGATATGCTTTTCTCCTTTTGCTTTGACACTGTTACTTTTTTTTTCATGCGTAGTCTATTCTGCAGGGTTGCTATTGCTGATATAAAGTATGAGGGTCAACCAGTTCATTATGGCCTTTGGAAAGGCTTTATTGAGGTGATACTAACATGGTTTGATATTGTCTATGTTGATGTAGAGGCTGGATTGATTTCCATTATCGAAAAAAAAAACATGTTTTGACACAATACACTGATAGGTTTGTATACATTGCTTTCAAACTGGTTATTTTGAAGTTGATGTTGATAAGGTTGCTTGTGGACTCCATCGCCTATTTGATGTAAATGGTTAGGAATCACATCAACATCTGGGCATATAAAGTATCAGGACTTGTCAGCACTTCTACAATCCCTTCTTTTGTGTGTTTAACAAATTTAGAATCAGACGATTCATTCTGTAACATACTGTAGTTCTGAATAATGAAGTATGTAGAAAATCTCTGCTGCCACTGGCAGGCAAAAAAATATTTGAAGGCTTTGTTTGGATGCAACAGAATAGGCCCAATGCCCCAATCCCCTTGGATTGCGGTGGCAAATTGAAGGAAAATTTGCTCTCTTCAAAGTGATTGGGTGCAACTTCCACTGATGATGATCCAAATAAAGCCTTCAATATATACCTTGTGTTCTTGATTTATTCGCTCATCTGTGCTGGTCTGTGTTCCATAAATTTGAGAATTGCTTTAATATCTAGTTGCATTTATAAGTTTACTGCCAGTTCACCAATAATATTTTGATACAATATGTGGTAGACAATGACCCAAGAACTACTATCAAGACTACAGCACAACAGAAAACAAGAAGCCTTTGTCTAACCATGCCGACGACACAATAATGTGCAGTTTTGTGTGTGCAGAAGTAATAAACATGCTCCAGCTCTCTCTACATGCTGACGACATATTTCTGGTGTTAATACAGTGGTACCATGGTCGTAACACGTAACGTCATTTATGCCTTTATGGTTTGTGTTTGTGAGTGCACAATTAACTGTAGAGATCGATGGTCTGCCAGTGGCGTATACAGTTATACTGCAATATGGTTTAACATCAATTTTCTGTGCGATGGGATGCACCATTTACGGTAGACATCGATATCAAACTCTCCAGTAGGAAACATTAGACAATGGCATTATCATTTCAATGGAAGGCAGGTCCGTTTTAATTTGCTGCTTTTCATTTGGCAAAATTGCTAAGGTAAGTGTACCTTGGTTTTATAGCAGCAAAGGTTACTGGTTCACTTTGTTAGTTCTTTTGAAACTAATAGGAGTTGAACTGTTGAAGGCATGGAATGGTAGTGAATTAGCGAAATATTCTTGTACTTGTTCCAGAAAATATTCTTGTACTTGTAATTAGAACTTCATACTCACAAGGCTTCTCATACTCACAAGTCATTCTCACACGGACAATTCTAGTAACGTGGAAGAGCGAGAATGGGGTAGAGACAGAGATAGTTGTTTTGCATGACAATGGCATAACATCTAGTCTTAGTATTAGCAGAAGGAATGCCTCTTGCATGAGAAAGGAAAAAAGGAGATAAAGGTAACTGAAAATTAGTTTGGTGTATTAAATTATTAGAGTCCGTGTTGTCTCTACCATTGTAGATAATAGTCTTTAGGGGTTGTTTTATTGCTTAAGAGACCATATTAGGCTCTACCGTTGTACATGCTCTAACCATCTCCATCAAATTTACCATACCAAAAAATGTTGGTAATTTTAAAACTTACCCAAAGATCCAAATTATAAGGGGATTCAAAGAATAGTGAATTCTCAAATTTTGAGGATCAAAAGTATAAACTCCCTGATTATCTAACTGAGCACATTCAAACTCTAGTAAAATGTCTTTAATGTTGAGGGGATCCAAAGTAAAATCTCGAATATTTCTGTTCTCGAATGCTTCTTCATACGAAAAGACGCAATAGTGCAAAAAACCTCTGCAGGTCGGCAGAGAATAAACATGACCGACCATTGGCAGTTTGCATAGCCATCCGCAAGCAAGAATCAGAATAGCAACCTATGCAGAGACGGGTTCGTTCCTGCGAGAAGCCGGTGAACAGAGGAAGAAGAGCACTACAACATTACATGCATCGACAAGAGGGTTGGTAAAAAAAGTCCAAAATTCGGCAAAATCAAGAAGTTGAAGGAGCACCAATATGGCAATATCTATCTATATGTTATGTATGCTATAGCTAGGTTATATTGTGATGGTTGCTTGTCTATTCATCTCTCTTGTGAAGTGCTGTGATGTGAAGCTTATTCATTTGTATTGGTAGGACTTATATATCTTCCGTATAACTATATGGTTTAGTTACTTTCTTGTAACTATAGAGAAAGACAAAAGAGACATCCCTACGGCCCAGCGTAGACAGCTCTGCTTTTTAGCTTAAATTGTTGAAACAACTATACCTAATGATCCCAAACTTCCACAAACACATACAGGGATACACCGGCAAAAGGTAATTGCTACGTCATGTCACGTCATCGTAATATCTTTTCAGTTGTAACAATTTTGATAACCTCGTTACTTACGTTTCGAATTTGATATCATGTTTCCTTTGTGATTTCAACTTTCTTTTTTTCTTTTTTGAAAGGGATTTCAACTTCTTTCAAGATCATTTCAACTTTCTTTTTAATAACACGGAAGACAAGCATACTCTAATAAACTGATACTCACATATCACTCTGTCAGCAGGGCAACGGCAAATCCTCAATCTCATTAAATTTAACACAAGAATAAGAAAACCGCAGGATTGAGCTGCCCTGACATAGTGACATCTCAATTCCTACGGATTCATAAACACAGGAATATTACAGTAATCGGCCATCTGGATGCAACACACAAAAAAAACAAAAGAGAGACATAGACACAGGATTTTTTTCCAAGAGGTTAAACCTCATGTTAGAAATCCTCCAAAATCCCTATATTTTGAGACAATCCTATGGATTTCATAGGATTTTGGAAGAGTCATTCATTCATTCCATAGAACCATATAGGAAATTTTTCCATAGAAATCCAATCCTTCAAAATTCCTCCGAAATTCCTTTGTTCCAAATGCTTCAAAATTCCACCAAAGGACCATATAATGTTTATTCGGTTCATAGGATTGCAAAATCATATGAATAGATAAGGTAGAGGATTGGGGTGTCATGCCAACTCCATTATGTCTCATCTCATGCTAAAAATCCTATGGAATTAGCTCAGCACAACACAATCCTAAGGAATTGGATAGAATCCATTTTTATGAAATGAATGGCATTTATAGGAAAAAAAATTCTGAGGTTTCAATTCCTACAAAATTCCTTTGGAAATCCTCTGCACCGAATAAGCCCTAAAGAGTATTTTCCCCGCATGGCTTATTCGTGTTACAATGGTTACATTCTAGTATTGCCTAACTTTTTCCGTTGCAATGCCTGGCGAAATAGCTACCCGTCCAGTAGTCTGAAGATACTCCCTCCGACCGTAAATATAAATAAAACTTTTTAGCTATTGAATTTGGAGTACTTAAGAAAAAAATAAATGAACTACAATTAGAGTAAAAAAAAAGAACCAATACAGGAGGTTAAGGGCCATTTTGGTTTGATGCCAAAATTCACCATACCAATATTTTGATAATTCGAATAGTGATTATGGTTGTTTGGTTTGAAGCCAAATACTTAGCATTACCAATGTTCAATTTGGCACATTCTAGAATTTTCTTCACTATGATGTAAGATTTGGCTTCTAATTAGCTCTAGTCCAAACACATTTTTTGCAGTGCTACCCTACCAATATTTTGGTAGTGCCAAAATTTGCCAAGGTTTTGGTACTACCAATGCTTGGTAGGGTACCAAAACAAATAGGCCCTAAATCATTGTGTTGGAATCTATACGGCAGCAGCAATTATAAATTATCAATGACCTTAAGTTACATTAGGTTAGAAGACCATAATCTTCCGATATACTTACTCATGTTACAAACATCTTATGCCAACTGACACAGGAAAAGAAAAGGTTGCATTTTACGGAACCACTACTTTGAGTTTTTCTCTTCACTTCTTGTCATCTCTAAGGACGACATAGTTGTGGCCGTTAGTCTTCTGAATCTTCGAGATTTTCTTCAGAATTTCCGCAAAAGCATTTTTGTCCTGCAGTACGAAAAGAACCAAAGATCAAAACATGCACCAGTTGACAGGCAAATCATAACGGCTATCAAAAGTTTCATGTGTGGCTGCGGCCTCCAAGATGCAGTTTCTGATCACTAGTTTTTATGATTTTATGTTAAATACCCTCATATTATTTTCAATAACAAATCTATTAATATGGCTTTCATAAAACAGATTAACGGGCAAAGTTTGGCAGCATGGAATGGATTCTACACAACAGGGAACATATCATAGAAACAGGTCAGCCTATAGAAATATACAAGGCAACACTAGTATGAGATTTACAGGCTCTCTTTTTAAATTTAAGGATAGCGCAGCAAATAATGCTATATCAAAGTGACAACCTACCTTTCAGATATACCCATCCCACAATGCCAAGGCTCAAGATACCAAGGAACATTCACACATGATGTTAAAAAACTACAAATAAATCCTTCAAATGCTTATGAGCTCATGACAAATGAAAACTCAATAGAATTCCTTATGTGTACTTAGAACACTTCTGTACTGTTGAGTAAATAGGACTCTTATATCCATGGCCAATTTTGACATAACTACACTTGTGCAAATGTGGTATGCTATCATAAGTGCCGCGAAAAAATAATGATCAAAGTTCATCAAAAACAAAACATGACATGGGACAGCAAAGACAATGAACTGAAACAAGTACTAAACAAATCCTGGTGTTGCTCATGTAAGAAGTTGCAACACTAGCCAACAGAGTAATGCCTCGTTAGTTCCATGGTATAAAAGAATATGGTCTGGAAATTGGAACTGGTGTACGAGACTCAGCAAGAGAGGATTCCAGTTATCAGTAAAACCAGTCAATACAAGCCAGTTTTTCTGTTTCCTGAACATTTTTCAATAAGATAGATAGCCGCATGCCATTCTGGTATAAAAAAAAATTGAAGAATTTTAGGTGCACCAAACAATACAGACTGGGCTACCAAAAATCTGAACCTGGTTGATTCAAAGGCGGTAAATGAACAAACCTGAGTAAAGCAAACAAGAGAACTGAACAAATACCTCTGGACTCAGTCCAGAGGGATTTTGGTTCATTGGTTGTCAGCCAAATCAGTCAACACAAAAAAGTTTTTTCTTTGTTCTCTACATGATTCAATAAGATTGATAACTATGTGCCTTTTCGTTGATAAATTGAATTCAAAAGATTGTTTGATCTATTATCTAAAATAAATAAACATGGAAAATGACGAGACCTACCTCTGGACCTCGTAGTCTAGACTTAAATCTAGATACCAAATCTTGTGTAGTGACAGGAGCAACAGCGAGAAGAACAGTCCTGATTTCATCCTCGGTGACAGGAGATACATTTGTGGCAGTTTTTGAAGCAGCAGTGGCCTTCGATGCAGGTTTTGAGGAAGACGGTGTTTCGTCTTTGGCACCTGATGCTTTTGTATCCTATGAATAAAAGATATAGTTTATCATTTAGATACTAAATCGAAAGGAAGAGCATTTGTGATACTAGTGTAAGAACTTACAGATTCCACCTTTGCTTTTTTGGAAGCTGCACCGCCAGATGCTTTTGTATCATCACCACCTGATTTCCTCTTTTGCTTCGATTTGGATGCAGGAGGTGTGCCACGAGCATGTCCTGATGGTGTTGGTTTAGCTGGGCTGTTATCTACAGGTTCATCTTTGGGTTGATCCTTCTGTTTTGGAGCAAGCACTGGAGATGACTCATCTTCCTGCTACATGAAGATATACAAACTTGAATTCGTCAGGAAAATTTTATCATCCTTTCTGGCCAAAGTGTACCCTCTAATACACAAAGAAAAATACAATATTAAATTTAAGAGAATAAATTATTACATCATCATCTTCGTCATCCTCCTCGGCATCTGACTCATTCAGTCCAGCGGCTTTCCCAAGCAGCTTTTTCAACTCCTTGCCAGATTTGCTGAGACCACCTTCTTCTTCATTCTCTTCGTCATCCTGAAAGTATCAATTGTCAGAGAATATTGTCATTCTGATAGGGAATCATGACACCTTTGAGCAAGAAAAACTAACAAATACAATGCTGCCCAATAGGGGAGGGAAAAAGCATATTTGCTTTCAAATAGGTTCACACTATATTCATATATAGGTATGTATTTTACTTGCTAGAGGCGAGTTCCCACAATAGTGTGCTGCAAGCAATACAAAGCCTCTCTAATCAACGAACTAGAATATCTATCATATAGTTCTGTTAGCATTGAATAAGAACCTTATAAGATTGAACAGAAAGTTAGCACAACTAACTCCTAAAATATAAGAGATCCTGGGATTTTTTAGAGGGATTGACATTAAAGCAAAAAGACATATGTCCCTTATTGAGGGGTAAGCGGGAGTCGGAGGGTGGTTAGTGGTAAGATCGGAAGAAAATTAAATGAGGTGGTTAGGTGGGACAAGTACTGCTCTAGACGATTAGAAACCCCTATATTTTGGGACAAATTTTCAATGCTAGGATCCCTTGTATTTCGGGACAGAGGCAATACTATTACATCAGACATGCATTATCAGGATGCCTGGTAACAGACAGAAAGAACTACGAAACAAGTATGTGAAAAATCTATGCATATGGATATTTACAAATTAGATAATCCACATTGCAGTTACAGATAACTTATTTTTGTCTGCTCGTTTAAGGTATTATGTGAGAAAACAAAAATGTGATAACAGAATTTTCATCCTGTGTACCTGCTTAATTTCAGGAGGTGCAGGAATCTCAGGAGCTAAATCTGCCCGCTCCTCTGGGTCTATATCCACAGCCTCATCGTCATCTGTGAATGTTTCTTCATGCTCCCAGTCATCACCTGATAAACAATCCCAACAAAGATGTCAAACTGAGACGTGCTACTACTTTATTTGCATTGCATGGTTTCAGAATTGGTCTTTTACACAAGAGCAAATGAAACTCAATGTGATGGTCCTAGTTTTTTTAAAAAAAAAACTCAATGTGATAGTGATGTTAGGCATTGTAAGCTGAGAATATGCTAAAATATTATTTTTTGCCGGAATGGCCGAAGGAGGCCATGCTAAAGATTATTTGAATCAAGTAACATGTGGCATATTTAGTCAAGCACTCAATATCATCGTAAAGACGGTTATGAGACAAAAGGGATTACCACAAGATTATGCTTCATGGTATCTAAAATAAATTTGATGAAAATGGTTTATAAAAACATATTTTACTTTAAAAGTGTAACTAAATAAGTTCTCAGAAGCCTCAACTGTAATATATATCTCATGAAATCTCACTAATAGTACCAACTGCCTTCCATTTTTCTCACGAAATCTCACCGACAGTGCCAAATGCATTTTCAATTTGAAATATATTAGGCATTACCTTAATCATCTCAAATAACACATCACAGAATGTGCAAATAACAAATATATATCCCTAAAAAATTAATCAAATGAAATAGAAAATGCATGCCAAAAAAAGGTAAAAACATCAAAGGTACTGAGCAATGTTAAGATATGAATGCAGTTACAGGTATTAGTTTTGTAGGTCAACTGCAAAAGTATTATTTGAAAGTAAGATTGAGAAGCGCACCTTTTTCAATTTCATCATCCAAATCAAAGTCCAGATCCTTTCCACCTTCCTCATCGTCATCCATACTCTTTTTGTTGAGCCCAAGCCTATTTTTGCGTGCAGCTTCCTCTTCTTCATCCTCCTCGCCTTTATCAGAATTGTTACCCTCCTCATTATTTTTCCCTTTCTTGGGACGAGCATTTTCCTTTTCCGTGCCATTTGTAGGTTCAATTTTCTTCATGTCTGAACCAAAGGCAGCTGGCCCATTTGTAGCTGCTTTCATCATCCAACGTTCATAACCAGTCGCACTGGTTTTTCTCTTATTCATCTTCTCTTCAGCTTCTTCCAGGGTAAGTTGTTTGTACTGTGCAATTTTACTGAAATTATACCTAAAAGGACATAACCAAGAAACAGTTAATTATCCAAGATAAAAGGACATAACAAAGAAACAGATAATTAACCAAGATAATTTAACCTGACTTTCAATCTCAATTACAGAACTAACACTATTATGACCATTGCTAAGAGCCTAAAACTACCGCTGAAGTTCCTCATATGTGATTGCCACTCATTTGAATAATAATCCAAAGCTGATTTTGATTTTTAGACTTACTTTAGGATTAGTTTTAGGAACTTTCTTCGAAACTTTTATTCCTGACTCTTTTACATGATTGCTAAGAAGGCAAGTAAGAAAATCTATCTATACTTATTCTTAAAAAAGCAAATTTAAAACTCAAAATCAATATGGATTATAGTATAAAGAAGTGCTAAGCACATCCATAAACAACCTTGTGAAGCATGCCTCCTGTTGCTAACCTATAATGGTAACAACAAAATTATTTTACTTTTGTCCACTAAAAATGTTTGGACTTATGAAAACAGTAGTAAAATTTTAAAATATATTCTCATAACATTGTACTATGTAATATTTTAGCATATCCAAAGATATCTTCAAATTTGTGGTTCATGAGGTTTTGACAACTTTGATTAAAAAGTGTGCAGCTAAAACATGGAATGAGTACATTACCAAGATCCAGCAGGATATGCATGAAATTCCTTGCCATGCATCATCAACAGATAGTATGTAGCTGTTGATGACTGTGATCCCTCCATTTGACCTTGATACTGATATTGCCCTGTTTCATCTTCCAATATCCATGGCTTTCTATTGTACTTCTCCTAGTTTTGCCAAATATATATGCATATGGTTAGCAGAACAAACCAAACATAAATCATACATCTTGTTCAGAATTTCTATGGCTCAGAAACCATATACTTAATGTGGCAACAATTGGTACAAGTAAAATAAATTATGGGAAGAATTTAATGCAGAAACAATTGATATGTGATATCACAGAAGTTTGTACATGACCCACTGGGTGACAATCAGATGCATCAAACTTAAGGAAACTAGAAACCATTAACTAAAGTATCCCTCTTTTATTATTTTTCAAACTAGCCGAATACCTGTGTCTCACAATGGGAATTAAATAAGAGAACTCCGCCATACACTTTAAGCCTCAAAAATCAAAATAAAATTATTCCCTTTGTAAAATCTTCAAGTTATATTTGTCATCATTTTGTACCTTACTTTATAATAGATTTTCCTTCTTTCATTGCTTAGGGTTGTGGAAGGGACAAAAGATCAACTATGTCATTGTTTGGGGGACCCACATGGTAGTTGTGGTGGGCGGTGGCAGATTCACCTCTCACCACTACCATTGGGATCTTTTAAAGGAATACAGATGCAGATATGCATAATTCTCATTCATGTTCTATTATAGTTGAATTAAAACTGATCCATCCAAATCATGCACAGCAGGGATTCACTATAAAGCCTAAGTGTTCCCCATAAACTATTTGAAAGTATGGCTCCACCAGAAAGGCAAAGGGATCAATATAAAGAAGTCATATCTTATCAGCCTATTTTGGGCCTTACATAGTTGTTGAATCAAAAAAAAAACAAATATTTTTTTTTGTTCTTACATATTTAGTCCAGCTTCTGTTTTGGATATCTTGTGCTAGCAAAAGCCCTAGTGTAACATGTCAACCACATTAAAGCATATGTTTGTTTCCAAATGTTTACGTAATGACTGGAAGTGCATGGCCTCAAATAGAAGTGCATAGCCTCATTAGCTTTTTTGCATACCATTGAGTATAGTTATTGGGAGATTAAAATGAAGTGGAGTTCTGAGGAAATGGACAATGTAATGCTGCAGTGGTACATCTGACAATTAAAACACTTTACCAGGACATATTGTGAAGAGCTGAAGATTAGAAATTCATTTGTCTTCCAAAACAGAAAGCACAAGATAAAACAACAATGTTCCATGAATGCATACCCGCATATTCTCAGTAAGCTGGCGACCTTGTAAGCCCTCCTTATGAAGAGACCATTTGTTTTCAGCACTCTTCTTCTTTGAGAAAGGAGGTAAACCAGTCACAAATCTTCCAATAGAAAAGCTCTTATCTGTGGTAGCATTAGCCCGCACATTATATTCCTGCAACATAAAGATCCAGAAAGAGAATGTCAATGTAAGCAGATGAACCAAATAGCAATCCACCACAACAAGAACTGACAGCCACATTGCGTGCACAGTAGACCAACTATGATACTGTTACTGAATAAGATCGAGAGTAACCGCAACAATAATTCGTTGAAAATACATTCATGTGAATAGCATGCATTAAATAGCAACTATCATAATGTGTAATATAACTTGCATTCTGAAAGTACCACTGGAAAACATGTCGATACAGCTTGCAATTTTCAAGAATGGATAATCAGATATCTGTTTGAACTTTAAACACTTTAAAAAGCTTATATGACCACTGTACCCGATAAAATTTGGAATAGAAACAGCATGTAGCTTACAATATTCCTATTGCAATAGCATGCTACAACAAATTATCCCCTTTTGCTACGAGGATAGAAATGTTAACAGCTACTACACCCTCAACAATTTTCTACATACACGAACAGTGTAAAACGAGCATCTTGAGCAAGAGAAATTTAGAATGAAGCAGCACCCGACATATCTAGTAAAAACCCAAGCTCATAGTCAAGGAACAAATGAGCTGTAACAAAATCCTCTTCCTATTCATTCATTTCATATGTTACAAAAAAAAATTGAAACAGGAAATATCGTCCCACGACATTTGTGTTCATTGTCATTTCCCTAAGACCATGGCAACATGGATTCATAACATATTGAAGAGGATTCAGTTCATGGGCGACGTCGTGTTGGAACCCTAAACTACACAATCAGGCATCACAATCCCCCACCCATCGAAAGGAGACAAATTGAGCACCGCAGACGGCCGGAAAACCTAGATCGCCGCACACGGGCCCCAATTCGCAAATCATCATGCCCAGCCCACAACCTCCACACGCACGCGCGCGGGGGAACAAGGGGGAGGATCCAGATTCCAGAGTGACATACCCTGATGAGGTTGGTGATGGGGGCCGAGCAGACGTGGCAGCGGGCGCGGGAGAGCGCCATGGATTTGCCGCAGGAGCTGCAGAGCGTGGTGTGCTTGCAGGAGGTGCCGTAGAGGTCCGACGGCGAGCCGCAGCCCTCGCACGCCGCCTTCAGAACCAGGTCCGCGCTCCCCATCGCCGGAGCGGCCGGCGGGCCGGGGCCACCTAGGGTTCCGGCGAGCGGCGGGGCGGATCGCGGCGGCGTGCGTGCGTCCGAGTGTGTGTGTGTGTGTGGGTGACCTGGGAATGGAAACGGACTTTTTACTCGCTCGCTGTCTGGGCAGGGGCACTTGCTTGGTTGGGTTTGGTTTTGTACATGTGGGATTGTGAGAAGACGAAGACAAGAGAGGCGGATTGGGGTTGGACCGGGCTGCCAATCTAATTGGGCCATCACTATTATAAAGAAGTTAATGAAAAAGAATTATTGGTTTTCATAATATCTTATAAAAATTAATGATCACAAAAATATTGAAGAACATCTAAAATGAAAATATAAATCGATTGAAATTGGCTGACGTTAACTTCCAACGTGACTTGTTGGCTGACAGGTTGGTTCAACGCCTAGAGACCCATATGTTAGTCCCCATGTTCTTTAATTTTATGCTAGAGGAGCTAAATCCCTTATAAATAAGGACGGAGAGAGAAAAACGCATTCTCGAACAGCTACAATAAGTGGAAACGCATTCTCGAACTTTTTACATTGTCATTGCTAGTGTAAAAAAGCAGAGTTCATCTTCCTATCTGAAATGCAACAACGCATTCTCGAACGGCTACAATATGTGTATTAGCATCCTGGAGGGCTCAGATCATCCCCTCCAGAATGTGCTTCCTTGTCCGTTGAGAAAATTTTCTATGTGCTCGCGAATTTTCTCTCAATTCTTTCTATGCCTCTAAAATTTGCCCAATCTCTTATGTGCCCCTAAGTTTTTATTTTTATCCCCTTTATACCCACTTCATTAGTTGATTGTGGGTTCCTGGAGTGGAAAAGGACCACTTCTATGGGATCGCCCATGAACTTCCGTGACCATGGATAATCTTGTGTAGAGTGTTCCAACAAGGAGAGAAATTGTCGAATCTTCAATACCTAGCTAATAGTTTTTGTGTCATCTCATCTGCAATTTTCTCATTATTGCTTTCAGTTCATTTACTTTGAGTAGTGGGCACTAAAATTTCGAGGGTTTCTTATAAGTTGAAAAACTTGGGTCACACTTTGTAATAATTAACCTAGGAATCATAGTTTAGAGGCAGTGATCATGAGCATTGACTTTCCAAATGTTATAGATCCTTTCAAACCCACAAAAAATGAGCAAAAGTATATTCAATGCTATGCTAAAGCCAAGCATAGCATTTACGTGTTTAGCCCTCTATGTTGCCTTAACCCTTCACGTGTTTAGCCCCATCAGCGATCTTCTTACCGCTTGTAAAAAAAAGTTCGTGAGGCATAATACTAATCCTTGCAGTGCCTCGTGTGGTTATGTGACTCCTCCAACATGTTTTAAAAAATATGTCCACATTTAGTATCTCCATACCATGATCATCAATCAATACATGTGTTAGTCTTAGAATCACATTCATTTTATATATAATATGAGATTAGGGATCATTTATAAATAGTAATTAGGTGATACCCTGTGTGTTGCTGCGGGAACTCATAGCAAGTATTCTTTATGTTTATATAGATGTCTATGAAGTATGAACATAAACAACGTGTGTTGTATGGACAATAGAGTCAATCACGATGGATTATCTTATTTAGGCACCTATCTAAATCTTGTTACATACTTGGCGTGGAGTTATCGACATCATAATGTGAGAATGGCGAATGACAATAAGAGCTGGCTAGCTTGAGCTCATTGGATCGTTTAAAGCAAGTGACATCATGTGGTTGCACATGAGAAGACGGAATTGGTATTGACTGTAATTAGTAGGATCAAATCAATGAGTAACTTCTTAATTAAACGGCTATCATCTTTGTACCAATATGATCTATGGCTAAAAATATTGATGACATGGTTTTTTGCATTTCTAGCTCTATAGGAGTAAATGTGTCATAGTGAGTGTGAATCATATAGAAAGAAAGGATATAATTAACACATGAGAATCTCACAAAAAGTCAACTTACTGATTAATGCTATCTCAAGAAATGAAATAAAACTTTATTTAGACTATTGATAAACATTGTAAATGATACAACCATCTCCATGATTGACAGGGCATACTACCTCCGTTCCATAATATAAGGTGCGCACGGTTTTTAAGATTCAACTATTCAAGTATTTGACCAATAATTTGTGTATTGTTATTTAAACTTTATTTGATAAAAATAATATTATTGAAATGACATTTAAATTTACTTTCATATGACTATAATTTTGTAATAAAAAAATATTATAATATATGAGATATTAAATGTTGAAGTTAGTTTTTAAAGACCGTGCCAAGTTTGACCGCGCCTTATATTATGGAACGGAGGGGGTATTGCAGCATGCATGATTACAACTTAATATCCAATCAATGATCTCATCGCAACACATCATTTACCGATATTAAAGTTGCATTGTTCACTAACCATAATAATTGCACAATTCTGCATTCATGTTTCTCAGGATAACAATCAAATACGCATCCTTCGCAGGTCCAACGGCTCATTTTCTACCAGGCAACCTTAATGAGTTGATGATATCACCAAATGGTTTCTAATTTAAGATATATGTGGATATATGTTGGCGGAGAATAGATGTCAGTGCATAGCAGGGCAAGGATATACAGGGTGTTGATAGTTTGCGACTGCACAACTCACATGTCTTTGTTTTTCATCGGCTCGATTCAGCTGTGCTGATATGATGCACCTTTGGAGCATTTTCAGATACGTGGATTTTGCAGCAATGAGGCCATGAGGGGGAATGGATTCTATTTCCTCGAGGGATGACCCATCATGTACCTTTTTCTCCAAAATATGATACAAATGGTTATGGAAACATTAGACAATATAGAGAGTATATGACGTCAATCACTCCACTAGAAATCAGAATCAAGTGTAAAATCGGCATTCAGAAGGAAAAACGACAGGTGCCATCGTTTGGTAATTAGGGGTTTGTGCAGTTTATTGCCATTTTCAACCATACCATCTTTTGACGTTGACAAAATTTTGGCAAGTTGTCAAATATTGGTAATTTCTAGAACCTTTTTCTCTTAGAATTTCTACCAAAATTTAGAAAGATAGCAAACTAAACACCACTGTCATCATGTTGCCAAATTTTGGCATTACCAAATCTTGAAAGGCTTTTTTTTTAAGAAAGTGAACAAGCCTTAGGTTTTTTTTCTAGCAAAAGCATATTTTTGGTACCCCGATAAAAGCGGATTTCTTTTTTCGGTTTCAAAACGCATATTTTTGGGTTGGGCTAAGAGCATCTCTAGCAAAGCCTCTAAACAAGGCTCTTAACTGGTTTTGAGGGGTTAAAAAAAAATCAAGGTTCAGCAAGGCCTCTACTAGCATCTGCAGCAATAGCCCTTATACTAAAGCCCCTGAAGGTTAGATCGGGGCTGCACCTATTTTTCATAGATCCAAAATATGTCTTCAATTATAGTAATAGCGCTTATTTCTCAGCCTCTAATTTATTTATCTTTTATGTTAACATAGACATACACACGTTATACCTAGTTTAACATCATGATAATTTAAATATGGATATTTCTAACATGTAGAACTCATCATATTTAAAATTTTAATTTTAAACATCATTATTGATTCAAATTTTACATTTAAACAAAAAATGATATATGCTACACGTAAATGGTAGACACCACATGAATATTCAATTATAAAAATATGTATAAATAATATCATATACATAATACATAAAGTTTTTTATACGATATATACAAGATTACTGCATATGCACATAGTATTTGAAATAGGGGCTGGGTGTAGAGCCCCAGGACTAGGGGCTGAGGGGGAGTATTTGAGGGCTTTTCTATTTTGAGAGCTTTAAAAGCATCTCAAAATAAAGCATTAGGAAAGTCAAATTCAAACATTGATCTAGGGTTATAAGGGCTATTACTAGAGATGCTCTTAGGCTGCATTCGTTTATAGCGGATCCACTCGGAACAGTATTTGCACGTGAAACAAGAAGCGTCATTAGTACAAATTAATTAATTAAGTATTAGTTATTTTAAACTTCAAAAATGGATTAATTTGATTTTTTTAAACAACTTTCGTGCAGAAATTTTTTCCAAAAAACACATCGTTTAGCAGTTCGTAAAATGTGTCATGGAAAAATTATTATGCCCAGTTTCCGTTTCTGCTACTTCCAAACGCAGCCTAAGTAGTTACTAGAGTTGAACCTAAATAGTCCCTAGAATGTGCTGCAGCTGATCGGTGCTTATTCCAATCAAGGAACCGATGGCAACCATAAATTCAAGCATGAATAGTACCAATATTTTTTGTAAGGAGGATTTACCTTTTTTTTTTACTTGAAGTATCTAGGGTTGAATGGTAATATGTTGCACTAATGTTATCTTTTTATTATTATTATTTTTCATACCTATTTGGATGGTATTTGACATTTGAGTAAACGAGGGACATCCACTTAAGAAACCAAAACAGTTTTCACTAGCTCTGAATTGCAATTTTTCCGGCAGAAATAATAGTACAAAACATAATACTCCCTCCGTCCTAAAATAAACAAGCTTTAGGAAAGTCAAATTCAAATATTTTAAACTTTAACTATTAATAATGAAAACTCAAAATGAACCATCACATAAAAATGATGATATTAGATTCATCATTTGACAAACTATTATAATATACAACTATTCAATTTAAAATACCATGTTTTTATAAATATTTTTGGTTAAAGTAACATCTCGGAGACAATACAAAATCAAAAACTACTTGTATTCTAGTTGTATTTTAGGACTAACGCTAGGCCGAGACGTGATCACACATCTCGGAATATAATTGCTCTTGATGCTACATGTTAACCAAGTTCTTCTTGTACCTAGTCCTGTGCCAACAATAACATATCTATACCTATTATAAAAATTTAAGATGAATCTGTCATCTTTCTGATTTTCGTCGGTCGTCACGTCATCATCTTTTTGATTGTTCGTTGCCACGTCATCATCATTGCATCATTAGTTTCGGATCCCCTTGCCTCAACAAGCCCAGCTGGCCTGCGTGCCACGGACGGCCCAGTCACAGCCAAAGCCTACCAAAGCTATAAGCTGAACCTTCTCCCTATCACGTGGGAGAGGATTGGGGGAGAAAATAGTGTAAAAAGAGGTACAGGTGGGATTCGAACCAACCAGCCGCCGGTTTGGCCGGTGCCTCACCACCACTAGGCTGATGTTTCCGTTTCAGGTGTATGAACAGGACATCACAGTAGTAGGTGTGATAAGATCAAAATAAACTGTTTTTTCCTTTGCAATATCCTTGGGCCCCGATAAAAATATTTCTTGCTTTCTGCTCTCTGAACCAACCTGGGCACGCCCACTGGATCTTGCCGAGAGTGACATAATTAACTGAAAAAATGCCTTTGCTAATTTTTATTTTTGGTTGGTTGAAGCATAAAAGATAGCTTAACCAAGAATATTCAGGAATGCAGCTTACAGCCAAGAAATTTGTGTTCTTTGGTAGTATTTGATTAGTGGAGTTACTCTTGCCTTAAAAAAAGAGTTACTCTCAACATAAAGCTGATGTAGTACTATGTGGCTATGTGAATTGTATTACAAACATTTTAACTAAAAAATAAATTATAATATTTTTATAGCTTTATACCAAATTACTAACAGAAACAGAATCTAAAGTGCTTATAGATGTTTCTCGTAGACTGGGTTGATGATTATATAATTTAAACTTCTTTTGTATCAATAAACCGTTGACAACAAAATAAATTTGATTTCACTCGTTGCAACGCACGGGCATATTTGCCAGCCTATTATAAAAGTTCAAGATGAATTTTTCATCTTTCTGCACAGGTATTTTCGTCCGTCGCTAACGTCAGCATGATGTCATCGTCCGTTTCGCTGACGCCAGTGTCCGTTCCAACCAACGCGAGCATCGCCTCCGGATGCACAGACGGCGGTTGGAGGGGGAGGGAGCGGCGGTGGTGGTTGGGAGGGAGAGGGAGTGGCGACGTGCTGACGGCGCCAACGATGGCTGGAGGGAAGGGGGAGGCGGCGGTGCCCGGTAGGGGAGAGGGTGTGGTGGCGTGCATCGCATCTGG
>CM002477.1:3696747-3714799 GCA_000325765.3 Leersia perrieri
TGGTCCGAGTGAGAAGAAAGGAGGGGATTTTAGGCCGACATTCATCCCAAAGACTTAGAGGGGTTTTAAAATTCATTTTCATTTGAATAAATGGTGAAATGATGTTTCATGGATTAAAAATACTTCCAAGGCTCAAATAACTTGCAGAAAAATCTCAAAATACTTTACGCTAATTAAAAGATAAGGTTTTGTACCGGTAGACATATTCTGACCGATAGATAATTATAAGTATTTTGACTATGGATAGAAACAATTATGAATTTGTTCATCAATGTGTGTCGTAATTACAGCCCGGTGCAACGCACGGGCAATTGCTAGTAATATATAAGTATACAAATATAATAAAAATTCATATATGTTTCTCAATCAAAATGCAAAAATAAAAAAAAAAGAAAATAAAACGAAGACGATATCGAGAGTGAAGGGAACGGATTAATTAGGTCGCAGTGGCCTGATCAGGTCCTTGCACATTGACCATGGCTGCCTTAGAGCACGCCTTGCACCGGAGGCACCACCGCCCGACGCACACCATCGACGTGTACCGCTCGCCACACGCCGGGCAGTTCGCCGTGCACTGGAACACCTGCTGCCGCCCTGGCCCGGTCGGCGGTGCCTTCTTCTGCCACGGCGCGCTCAGCCACTCCGGGCACCGGGCGCACTTCATCCCGGCCACCTGCTCGACCCGCCCGATCGAACCCGTACTCGCTCTTGCAGTACGGGCAGTAGATCACCATCGTCGGCACATCGCCCGATCGAACCCGTACTCGCTCTCGCCCTCGGCACATGCGCCGTCATCGTCGGCAGCGGAGGCGGGCGGCGCCGCCTCGTGTTGTCATCGACGACGGTGCTGTACTTGTCACCACCTGCAGCCGCCGCCGAGAGCGCGTCCTCGCACGCGCGCCGCAGCAGCTTGACGGCGCCGTCGGCTGCGGCGTTGTTGTTGTTGTCAGGGTGGACGAGGAGGGAGAGCCGGCGGTACTGCCTCGTGATGGTGTCCTGCGTCGCGGCGGCGGCGACGGGGCGAATGGCCGGGGATCGAGGGAAGGGGAGAGGCGCTTGGCGCTGACGGCGCGCCGCGGATGTTGCCGGCGAGGAAGAGCTCCTCGGCACGCTTCAGGGCTTTCTCGGCTTCGTGCTCTCTCTCATGGCCGTACGGCGCCATGTGGGAGTGTGGGACGTACTAGTCGATCGATCTGCTGGGTTTTCGCTGGTGATGAGGGATATGTATAGAGAGAGTAGCCGATTATTGCTGTCAAATCGGTGTTGGAGTCGGACGTTCTGCAGGCCCGTCGCGTCGAATGAGTCGTGTTCAAGTCGATCGGTCTTGAATCCAAAACGAGAGCAGATTTTTTCCAGAGCTGAGCCGAGTGAGAGCAATCGACCAGTAAGATTAAGCCCATAAACCACCAAACCTAAAAGGCCCATTAAAAAAGAAACCAACCCACCCACGATTATTCCTCATTTCCTCTCTCCCTTGATCGAGTGAGCCCCTTCCACTTCCCGCTCCAATCGATCGATCCCCTCTCCCAGAAACCCTGGAACCCAAATCATCGATCTCCGCTCGAATAATCCAACATGGAGTACGGGATCTTCCTCCACACCAGGGCACAGAAGCGGAAGAGGCAGCAGTGTTACGAGCAGCCAGATCTGATCAGCCGCCTCCCGGACTTGATCCTGGGCGAAATCGTCACCCTCCTCGACACCGGCGACGCGGCCCGCACCACCATCCTCTCCCGCCGATGGCGCCACATCTGGCGATCCGCCACGCCGCTCAACCTCGACGTCAAGCCTCAACCACGCCGTCAATTCCAGATCAGACCAACTCAACCCTCCGTTCATCATCTCCCGGATCCTCACTGCCCACCGCTGCCCCGCCCGCCGCCTCGCGCTCAGACCCATCTTCCACCCATGGCCAAACTACCTCGCCCAATTCGACCACTGCCTACGCCTCCCTGTACTGGACTCGCTCCAGGAACTCGTGCTGCATTTCCCTTCAAATTATGGCGAGCTGCAGCCTGGCCCTGAGCTGCCCGCCTCCGCGCTCCGATTCGCCGCCTCGCTGCGCGTGCTCGAAATCAACAACTTTACTTTCCCAGCCGGCGGCGGCGGAGGCTTTCCCTGCCTGACACACCTCTCTCTCAGCGGCGTCTGCATCGGGGAGGAATTACTCCACGGCATTATCTCCAATAGCCCAAGGATTGTGGCTATTAGGCTACAAACCAACGCCGGCTACCGGCGGCTGTGCCTCTCCCTGCCGAGGCTCAGGTACCTGGCCATCTCGGGCGTGTCGTATGGAGGAGAGAGGGACAATCATATGAAGGAGATCGTTGTTGACAATGCATCAAGCTTGGAGCGGCTACTGCTTAACGACGTCTACAATAAGATGGGATACCTGTACGATGGTCCATCTGTGAGAATTACCGGCGCAGCGAACCTCAAGATCTTGGGCTGCCTTGGAGTTGGCTTTCCCATTGTTGAGCTTGCCAACTATTCAACTTTCAAGGTAATATATATAAATCGATGCATATGTATTTTTAGTTTTCATTCCTTTTAGTTTCTTTTGAAAAAGCTAGGAAGATACAGGTAGAAGTTGCAGATATAGATGGCCATAAGGCCTGAGCAACGGCCCAGCCCATGGCACGACCTTTTGGTCCGGCTCAAGCACAGCACGACATGGCTGATGACGGGCCTGTGCTCGCCCGTCCCAATAGTTGGGCCATGGTTGGGCCTCTACCTTGTCATGAAAAGATAATCCTCCAACTTAAAGTTACCCCTTGTCATGGTGAGCCTACTTAGTGATACTCCCAAAAAATTAAGGAACATATATTAGACTTATTCCATAGCTATTAGCCCAAAATAAATTTAATTATATTATTGAGGGTCAAAAATAGACTTATTCTGTAGTTCTTGGGCAACGTTTGTTGTATGGCAGTGTTTTCTTAATTGTCACGTTAGTTGGATTACATTGCCAAAAGTTTAGATACAGAAATAAGTTTTTTCAGGCTATGTTTTTACAATTAAAAAGGAATCGTTTAAAAAATAATTAAATATCAATAGATACAGCTTACAGTAAATGAAGTATAAGAGAGGAAAATGAGATGAAAATGATTGAACATATAAAAGCATTCTTGTTTTCCGTTCATGGCTGGATATCGTTCTATTGTTTAAGGCACCTAATATCTTTGAACATATTGTAGATTGAATTTTACTAGTTATAGTTAAACTAGATACCGTATTGAATTTCAAGTGTGCTTGATTTTCTTGGGAATTTTATCGACACATATTTAGGAAAAGATCCATTTTTCCATAATGACATTTTCGCATTAGAAGAGAGTGAACTGAACTTTTACCTGATACCTATGCTTGTTGTTTCTCCGATCTTTATATGTAGAGCCTGGTTCCCGTCAGCTTGGTGGAGCAGTTATCCACTGTCAAGATCTTGGGATTAGAGATACCTAAGGCACCAAGGTTGAAAGTTGTGATAGGCTACCTAAGATGCTTCCCTTGAGTAGAGAAGCTTCACATTAAGGTTCCGGATGTTAACCATTTTGAATTGTCCTACTACTAGGATTTCATCAATTTTTTCACTACTTGTATAATTAATATAGAGTATGTATTGGTTTATGTTATTTGTAGTTCATTGGCAAGAACTGGAGAAGCCATAAATGTACTGTGCCCTTTGATTCATCGGCTCCTATCGAGTGCCTCGGTCAAAGCCTCAAGACCATTGTGCTGCATTCATATTCTGATAGGAAGCCACATGCCGAGTTTGCCAAGTTCTTCGTGGAGAAAGCAAGTGTGTCCTTAAGGACATGAAGTTGATCTATAGTGCAAGGGGAACCCCAAATTGGCTTGAAAAGCAGCGTAAGCAGCTCAACATTGTGGGGAGAGCTTCAAGACGTGCTCAGTTTCTTTTTGTGCGATACGTCGTCGGCGACTCGTCCACGAGGTTTTGGATGAACGAGGGCTCTAGTGATGACCCTTTATGAAGTTTATGAGGTGATTTGTGATGACATCTCTCTGAAGTTTAATTATTAACCTTGGAAGCAGTGGTTAATGGGTGTTCCATCTTACTAACAGCATGTTATGTGAAGCATGAAGGAATTCTTAGCAACGATCAATGAGTTTTCGAGCTGCTAACCATTCTGAACTGTTCCAACTACTCCATGCCCCATTTCATGAATGTGAATCTGTCAGCAAAGGCATCATGTAATGTCAAAATATGTGTCACAAAAAGATATTCCGACAGAGGGTCTCTCAATCCAAGTGCTGCCGGTAAAAGTCTATGCCAACAGATCTATCTTTTCTGACAGAGAGGTGGATATTTTTTACAGAATTGTTGACACACAATGTGCTACAATTATGAGTATTATAGACATGTATGTTTCCGGAAAAAAATTTACTGATACATTGTTTATCCAAAATTGTCTGTTTTTGCCAACAGATGTCTATCAGTACGTAAATATGTGTCATGGTGTTCCACCACCAATCTCATTAACTTTTCACTACTTACCTAATTAATATATGTATTGGTATATGTTATTTCTAGTTCGATGTAAAACGATGGAGGAGTCAAAGGTATGCCCTTCAATCCATCGGCTCCCATCGAGTGCCTCAACCATAGTCTCAAGAGATTGTGCTGCAACCGAGTTTGCCAAGTTCTTTCCTGGAGAGAACAAGGGACCTTGAAGTCATGAATTTTGGCACTACAAGGATGTAACGCCCATGGCCCAATTATGGCATTTGGCCTAACTCAATTTGTTGAACCACACCTACACTGTAACACACATGTTTTTCGTGCTCGCTTCACGTAAAAGATTTGAACCGGCGTTACATTCTTCGGGCTCAAATCCTATATAAGCATGTCACTCTCTCGGACTAAATCTGCCTACTACAGTAACTCGCGACGCTACAGCACTACAATATCCTGGAATCTGCTACAGCAGTGCTTTGGCTAGGTTGCTACTCACTCCATCCCAATTTAGTGGTCGTTTTGGGCCTTCAGGTTTGTCGCAGATTACATGTCGTTTTCTACAGTTGTTGTGGGCCAGCCCATCAACCGAAAGATGTGAGGGACGGTGAGGCTGCCAAAAAAAATCTAGCATTATTCTATCGTCGTCTCCGCCCTATTCTGACTCCTCGGTTCCTCCGCCCTAGATCTCACACCACCGCTTCTCCCCCCACCTCGCATTCTTCCCTCCCGACTGGCGTCACACCCCCCCTTTGATTCCCCACCATCAAGCCCATGGTCAGCGGCAAAGGGCACCCTAGGGTTGCGGCGGCGGCTGTCACATCCCGGAAAATCAATTCCAGAATGCTAGTGTATTATTCCCTCCCTCCAGGATTAGGTAGGGTACAGAATTGATACTCACAACACACATTTTACAACTCGTTAATATTTACATTTATTACAAATGCATTTAAGAAGCCTGACAACCAAAAGATAAACAAATAAAATCTACAGCGGACTAAGCGAACGACAGCTCCAACTTCACAGGCGCTCAACTGGGGTATAAGCCACGGCTCCACCTTCAGGACTACACCTTCTAGACTTCACTTTACTGGAGAGAAGCAGCACGCAAGAATGAGCACTTGAAAGCACTCAGCAAGACATACGGGAATACAGTAATAAAATGGTATCAAAGGAAAAAGCTTATAGGGCTATTTTGCTAAAAACAGGAGTTCAAACTCATTTTAGTTCAAAGCCATGTTTAAAACACACGAGTCTATTCTAAAGTTCATATTTCCACCAATCCTTTGCTTAGGAATGCAAGACCATGCAGACCTAGGCCTTCATCTGGTATTCCACCAGATTGTACCTATCAATCCCATCCAAAACTCCCAACCAACCCAGGGTTTTTAAAAACAAAAAAACTAACATCAAGACCATTGCTCAGCATGTCCATAACCGGGGACATGGCTATTCGAATAGATTTTACACTCTACAGAGGTTGTACAGCTTTATCCCACAAGACACTACCTTAACAACATGAGAGCCCATGTGTATCACAGAGATACCCGAAGTGCTAAGGCTATGTCAAAATCCTTTCTATAACCATCCCAAAGTAGTGGCTTCGCATCCCTAAATTTTTCAGAACTATGTACCAAGTTACACAGATGGGCCAGGTTTTGCAGCCGTTTGGTATAGACCTTCAAGCTTGCTTTTCAAAGGACCCAACCAGAGGAACCCCTTTGGTAACACATTATAGTCCAGATCAGGACTCCCCATAAGAGACAAGTGGCCGTACGTATAAGGCTTTGCATTGGAGTCCCTTGGACCAGTCCTTAACATTCCTAAGTGCCACAGAAACCCATCCGACACCCAGGTTAGGTCCCACTTTTATAAACCATTTTAATGTCAAAATCATCCCACATGTCATTATCGACCGTCCGGCCGAACCGACAAA
This sequence comes from Leersia perrieri, assembly GCA_000325765.3. Classification (NCBI taxonomy): domain Eukaryota; kingdom Viridiplantae; phylum Streptophyta; class Magnoliopsida; order Poales; family Poaceae; genus Leersia; species Leersia perrieri. The sequence goes on from CM002477.1 coordinate 3,703,155, forward strand.
CCCAGTCAATATTTTAGTTTAATTTAAAGACTACTCCCAATTATGAAAAACACTAGTTAATAACTAAGCAGGCAGTCCATCAAATAGGGTACTAGTTACTCCAATTTATTTTGCCTATAGGGTACAAAGGATAGCATAAAGATTTCCAACTCACAACAAGGCTATAAATAACAAGGATAAATAGGCATAATATAAATATCGGTAGCTAATTAAAACAACAGTAGACATGAATTGTACTACACTATACACATTTAATAAAGCATATGCAACTAATAATTGAAAAAAATAACATTTAATAAACTGGGCTCAATGATGATCAAAGGAGTATGACTTTCCTGCGTCATTTTCTCAAACTTCCGAACTTCTCTGGTGAACTCGAACTACGCGGCGAACGGCTTCCAAATGGTGGAAAAACTACACAAACAGCACTAACTAAGCTAAACAGCTAGATCAAACCCAAAAACAGTACATAAAAACAAATAAAAGAATTATTTAAGTTATAACGAACAATTAGTAATTTGAACGAGTCAATTCCGAATTCAGACGACCAAGATATAACCGTTTGAATTTTAGATGTTCTTTGATGGCCAATTTAACGAATTCTTATATTCAATTTTAAACCCTAAAACAGAGACAAGAGGTCGGCAAAGGGCACAAACCCTCGGAACGGCGGCACAACAGCGGTGCAACGCTAAACAACTAAGGAAACCAGGGCAAGGCTCTCACCGGAATTAAAAGGGATTGACGATCGACGAACTCTGGTGTAGATGGCGTCCTCCGGTGATCAACAGTGAAGGCGATGACTCGACGGCTCCGGCGGCTAGGGTATCAGGGCGACAGCTGGTGCAGGTGGCGGCGCAACAGGATGCAGGCGACGGCAGCAGCAGCAACGGCGCGGGCGGCTCGGCGGCACAGCAGCGGCGCGGTGGCTAGGGCAGAGCGCACGTATAGGGGTGGCGGCTAGGGCTAGGCATGGCTTGGGAGGAGAAAAAGAGAGAGGGGCAGCTCATATATATAGGGGTGGCTGCAGATAAAAAGAAGGAAAGGCCCACCAATTTAAATTAGGAAATCCTAATTGGAGTAGGATTAGGATTTCTTGGAGGGAAAGAAAAAGAAAAAAAAGAAAGGAGGTGGGAGTGGGAAGTGGCGCCAGCCAAAGGAGAGGGGAGGAGACCGACTCGGTCTAGGGGAAGGGAGAGGCCGAGCGGGAGGAGAGGAGGGAGGTGGGCGGCGGCTTGGGCCCAGGTGGGCTTGGCGTCAGGGGAAAGAAAAGAGAGGAAGATGGGCCCAAAGAAAAAGGAGGAAACTATTTTTTAATCTTTTTAATTTCTTTATTAACTGATTATTGTGACATTAAAGTTAATAAACATACTTTGTAAATTTGAGTATACATTATTTGACCGTTTTTCCGACCGGAAGAATTTTAAAGAAAAAACCCTCCAAGTCTTGCTTAAAGTTTTCTTGTGCCACTTTTAATGTTGATTATTTTCCTTTTAATTTCTATTATTCTAATTAAACACCGATTTATAAATTAGGGATTTATCGGGACGTGACAGCGGCGGTGGGCATCCTAGGGGCCGTGGCGGCAGGCACTCGATCTTGCAGCGGCGGCGATGGTGGCGACACGGGGTCCATGGCATAGGCGAAGGAGGGCATGGGCGACGGTGGAGGGCACCCTAGTGGCTGCGACGGCAGCGGCGGGTATCCTAGGGGTTGCGGCCGCAACGCCATTGGCGTCAGGCACCCTTGCGGCGGTGGCGGCGCGGGGGCCATGGCGCAAGCGAAGGAGGGCAGGGGTGGCAGTGGCGGGCACCCTAGGGGCTGCGACGTCGGTGGTGGGCATCCTGGGGGTTGCAGCGGCGGCACCATTGGCGGGGGGAACCCTTGCGGCGGCGGTGACGCGGGGGCCATGGCATAGGCGAAAGAGGGCACCCATGCGCATGACGGCGCCCGACGCGATGGATACTAGCAGCTCCTCCTTCCTTCCAGTTGCCCACGATAGGGCGCAGCAGGCAGCGCCGTAAACGCCGATGCAGATGGCCTTGGCGGCGCCGGTGGGGTGGTGGCCGCAGGGCGAGCTGCAGAGGCCGCTGGATGTGTGCCTCCAGCTGAAATGATTGGTATACTGAGAGCTGCATTTTTGTACTAATATGAGGCATATTGGACATTTCAGCTTAGACTTATTTTGCCTCTTCATTCATATAACTACCACTAATTAAATTGGGACAGAGCGAGTACAAGGTTTTCAGTCTGCTAGCCACGGTAACACGGCTCAATAGTACTGGGCTACTCCTATGGGCTGTTTTTTTTTTCTTTTTCTTGTTCTTTATTTTCTCCTCTTCTTTTCTATTTCCTGCAATTATTCTGGGATGTCATAAAGGTGAACCACAAAATCGCTTGGAAATAAGCATAAGTGGCTCAACATTGTGGGGAGAGCGTCAAAAATGTTCTCAATATTCTTTTGTGCAACAGGACGCCTTGCCCGTGAGGCCGTGAGATTATGATGAACAAGGGCTTATTTAGTGATGAACCCTTTTTTATGAAATTTGTTAGGTGATCAGTGCTGACCCCTCTACGAAGTTTAATTATTAGGCTAGTTCCGAGACCATATTGTTGATGGTACTTAAGTACCCAATATGAGTATCAATTCCCATATATAACGAATAAAACTATTATATCCAATATAGTGGTATGGGTTATGTTGACACCCAAATTTGGGTGTAAGGAATTAGAAGCAAATTTGGAAGCCAATTTGGAAGAGGCTCGGAATTACCCGAGAGGCCGGTCCATAACAGCCCTAAAATTTACAACTTTTTAAAACCGTTTTTCTTTTCTTGTGGATTTTGAAAACCGTCGCATCGAGTTTTCCGTTTCGTTCTATTTGAATCACCCAAAGCAGTCAAGGGGCAAGCTATAGCCGATTTCTTTGTACAACGTAGAGATAATTCAGTTCCATATGTAGAGCTGATCCCATGGTCTTTGTTCTTTGATGGATCGGTTTGCAGAGATGGTTGTGGAATCGGTTTGGTAATTAGATCACCTCGAGGGCCAAATTTTGAGTTTGTCTTTACTATTAAGTCTTATCATACTAATGATCAAGCTAAATATGAGGCAATATTGAAAGGTTGGAATTATTGAAGGAAGTTGAAGCCGATGCTGTTGAAATTATTGGTGATTCATTATTAGTGATTAAGCAATTATGTGGAGAATATGAGTATAGAGATGAGGAATTGAGATTGTATCATGAAAAGTGTTTAGATTTAATGAAGAATTTCAGGATTGTTTCTTTGACTCATGTCCCCAGAGAGCAGAACATGGAAGCCAATAATCTTGCTTAAGATGCATTGGGTTTCAGATTGATATACAATGAAGATGTTGATTTTGGAGAACCGATTAACGATGGATAGAAGGAAATATTTCAGTTGTTGACAAAGATGATTAGAGATTTGATATCTTGGACTATCTAACAAACCCATCACAATTTAGAAAATTGAAATACCAAGCCCACAAGTATGTTATGCCGGATGAGGATCTATATTATCGGACGATTGATGGTGTTTTGTTCAAATGTCTTAATTTGGAAGAAGCTAAGGTTGTTATGTGCAAAGTTCATGATGGAATTAGTGGAACACATCAATCGGTCTATAAGATGAAGTTGTTACTTAGGAGGGCTGGATATTTTTGGCCTACAATGTTGGAAGATTGCTTCAGGTATTATAAGGGTTGTCGGGATTTTTAGAAATTCGTAGCAATTTAGCGAGCACCTGCATCGTCTATGAATCCTATCATCAAACCATGGCCGTTTTGGGGTTGGGGGATTGATATGATTGGTCAAATATATCTGGCATCAAGTAAAGGGCATAAATTCATATTGGTTGCTACTGATTATTTCACTAAATGGGTTGAAGTAATGCCCTTGAAAAAAGTTATAGCTTTTGATGCAATCAATTTTATCAAGGAACATATCATCTATCGGTTTGGGATTCCACAAATTGTTACTACCGAACAAGGATCTATTTTTATTGCTGATGAGTTTATTTAGTTTGCAAATAGTATGGGTATCAAATTATTGAATTCTTCCCCATATTATGCTCAAGCCAATGGACAAGCTAAAGCGTCAAACAAAAGTTTGATCGAGTTGATCAAGAGAAAGATTGATGAGCAACCCAAGAGATGACATTCTACATTATCAGAATCTTTATGGCCATATCGGATGGCTTGCCATGGATCTATACGTGTGCCACCCTATCAATTAGTTTATGGACATGATGTTGTGTTGCCATGGGAAACGAACATTGGCTCTCGAAGAATCGAGTTGCAGAATCAGTTGACAGCCGATGAATATTATAACTTGACGGTTGATGGGTTAGAAGATTATTCTGTTAGAAGTTCCGAGAAAAATTAAGGAAAATAAGGCGAGAGTTGCCAGGCATTATAACAAAAAGGTGGTATCTGTTGACAATATTACTAAAGTAGAGGAGAACTAGCTATATTTGCAATGCATATTTATTTCAGAATAAACTATTTCCATTTGTACTTGCAAATATTTGTTTGCAGGGAAAATAATACAAAATGAAGAAGATAATATGGAGGAAACCTTATTCCCAAACAAGCTTGAGGTAAGAGGGCCCACCTGACAGGATAACGGCTGAAGTAACCACCAATGCACCTCAAACCGTCAATGGGACCCACCTGTCAGAGAGCCAGCCAAAGCTAAAGTCGATGGGAGGCTAGGCTGGTTCGGCCAAACCAGTGGTTTAGCTGAACCACTCTTGCCGCCTCTCCCATTGACCTTCCACGTGTAGGCTCTGGATTGCTACCCGAGGTCGGTTTTGGAGGGCATGATCAACATTTCCCATTGGAAGTTGCCGCCATGAAGCTCTATATAAGGAAGGCCTCACTCACTTCTCCAACATACACTCAAGCAAGGCTCTTAGCTACTCTATAAAGTTAACATTAGTGTAGTACTAGTGGAATAGAGTTAGTATAGTTCCAATTCCAGCAGAGGCTCTAGGAGTTTGGTAAAGTTCTTATATCTTTTCCTTTCTTCTTGTAAGAATTCCAATTATTAATATAATATTCTTCTTTATACTAGTTGGTGTTATATTCCACTCATAGAATATAAATGCCATGATTAGTCTATGCTTAATTAGTATAAGTTGTGTGGCTAAATCTTCTGGGATTTGCATTGAAGATGGTATAATGTCTAATTACTGGGTTCATAGTCTGCTTAGGCTAAGCCAAGGGACATGCGTTCGGGATTTAGTTACTCTACTTCAGTTGCAAGGATGTAGAGTAGTGAGTAGTAACTTGAGCGTGGGGCTTAGGTTATGATTCACCATTATTTGGGAGTATGTACTCTCGGTGATTTGTAGGCCACTGAGAGTAACATCTCAGTACAGGAGTTCCCCCTCGCAGTATATATTCCTACATAGATTTTTCTGGGGTTGGATAAACCTCCATTTCTCGCTTCGGTTGGATGGCTATGAAAGGTTGTCGTAAGGAACTTGGCAACCTAGGGTAGTCTTGCGATGCATCAAAAGGATGTAGCTAAGCTTAGGGTTAGCTACATTGCATTGTAAAGGGGTTATGCTACATGATAAATACTAATTAGGATATACTAACCTTGTGTACTAGATGTATAGGATGGAACATAACTAACCTATATACACTTAGTCGATTTTAGGAGATATAGAAGTTAGCTAGAGCTAAGCTGTGTGTCAACCTACCCTTGCAATTATGTTTACCCTTGCATAGACTGTAACACATGTAAGTACATATAATTTACCGGTATAGTTTCATTCTTACAAATCTTCTCTTGGGATTAAATACAATACCTTGGAATACTTCCAAGTGAAATGCTACAATGGTATATCCGTGCACTTGCGAGTGTGTTTCTGTAAACCATAGATTACCATTGATATTTCGAGCCGCCGTTGCTGGGAATTATATTTCCAGGGATGACGTTACGAAATACCAACAATATGCAAATCATTTGAAGATGGTGAGTTAGTATGGAAATTGATACTACCGATCGGGTCAAGGGATAATAGGTTCAGGAAGTGGTCCCCTAATTGGGAAGGTCCATTTTGAATTCATTGCAGTGTGCTCGGAAACACTTATCTATTGGACGGTTTGGATGGTGAGGTTTTTGGAAAAGTGCTCAACGGGAAATATTTTGAAGAAGTACTACCCTAGCGTTTGGATTGATACTTGATCGGTTAAATAAAATCGGTTGCGTTGTAACCGATATACTCTTGATGCATTGCTTTCAGTTGGTCAATATGAACTATCACCCTTAGACAAAAACTAAAATCGAAATCAATGGTAAAAGAAGAGCTAAATTCTTACGATCAAATAAGGGATCCCAGTGTAGATTAAAGTTTGTGGATAAGAGGGCCCACCTGACAGGATAATGGCTGAAGTAACTGCCATTGCACCTCAAACAGTCATTTGATGTCCATGGGCTCATGCCGACAACCAAGTGTAACAAGAGTACTAGAGGTCATTTGAGTTGAAGTCGGGAGCTACTGTCAGGATTATAGATAAGGGATATCCTCATTACCCAAAATCACAGAGTACATCGAGAGGCATACCTATGTGAATACGGAAAGAAGATTTGGATGTACAAGGAAACTGCCAAACAACATGGAAGGAGTCCGTATACCAAGAGATCTAGACGGAGTCCTACTCATGGGTAACATAGACTTTCCTAATCGTGCGGGTCTCGTAGTCCGAGTCCTACCCGAGGACTATTGGTAGCCCATAGTATAAAAGGATTACCACCCCCACGGGTAAAGGACACATCAATCAAGCCATAGCAGAAGCCTTTGGTGCGAATAGGGAGAGGCATATATAAATAATGTGGATTTAATCGTGACTTAGCCTTTTGACAAGTACGCAGCGAGCAACGAAGCGCACCACGCCGCGTCTCATCTTTGGCCAAAAGAAATGACCAGCAAGTATGTCCTCCGTCTTCTTGGCACCAAAATGCCCCTATCAAACCACCTGCACGTGCTTCCTGCAACAACAACAAGCGAACGGAACTAGCTGGAATGCATAGCCGGTTAGCTCTAAAAACAAACCCATCATTAACGATGAACTTTTTCCATGTTCTTCCATCCTTACAATGCAGCAACACATCTTTGTAATCGTTATCATGAACATACCGGTCTTTTATTGTTTCAAGTCCAAAAATTCTATAGTCAAGTTGAGTCAACAAAGTATAACGCCTAGACAATGCATCAACAATAACATTATCTTTCCCTTTTTTGTGTTTGATAACATAAGGAAAAGATTCAATAAATTCAACCCACTTAGCATGTCTACGGTTCAATTTTGCTTGACTACGAATATGCTTTAATGATTCATGATCAGAATGTATGACAAATTCCTTGGGCCACAAATAATGCTGTCATGTTTCTAAAGTTCGCACTAAAGCATATAACTCCTTATCATAGGTAGAGTAATTCAAACAAGGCCCCAAGAGTTTTTCACTGAAATAAGCAACAGGTTTACCCTCCTGAATCAACACCCCTCCAATCCCAATTCCACTAGCATCACACTCAAGTTCAAAAGTCTTACCAAAGTCAGGAAGCTGTAGTAGGGGTGCATGAGTCAATTGTCCTTTAACAAGTTGAAAGCATCTTTGTGTTGTTTTCCCCACTGAAAATTGACGCCTTTCTTGGAGAGCTCATTTAAGGGTGTGGCAATGGTGCTGAAATCTTTGATGAAATGTCGGTAGAATCCAGCAAGTCCTAAGAAACTCCGCAATTGTGGGACCATTTTAGGAGTCGGCCAACTCTGGATTGCTTCAACCTTGGCTTGATCAACTTCAATTCCCTATAGAGTCACAACATAGCCAAGAAAAGCGACTCGAGCAGTGCAAAAGGTGCACTTCTGAAGGTTACCATAAAGACGGGTAGTACGCAAAGCATAAAAAATAGCACATAAATGATAAAGATGTTCTTCTAATGACTTTCTATAAATAAGAATATCATCAAAATATACCACAACAAATCTACCAATGAAAGCCCATAAAACCTCATTCATCAACCTCATGAAGGTACTTGGCGCATTAGTTAAACCAAAAGGCATTACTAACCACTCATACAAACCGAACTTAGTTTGAAAAGTTGTTTTCCATTCATCACCTAATTTCATGCGGATTTGATGGTATCCACTTCGCAAGTCTACTTTAGAGAACACAGTAGATATCATCATCCTATTCCTAGGCAACACAATCTTCTGTTCGACTGTTCCTTATGCACAAAAGAGTAAAGGTTGGTTCTACCATGATGTACAATATCTTTATCAAATTGCCATGGTCTCCCCAACAAAACAGAACATGCTTGCATAGGAACTACATCACAGTCAACCAGATCGCAATAAGAACCAATTGAAAAATTCAAACGTACCAAGCATGTTACCTTAACCTTGCCAAGATTGTTGAACCATTGGATGTAGTAAGGCCGTGGATGCGGAATGGTCTCCAAATCCAGTTTCTCGACCATCTCAGAACTTACCAAGTTCTTGCAGCTCCCTCCATCAATGATGGTGCGACATGATCGCTGCTTGACGACACACTTGGTTTGAAATAGATTGAGCCTCTCATTTTGCTCAGCCTTCCCCATTTGTGCACTCAACACACACAGTACGGGAGTCCCCCCTCGCAGTATGTATTCCTACATAGATTTTTCTGGGGTTGGATAAACCTCCATTTCTCGCTTCGGTTGGATGGCTATGAAAGGTTGTCGTAAGGAACTTGGCAACCTAAGGTAGTCTTGCGATGCATCGAAAGGATGTAGGTAAGGCTTAGCTACATTGCATTGTAAAGGGGTTATGCTACATGATAAATACTAATTAGGATATACTAACCTTGTGTACTAGATGTATAGGATGGAACATAACTAACCTATATACACTTAATCGATTTTAGGAGATATAGAAGTTAGCTAGAGCTAAGCTGTGTGTCAACCTACCCTTGCAATTATGTTTACCCTTGCATAGACTGTAACACATGTATGGTTAAGCAAAGCACTTCATCTCCATCTCTTGTCTGGTTAAGCAAAGCATACATATCCTCATCCAAATCACTAGCAGGAGATTACTCACCATCTTCCCTCACAATGAGAACACGCTTGCTGGTGCATGCACTCCGTACATGCCCAAAACCCTTGCACTGGTGGCATTGGATATCTCTTGTACAACCTATGGAGCAGGTGGAACTCTTAGCAGGGGTTGAGGCGGAAGCCTTGGTTGCCTCGGAAACCTGCATTGTCGTTGGTGTGGTGGTAGTACGAGGAGTAGTGGTACGGCTTGATGGCGGAGGGAGAACACGCCTATCCCAGGTGTTAGCTCGTCCTGCAGAAAAGTTAGTCCTTGCGGCAGCTCGTCGACCCTGCACTTCTCTTTCAGCTTTACACACAAAATGAAACAACCGGGTGATATTATTATAATCCTTATAGTTCAGAATATCATAAATTTCCCAATTCAAACCTCACAAAAATCTAGTCATTTTTGCCTCTTCTCCCTCAACTAACCCAAAATGTAAAAGTCTAGTTTGCAACTCCTGATAATATTGCTCTACACTCTTGTTATCATGTTTCAACTGTTGCAACTTATTTAGCAAATCACATGCATAGTAAGATGGAACAAATCTACCTCGCATGGTCCGTTTAAGCCCATCCCAAGTGCTAGGTATATGTTGTGGATGCATTTATAGTACTCACTCCACCAAACCGAAGCAAAATTAGTGAACTCACTAGTGGCTGCACGTACCCTCTTATTTTCATGAATATAATGACATGCAAACTTTTGATCAATAGCTAATTCCCATGAAACATAAGCATCGGGGTCATATTTCCCATCAAAAGGACGCATAGTGAATTTAATCTTACCAAGCGAATCGTCGTGGTTGTTCTCATGACGTGGTCGATTGTACATACCTCGATGATTAAATCGTTGTCGGTCCCAGTTACGATCATCCTCCCCAGCAGCAGGATATTCATCCTCCTCGTTCACTCCTTCGCTGACGAATTGGCGATTTGCCATCTCATCAAGTCGTCGCACGATACCTGCAAGAGTGGTGTTCAAAGTACCCACAGATTCTTCCAAGACTGTGAGCTTAGTGTTAGTTGTGATCTAGGTCGTCTCCACATGACCGAGACGTTCATTGGTGACGTGCACATCCTCTGAAACGACTTGTGTATGATTGTTGACTTGGCAATCAAAATGTTCGATGATGCTCTTTGTTCGTGGTGAATGGGAGCAGAAGCAACAGCCTCATCATCAGTTCTTGTCATGGTTAGAAGAAAGCAAGCGAAATAGGAGAAACAAAAATCCCTATCAAATACTGGGTTGTGGCTAGAAACAAGTCACTCGCTCTCAACCTATGCAAACAAGCTCTTACCGGTTCTGCCAAGCTTAACAGGTGGTGATGGCAACCGTCAGATTCTGAACAAGCCCCTAGAGTAGGTGTATGGATGCCTCGGTTGCCAAGAACTGTCAAGTTATAACCAAGTCTGTGGAGCTATAGGTGGCTAGAAGTGCTTAAAGAAAACATTAGAAACCACATTAGTCAAAGCAAGTTGAAAAATCGTTCATAATCGGTACCATGCTGACCCTAGGCTAGACGTACTTAGAGACGCGAGCCTAACCATAAACGATGCCACGAGATAGCACTAGACACAGCTTAAGCAGCACTCTGATACACAAAACCAAGCTCGAGAATAAACTAAATTTTACCTCTTCACTTTTGTTTTTTTTTGTCTTTTTTTCGGTGCGGCTTTTCTCTGTTTCTATTTTTTTAGCACCTTTCGGCCTTTTTTTCTTTTTTTCATTTTTTTATCAAAACTGACCAAGTACCAAAATACAAGAGTACAGGGACTCAATTGTAAATATAAAAAATTACAGGGACCTAAAATGAAAATTTTTCACCCAAAAATTTGATCTATACAAAAATGGAATCATGACGATACGACGATTCTGTTTTTCAAACGGATCACAAAACTGACACCAAATAAAAATTTTCCAAGATATTTGTAGAGCTAAAGTGGAGGTGGAGAGAAAAGTGTTTCGGACTATTAAGGGGATGAGTTTGGTAGAGGGGAGAAGGGGGAATTCAGCCGAAAAGAGGGGGGAAGAAATTGCGGAAGAGGAAAGGCTGGAATCGGACTGGTGGGTGGAGTCCAACTTGTGGGGGGTGGAGGGATTCGGTAGAGGTGAAAAGGAAAGTGCGGAGGAAGGAAAACTAGCGGTGGAAGGAAAATGGAAAATTGTCGTACAACTGCGATGGAAGGAAACTAACCGAAACCAATCTAGACAAGAAAAAATCTCCTCCGATCAAGCAGCTCGGCAAAAGAGGTCCAAGCAAACCCTAGATTAAACCTCACTAGAACTCACAAATGTAACGACCTAAAATTTTAATTGCTTTGCCGCGATGTAGGCATCCTAGTTTTAGTAAGCTCACGATGCTGAGCCGAATGACTAGCCGTGCCACGTTGCTGGCTCGGATTTTCGCGTAGTAACCAATTCATATGCATATCATCATAATAGAGAAAATCATTAGACATAGAAATAAATTCTTTATTATTCACTCATGTGTAGTACATAATGGTTTCTTACATTAGTGAAATTTTCCTATG
>CM002477.1:3723765-3776716 GCA_000325765.3 Leersia perrieri
TCCGCCTCGCCGGCCGGGCTGCCTCATCCGCAGCATGGCGGGGGCTTCGCGTGGCCCTCCCCCTCCCCTTCAAATCCGCAGCAGCAGCAGCAGCTCCGGTTTCCCGATCCCCGCTTCGCGCTGCCGCTGGATCCCTACGCGGCGCTCGGATATGGTGGCTCCGGTGCTGGGAGCAGGGCGGAGAAGCCTAGGTCAGGGGCGCCGCCTCCCGGGTTCACCACCAAGGCATCATCATCGCATCCGGCTGCTGCTTCCTCCCGTGAGGCTTCTAATGCGTTTGGTGGAATGCAGCAGAGACGGGAGCCGAATCACCAGCATCCGAGGAGTTTCGGTAGAACGCTGGAGGAGCAGAGGATGGCGCGACCTTCTGTGGCTGCGCATGAAGGGTTAGTCGGAGCGGCCCCCGGAGTGCTGCCGACAATGCGGATCACAGGTGGCCGTGATATGGGTTCTGGGATGATGAATAGGGAACAGCATCACCAGCGGCAGGATCACTTCTTGTCAAGGACGCCGCCTAATGGGAATGGCCCTGGACTGATTGGTAGGATGCCTCGTGGCGAACAGCTTATGCATTCAACTACAGGTGGTAGGATGAACCATGGAGAGCAGCATATGGGTACGGTCGCTGGTGGCCGTTTGCCACACAGAGGACTTCGGCAGCAAGACCACAGCTTGGCAAAAATGCCACAGGGAGAGCACAGGTGGCAGGGACATAGAGATGAGAAAGGCCATACCTCGTTGAAGCTTCCCAATGAAAATATGCATGGTATGTTCAGTACGACGTCAGAGAAAGAACAGCACCAGGTGACAATGCCCACCAGTGGTTTGGTTAATATGGATGTAAGGGAGAATAGAGGCAAGAAGATAGTGACAGAGGCGAATGGTTTGGAGGATGGTGTTGTTGGGGGCGTAGGCTTCAAGGAAATAGTTGATGGAGAAGTGGTTGTGGAGGCAAGGAAGTTTGAAGTATCGGATAAGACGAATGAGGTTAGGTCTATTGGGCAGGATGAGGAAGCGGACGATGGCAACAAGGATGATGATGGTACAATTGAGCAGCTGATGGAGACTGTGGTGATTGATGATAATGGCGAGACCAAGAGCGCAGTGGTGCAAATAAATGGTTCAAGGAGTAAGGTAAATTCAACATATTTTGCAGTGTGTTTAAAGTTCTAGATACGACATAGTGTGCTTGACCTTTTTTGTCTTATTAGTATCTAAAATGAAACTAATGTGTCCGTTTCTTCTCCCACATCCATTATATATCATGCATTTGGTCTAATATCTGAGAAAGATCTCCAGGATTCTTTATTTGGCCTGTGTCGTGAGTATTTAATATAATTTCTATTAATAATAAATAATGAAATAAGTTGGTTTCTGTTGCAGCAAATGAATACAGCCTAGCTATTCTCATGTTGACCTGCTCCTTGAATTCATCCAAGTTAAGGAATCAAGGGAACCTTCTTTTGACATGCTAGTTGATCTTGAACTCAAACCAAAATATATTTATTCATTCATGTTTTTATGGAATTTTGGGGTATGCTTCAATCGTATCTGAATTTGTTTTTGTTCCTGGGCCTATGTAATGCCCTTGTTATTATGAATATACATCTGCATATACTAATTCCTATTAAGTTGAGCCAAGATTGGTCATTTATTATGTTGATCAACTGATGTACTTCAGTACTTGTGTATTAAGTCGAACCCAAGCAGTAAATGAAACTGTAGATCTGAGCTCAAGCTTAGTCTGTCTACACTCATACTAAACTTTCATTACGTCAGCGATAAGCTGTGCATAACAAGGCTTCCCTGAGCTCAGACGTAATTGATTTGTATGCCAATAACAGTACATGACATTAAAGTTATTGTAATTTACTGTTCTGTTCGAATTCTGAATGTAAACTGTAATACTGTATGCTGAACAATCTAATTGCAAATTTTGTTTGGTGATTCTAGCTTCAAGTGAGAGCTAAGCTGTTTCTGGCTTCTTCCCGGTTTAATTTTCATGAACCCTGCCGGTTACCTGATACATAAGCAAATAATTTCACAATTTTGAGATAGTCATTACACATATGTTGTATTTAATCATGTAATTTAGTCATCCTTTTTTCCTTGCAGAACTTCAGATTAGACTTTTCTAGAGGGTACATTGTATCAAGCCAAAATGTAAGATTTCACAGGAGAAACAGGCCATGTCGATATGACATAGATCAATTTACACCTGGTTTTATGTCAATTTTTGAATCTTTGGTGCCCTCAGATGAAGAGATTTCTAAACAGAAGCAATTGCTGACAACTCTGAGCAGACTAATAAATAAGGAATGGCCTACTTCAAAACTCTACCTCTATGGATCATGTGCTAATTCATTCGGTTTTTCAAACAGTGATATTGATCTTTGTCTATCTATTGACGACAAGGATATGAGTAAAGTTGACATTATTTTGAAATTGGCAGACATTCTCCATGCTGGTAATCTCCAGAATATTCAGGTGAGCTTTTAGTCTCCTTTCATATCATGTTATGACATGTTGGATCTTTGTTTGAGTTGAATAATATGTGATATCTCCTAAACAAGGTGCAATTAACCATTCATTACCAACTGTAGGATTTTCCACTATTTGTACCCTGATTGATGATTTTGGCACCGTTTAGACAATATAGCTTTAGCATTTGCCATTTCGAACTGTTTTGAATTTATCTTTTTCCATATGATTAATTTTAGCAGCCTGGACCAATTTTTTCTTTCACTTGTCCCTTCTTCCTACCCTCTTCTTTCCCATCATCACCATCTTTGAGCAAGATTGAAGGGGTTAAACACCGAACAGCCCCCATCTACTGCTACAGCTGGGCTTGGGGGGTCTACTGTAACCTCTGGCCGTTGGCTTGGTGTACGCATGCAGTGTAGGTAGGTGGCATGCTTCTTGAGGGAAGCTGCCGCTGCAGTCTGGGCAGGCAACTAAGGAATTCTTGTGTGGTGTGGCATGCACGAAGCTGTCATAGCTCGCTGCCGTGGAGGAGGAAAGAGCAGGCAAGCTTGATGGTGGTGGCGGCGGCGAGTGGGCGGGAGAAGTCAGCAGAAGACAATGAGCGTGGTGTGTCATGATGACCGGAGTTCAATCTTCTATGCCGCCACTGCTCACTGCTGTATATTCTATAGTCTCCACTCCTGTTCGTTGATCCGAAGGAGGTGAAGAACAGAGGTAAGGAAGAAGAAGAGTAAACGGGGAAGAGAAATGTAATCTTGGTTAATGTGGCAGTTTATATATCAACCCCATTTAAGTGGTGGTTAAAAAATCAATTTTAATACAGGGTGGCATATCCTTGAGGCCTTATCTAATTGGTGGCATATGATGAATTATTGCCCTAAACAATGTGCTGAAGCGACCTGCAATATCTTTCTGTCATGTGATTTATCAAGGGTTCATCATTTATAACCTGAAAGTCTATGTTGGTGGATTGTCTACATATTTCAGCCATTTGGATGGAATATTGAATATAACATTTATATTGAACTATTTTCATTTTAGAAACATTCCATTATGGTTGGAATTTTAACATATGTACTAAACTTCTGGCAAATTAATGATTGTAGGCATTGACTCATGCAAGGGTCCCAATAGTGAAGCTTATGGATCCAATTACAGGGCTTTCTTGTGACATATGTGTCAATAACCTTTTAGCAGTTGTTAACACAAAACTCCTAAGAGATTATTCACAAATTGATAAAAGGTTACGGCAGTTGGCATTCATTGTGAAGCATTGGGCTAAATCTCGGCGTGTAAATGAAACTTATAGAGGAACGCTTTCTAGTTATGCGTAAGTTTCCTGTAGAACTCATTAAATTTTTGTTATGACTTTATCTGTACATTATATGATCTGAACTTCGTTGTTTTCTTCACATTCAGCTATGTGATAATGTGCATCCACTTCTTACAGTCGCGGAGAATACTTCCATGTCTACAGGTATCTTGATTTATTGTCCAATTGTTGTACGCTTAATTTTTTTTCCCACATACTAGTATCATCGTCTTTTACATCTGTGAAACAATATTTGGGACTCTTATGAAATAAACATATGCGGCATTTTGCACTGAATATTGACTATGTGAAATAATATCAAATAACATTAGCAAAGTAGAGAAGATATGCATTTGTTTATGCAGCATTTTGATCCTAATATTCAGTACTCCATGTAACAACTATGTGTTATGTGAACTAATACATAATATAACTGCCGAAGTTAGAATGACATATATTTGTTGGTAAAGTCTAATTAAAAATCACCTTTAACCCTATTTCAAAGTGATTTTTCGCTAGTATGGATTCCTATTATTTATTTATTGTTGACGTAGAGGCCACTTAGCTGGTTATACAGCAATGGAACTCAAATAGTAGGAGACTTCTTGTCCGCAAAAACCATTGCCACATCAACCAAAATCAAAGTGAATAAGGTTTGAGGTATTATTTGCATGTCTTTGAAAGTTGATAATGAAAATAACCAGTTCTCCAGTTCAGGTGAAAATTGGATTCCAATAAGGGTTTGATGGCTAATGACACCATTGGACAGATATGTAGGTGGCTTACTTGATTTGTCCTAGCTGCCATCTTAATAGGCCACCAACATGGGAAACAAATAAGAAAAAAGTGATGGGAGCACCAGATTATCTACCTAAGGATGGCTTGGTCATCTTCCTCCCAATTCTCATCCTATCAAAAAGAGGGAATACATGGCTTTAAGATGCTATGGCATCCGCCTCACTTACCGCCCACATAATTTGCCTTGGGATATTACTTAGGTTCGTTTAGTTGTTAGGGCTTGGTGGACAGGTTCTGTTTGTGATTGAAGTTGAGAAACCATATATGACTTCTTCCTAGGTATTATGTGCTGTGTTGTATGTTGTGCACTTCGTTGGACTCAATAATTTTGTATTGCTGGATTATTAATCTTAAGGATATTTTGCTTTCTGTTGGTTTAGATTTGTTTGAATGCTTTGCCTTGTCGATTTGTTGCTTTTATCTAAGAGGTGAAACTTTCACTTAAATTGAGTAATGTACAAGAATATGTTATCCCGTATGTTGATAGCACAGTTGGCTGTGTACACCCGTTCCTGGTGTAGAGGTCGGGTTTAAATCCATTTTCTAAAAACAAATGGTGATAGCACAGTGGGCCATACTTTGCCTGTATCTTTTGTCTAATATTTGTTGCCTATCTTTCTGTCTTAATTCTACATTATTAAGATATCATAATGGTGTTGCCTAGTATGTAGAAAATGCAAACAGCTGGCATATCTTTGTACTATATTGTTGCATATTATTTACTGTTTTACAACCATACCATTATTTTGTTTGCACCTAACTGTCAATGATGTCTCAGGAAATGGAGCCAACCTATTATGTCACTGTTGATAATAATATTTGTGCTTACTTCGATCAAGTAGAGAAACTAAATGGCTTTGGAGCCCAACGCAAAGACTCTTTATCAAGGTTGCTTTGGGCTTTTTTTAAGTACTGGGCGTACGAGCATAATTACACAAGGGATGTCATATCAATTCGTACTGGAAGAATCATTAGGTAGGTTATATACCCCACATGTTAAACCCACCTTTCAATACCTTTGTCTTGGTATGCTGACCTTTTACTTCCTAGTTCCTGTTAGAATGGTCCAGATGCATAAAACAGCAAACAAAAGCATTACTATGCAGTCAAATTTAGTACTGTAGTTTAAATTGAAGTTTTATCTTATCATTCCGAACTAATTCGTTATGAACAATTGAACTTGAACAGTAGCCTTTTTTTTTACTGTGTACTGGAACATGAAGTAGCTTAAGGATTGTTTCCTCTTCATCTTGGTCTTCTTGCAGTAAGCATATGAAGGACTGGACAAGAAGGGTTGGAAATGACAGGCATCTCATTTGTATTGAGGACCCTTTTGAGACATCGCATGATCTTGGCCGTGTCGTTGACAGAAACACAATCAGCGATCTCCGAGGGGAATTTGAGCGAGCCGCGGAGATATTGCAATATGATCCGAACCCCATCGTTACACTTTTTGAGCCTTTTGTGCCCTCTCCACAGGGTCTAAACCAGGCCGAAGAGAATTTTGAGCAACAGTGAAGCCGAAACATGGTATTACAAAGTCATCGCCATGGTCTACTGTGTCAACAAGCCCCTTAGTTGCAAAGGAATTTTGTAAAAGCTTATGTCCGATGTGCATAGCTGTACCGTGTATATTTAAAGTTGTAAAGTAACTAAGGGCCTCATCAGCAGTAGGCAACAAAACAGTATGTTTCCGCTAAGTGGTAGTGGGAGTGCCAGCAATATTTATCATCAGACTTCTAGAGCTATTAAATCTCATTTAGAAGGGAGATGTTTGAATTAGACTATAGTATCCTTCCATGATAGTATAGAGCAGTAGTTTTGCGCTAGTGAGAAGAATAATATAGCCGTGTTAAGGTGTCAACCTTTGCAACTGTCAGTTTTAGGACTTCGGATAGGACATATGTGCTATTCCTGCATTTTAAAGGGCCTTAGAAGGCAACTCATCCCAACGTGACAATTCGATTTGTTAGCATGTCTGGTTGAAGCTAATAATTTGTGTGCAGATAACAATTAGTAAAAAAAAATCATAATGCAAAACTCTCATTTAACACAATCCTTAGGAATTTTATTATAGAGGTATCACTCAACTATGTTGTTTGAATGTTTCACAGGAAAATAATACGGGAACTCATTTTTCTCCCAAATTCTTAGTATGGAATCGCAGAGGAAAATATTCCAAATGATTTGGATCCTACGGAAAGATGAATGTTTTTTTCTGAAATGTTTTATAAATTAGGGTTAAGCAGTTCCATCGCATTGCTAGTTTAGAAAAATATCATTATAAATAATGAAATCGGGTAAATGCCACTGCTATTTTCTAAAATTGGGTCATGCCATTGCCATAACTTTTCCATACATCTTTTTCCGTCAGCTTCCTTCTTCCTCCTTTCTTCTGTCTTCATGCCGCTTTCTTTCGCTGAAAATATTATCCAACGAGCTCCGATGCCCCAGGAAAGAGGGGTGAGGGAGATGGCCACTGTCAACGTCGTCTCCACTGCCAGGAGCATCCTTGCCCTTCCCACTCCCCTTCCCTAGTAGCTGCACGGATGCGCCCCTCCCCTTCGCCTCAGACTTCCACCACTTCGTCACAATCCTCCTTCACAGCATTGCCGGTAGTGACGCGACCTCGACCTTAATTGCCACTTTCGATGATATGGGCCCGGGGTACCACGTGGCGGTGATGTAAAGTGTCTCGGGCCCACCAAAGCAAAGTAACGAGAAATATTAGACCCGGGGTGAGTGGCCCGGGTAAACCTCGGGGCCCCCTCCGGGACCACCCCGGGGAGCACTCGGGGGCCTGTAGATGATCCGCGCCAGTTCGCCCTTTATAAGGCATGCGGGAGGGAGCGGCGCTGCACTCCCAAGTGCCGCATTCATGAGGAGTGGCACGGCCTCGCCGCATTAATGACGATGTGAAACGGCGCTACCAACCTCCATCATTACTCATTTCCCTCTGACCGAGGGGAGGAGGCGTGGGCGGCCGCGGCAGTCGTGGGTGACTGAGCGGTCGCCTACCACGGGACGCCCCCTCTGCCCCGTCTCCATCGCATTTAATGCGACGGAGAGCAGCGTGGAGGAGAAGGGCGAGGTTTTCTTCAAACCCATACAATCAACCTGCCCTACGGTCTACCAGCTCCGGCAGGGAAAAAATGCGACAAGACCCCACGAAGCCTGTAGCACCTGCCCTACCAAATCCATTCCCGATCCCGGATTACGCGGCGAAGAGGGGGGTGCGTGCTGGCATGCCTACGAGGTCGGGGTGGAGTAATTTGCTCTTGACGTCCAAGGAAAGAAAGAAAAAAAGAAAAAGCCGTTGTGGTGTTCCCTTGAGTATAAAAGGAGACCCAGGCTCACAGTAGAAAGGGGAGACAGAGAAGAAAAAATACACCCATGCTTTTGCAGCACTCGGATCCACCCGTACCCCTGGGCCGGACAAAAAGGGGTTCCACGAATCCCTGGTGAAGAAGTTTACGCTCTGACAGCCACAATGACAAAGACTGCAACTGCGAGCCTGGGCTCTCGGCAACCCTGAGTCCTCAACGCCAGATCTAGCTCTTCCATCCCTTCTCCTTTCCACTCCCTGGTGAATCCACACATAGGCCACAGCCGCCACCACCGTAGTGTCAGGCGCATGCTTCGTCGTTGCTTCGTTTAAGGAGGGCGATGGTCAATGGTGCCAGGGACGGTGTCAAGCAAGGTCGGCACATGACGATGGCAAAAGAACTTCGGATCTGAAGGAAAGAAGAAGGGGAGCACAGGGAAAAGGGGATGACGGTAGAGGTGGCTCGAGGATTTGGGCATATCGAGAGGGAGTATAGTGACATCCAACCGATTTCGTGAATAGTAATTGATATTTTTCTAAATCAGCAAAGTTGCTATGTCATGCAACTAATTAACCCTATGAATTATCAAAGTAATATTTCAATTGGCACTGTAACTGTATTGCTCTGCGTAGGGACTAGGGACTACAGGTAGCTAATGAGATATAAAATGAGCAGTGCATTCTCAATTTATATAACCATGTAACTATGTGAGCCATTCTATTCCACTAATTTCACATATGATAGTTGACTTGTATGTCCCGTGTTACCTGCAAAACCAGATCACGAGGTCGTGACAATACAAGAGCACTCAAGCCCAAGCATAACGATAAAGCTAATTTCAGATCCAGGTCTTCGGCAACTTGAGGTTAGGTCCATTCCCAATTTCCCAATCTACAACACAATCTCCACACACATTAACGCTGTAACGCGGCTGAGAAAAAAAAAACTAAATCCAAAAAAAAAAGAGAGAAAACAATAAAGAGGAGATCCAGCGAAATGGCGGCGCCGCCTCCGCCGGCGCTCGAGCCGGAGATCGGCCCCGACGGCATCGCCCGGGAGAACCCCGTCATCGCCTACACCGAGAAGGTACGCGGGCCAGGCTTCGCCGACGCCTCTTTCTCATCCCAGAACATTTTCTTGATTCGTTAGCGAGTAGTGCGATGTTTCGTCGTCGCTGCTGCCTGGTTTCTTGATGTGGATTCCGGTCTGGTTGCTTTCACCGCAGGTTATTTTGGAGGAGCAGCTGCAGCTGAAGAAGTGAGTCATCATCGTCTCTTCCTCATCTTCCCCAAACCCGCTTGTAATTTAGTGTCTACTGTCTGCAATTCTTGGATCTGCATTGTATCTCTTTATGTGAATCTGCATTTTGCGCACTACTGGATTTGATGAGAATAGAGGAAGATGATTTTTCGTTATCCCTTTTGCGTGGATGAGGCTATAAGAACATAAATTAATTGGACTAGATCATGCAATTTTGTTTTTGGGAAGATCATTCATCTTTTTAGAATCATTTTCTGTCGGCCCCTATGACTTAGTAAATTAGAGGAATGTCCGATTGAATTGTGTGCGCGCGATAGATTACTTACCGAAGGAACAAGATTCTACTTGTGAGCATTAGCTGTGTCTACTTTATTTATTGCTGGGAAAGAAAACTTTCATCACTTAACATCCAAGGGAGTACATTCATCTAATCAGCTTGACGAGCTGTGTTTCAAAATTATCCTCATGACCAAGCTAAAAGCCTGAGGCTGTTCCTATTCGATCCGCACACACGCTTGTTCATGACTAATTCTATTTTGAACACACTGAACTTTTTCGATTTCTTCCACCAGCAAGCATGTGCTTTATCTCTTTCACCAAGTGAGAAAGGCTCGATTTATCTTCACCCTTGTCTAGCAGTAAGTGCCACACTTCTGCACTGGCCATCTCAACTGGACAAGAGCGACCACCATAATGCTATCATATTCCTTCCTGAAGCTGTCTACTTTGCTAGGAGCTTGGCCCAAAATGAGTATGGTGCCATCCAACAAATCCCAGTGATGTATAAACATGGGTGATAAGTAAATTCTGCATCAGTGACATGAGAATCATGGCCATGTTGCTTTTTATTAGCTTTTGGCCTTCTACCAAAAACACAATCTTTCATATAGGGACATGTCTTAGTAGCTTGACTATTAGCAAGATGCAGTTCATCGATGAATTGCATGAGTGTTCACCTTGCTTTTCAATTGGTTATGAACTTTATCATCAATATTGGAGTTCATTAAAGTTATAATTGTGGCTAATGTGTTCAACATTTTTACTCTGTTCCATGTAATGTTGTTCTTTGATTTGATTTTATGATGTTGTTCTTTACCTGTACTATAGGTATGTCCTCAGTTTTCTAGTTTTTGCTGACAACATTATGTTCCTAGAGACCCCTACAATGTTTGAAGCTTTGATTTGAGCACATGCAATGTTGCAACTCCATACTTGATGTGTGTTACGGTTATCTATTTTTCTCTGTACTTGCACATATTGTAAGACTGTAGGTTGATGCCAAGTTTTTGCTTCTAAATACATCTAATGTTTTCTTCATATATACCTTGCAACCATTGCTTTGGTTGTGGAGCCTTCTTTGATTTTGAGACATTACAAGTTTAGAACCATATCCATTATTCAATTAGCACTAAGTAGATCTTGGAATCTCGACAATGTTATTGAGATTGCCATTTCTGGGACCTATTTAACATGGAAACTGTTTAGCATTGGCCTATGTATGTTTTGTCGTGCATCATAGGTTACACTAATTTGTGCATATCAACTTTGTTGTTATCTTTTACGATTATGACGTGACTTGATGAGTTTAACTAGTGCTCCCTTCGTTTCATAATGTAAGGGTTTTGACTTTTTTTCTTGCAATTTTTTATCATTCGTCTTATTCAAAAATTTTGTGCGAATATATAAAAAAAATGTTATGCTTAAAGTACTTTTGATAATAAAGTATGTCACAAACAAAATAAACGATACTTCTAAACTTTTTTGAATAAGACGAATGGTCAAAGGTTGTAAGCAAAAAAGTCAAAACCCTTACATTATGAAACGGAGGTAGTAATATTTATGTCATTATTTCTTACACCAAAAAGTTTACACTGTTTCTCAGATACATTCAGGAGAACTATTCCAAAATTCGTGATGTTGAAAAGGAGCTAGAGAATCTATCTTTGGAAATGAAACTTACAGCTGGGCCAAAGAAAGCAGGTAATTAACATTATTTCCCAAGATATTGTATGGTTTCACATCTGTACATGGAAAACTTCAATTGGCTGACCTGTTTCTACTTTTATCTTTTCTGGTTCCAGCACTTGAGCATTTAAGAAAAAAGATTGAAATATCAACAGAGAGAATACGGTTGGCTAAAGTGAAAGAGGAACAGGCAAAGAAGGTTGAATCTGCTCACATTTGACTTAGAGTAAAATACTCTCTCTGTTCACATGCACTTGTTACTTCTGACCATTTTTAGAACTATGGTTTCCTATTTTGGCCATATACGTCTCCTACACATCACACTTGTAGTGGAACATCATATGGAGTTAGTTATTTGGGGTAGTTTGGTCATATTGGATGAAAATATTAATTTCGTTCCTTGTGTTGGTATAGAGGACGAAAGTACTTGTGAACAGGAGTATTCAGTTTACCAACCAATATCTGGTATCATTACTTCACACCAAACATGTCTGTTTTTCGTTTGTAGCTGCCCATGTCATCAATGGAATGAAAGGATGGAACTTATGTTTTTCACCAAAAGTGTAGCTTGGATAGCAGTCCATTATGTTAGAATTAGTACAGATGTTTAATCCCCAATATACTGAACTATCTGCTTGTGTTCTCTGGTATCTCAATAGGAAGAAGGTAAACTTAAAATTTTTCATGATCTTTTCCTTACTGCTAGTAACTTATGGAAACCAGTATGATGTTTTTCTCTCGTCTTAAATTGTTTAGGGTTCAACCAGTAAACTGCACCTTCTATTTATTTATCTATTTTGTTTGTTAAATATCTTTTATCATGTTTCTATCTTCTGTTCTTAAATATTAAGCTGTTTTCTTTCTATTACTGATCTCTCTAGTTGTTTTTTGTATTTTAGGCCTGGGAAACTGCTGCACAAATTGTTAAAGAGGAAGAGGATGCTAAGCAGAAGCTATGCGAGGACCTAAACCGACTGGTAAGTGTTTTCTTTCTATAATTCTTACTCATATACCTTGTCAATTTCTTATTACATCACCAGATTCAAATTCTGTTGAGAGCATCTTCATTGTTTGATTTAATTATTAGGTCCAAGAGAGCGCCGCTTCCCAATTTTCAAGATTAGAGGAGCTAAAGAAGCGTTTAGAATCTCTAAATCCCAGCAGGGCTTCTGTTGATGTCTCTGTAAGTGTGGTCATCAACCTGATCTCTCCTTCATAAATTGTTGAAAAATCAGTCATTTCCTGATTACCAGTAGTACAGTCCTTTGAGCTCATGTATGTCATGTGCCCCTGATTTCCCTCTGTAATTATCAGGGTATGAATGCTGCACAGCATGCAACCATAAATTCAGTACCTCAGCAGCCTGCAGCACAAAATCCTCAAAATGCACCTAGCCCAGCAAATAATGCCGACCCTGCCTCCAGCGGACTGCAAAGACCTGCTGATGCAGAAAAAAAAAGAAGACCATCACAAACGGGACGAGGGAGAGGTGGTGTGATGATCCTCCCCAAGGGAAGAGGAAGTTCAGGGTCAGGATGGACAGGTGCTGGATTTGAATGTTGATGGTGGTACACGATTTTAGGATTTGTAGTTATGTTTGAGTTGTTGACAATTAGATCGCTCATCTGGGACAATGATCTCAGGAGTTCCATGGTGCGTTATTGATTATTTGTTTACTAATGTATATGTTGACATGTGCAGCAAAATATTCAAAGTGTAACATGTGTTACTGCCAATACAGTAAAAGAGTTTATTTGTTATATATAGAATAATGTGTCCAAAATTCTTTGGAGTTAAGGGCTTTTTATTTATCGAAAAATTGTGTCAATACTGCACCGTAGGGTTTTGGTTTGAGGAACTTTTGCTCATAAACATCAGTGATGCGGCCGGTGGATTGCGTGTCATCAGGCGTCATTGTAAATCCATAATCAATTTAATTCCTGCTGGGCTCGTTTCAAGTTTTCAACGCGACAAAGACTTCCACCATCAGTCACAATATTCCGATCTAAGGCACTGACAACCATGGAGAAGGGCCATATGTGCACTCACCCGATAAAACAAAACAAAGGGAAAGGCCTTTAATTCCAAAGAATACTCTTACCATTGTAGGACTATGGCTTGATAAAATACTCCTTTTTTAGAACTCATGCTTTTTATTTAGGTTAAAGACAAAGTACACGAGTTATGTGAATCTGAGCCCAAAGAAGGGCAGCTAGAAATATTACATCCATGAGCTACATTTTGACACAATTTCTGGCTATTTGTATCCATAGAGCTTGAACGAGCTTGTTTTGCTAAGGAGTCCGCCGCTTTGTTGATCTCTCTTGGAATCCATCTTATGTGATGTTGCTGTCCACCAGCAAGAATCTTCAACTGAAAGAGATCAATGATTCTCACAATCCACACGTGGTTTGTGGCTTTGTGCTACTATCTTGGATCAAGCTTCATCAAATAACACAAGGCACCGCACTCTATCATCACCTGAGCAATTTAAAATATTAAAATCTTTTCTCAATTTTGTTTCCCACCAAGAGCATAGAACAACACTGCTCATCCCATGATTTCACAAATATTTTTCATAAGATATGTTTCCAAAATAATAATAATATAATAATAAGATACCGACTATTGCCGATACCTTTTTCGTAAATATTTATTAAAAATATGATACCGTTTCGACCGTTTTCATCCCTAAACACCTCAAATAAACATGCCATCCAAAAGATGAGTTTTTTTAATGGCAATCCTAAGATGAATTCGATACATAGAAAAACACCAAGATGTATAATTGCTCTACAAGCTTATTCATTCCTGCATATTTATTTCGACGGGAGGTGTATTGAAGATACAGTTTGACATCAACATACAAAACTTGGCCTAAGCTTACATTATTGCCTCATTGGTTGGAAGGGGCCATAAGCACAAAGAAATGAAAGAATACACAGGTGGCATCGCCAACATCATCAGTATGTTCATGTTATGACAGTAGGCTTATCTCTTCCAGTGAAGTCCTTCAACTTTGAAATAGACAGAGCAAGGTCTGTAGAAAAATAAAAATAGATAAATGAGTAGGTTATATATGCATTCAGAAAATGAAAGCAAAGCTCATATGATGCTAAAACATAGTAGGCAACATATCTGGTGGAAACTAACTCTCCGTAGAAAACTATGAAAACTTCAATATAAGCCACACGATGTTGATCCAAGGATACGCTCAAGGGAGGTGGGAGGGGTGATTTGCAAAAGCGCATTTGCAAATCACTCCTCCCACCTCCCTTAAGTTTTGCAAATCACCCCTCCCACCTCTCCTGAGCGTACCATTGGATCAACATCGTGTGGCTCAGATTGAAAGTTTTTATAGTTTGCACGGAGAGTTGGTTTCCACTAGATACGTTGCCAAGATAGTAACCTATTAAAGGCTTCAAAGCTATTTGTGCATCCAGATCATGCTTTGATGCATCGGACTCAAATTGCTCAATGTAGACACGGATTGTTGCTCCCGCAGATCCGGTTCCCTATAAGAGAAAAATGTACTAAATTGTAAAACAAGTGATAACAAGAGAGAACACCCAGAAGATGCAACCCCGATGACAAGATACAGGACAAGTCAGTGTTAAAAGCGTACCGAAAGGCGAAAGATAATCCTAGACCCATCAGTGAAAACAAATCGGAGTCCTTGTTTAGATACAGCACTACCATCCACCTGTAACATTTAGGAGAAACATAAATTTCAAATACAGTCCTACCATCTCTAACATATCCAAAAAGACAGAAAGAGAGAGGGAGGGAGGGCGAGAGAGACAGCGAAAGAGAACTCACTGGATCAGTGTAACTGAAATCATCAGCAAACTGTAGGGTATAGTTTCCTACGTCATAAGGTCAATAGTTCATTAGCCTTTAAGGCAACCATCAAATTTATCATCAGAGGGAACATAGAAGCATAATTCTATAACAAACCAACCATATTTTTCTCCAGACTTGCTTTTCCCAATCACATCTCTAAGGTGCTCCATCATCTTATTTGCACTCTCTGATTCACACTCCTGGAATTTCCAACTTGAGTTAATGTACCAGAAATTTTATTGGGTAGTGACATAAGAAAAAATCTCATAAAAACTATTTCAGAAATTCATTTTTATGAAAAAAAAGAAACACCTCATAATCATATCTGGAGAAGAAATTCCTCCCATAGGTTGCCCAGTGTTCCCTAGCTACATCTTCCACTGACACTAATCTCTCCCCAACCTTCTTATCCTTGTTCCGGTGTGCAAGTATGGAGAGCCAAGCCAGAACAGCCCTGAAAGTCAATAGTTAGCCAGGAGTTTACAATTCCTTACAAATAATTCTCAAGAAAGAGTACAAACTACCAAGCATGCAATAGAAACTTAGAAAGCAATCCTAATGCTCTATTCTCTGTTTTGGCAAACATCCAGATACTAGGACAATAAGGATATGTAATAGAAATAATCCATGTATGAGTAAATTATATCTTACCAAATGCCATCCTTCTCCCTGATGTGATCAGATCCTGTCCCAAAACTTTCCTCTCCACATATAGACAATTTGCCTGCATCCATTAGGTTCCCAAAAAATTTCCATCCTGTTGGTACCTACAAAGACATTATTTTAGATGTTCTTCTAGAAGCTACGACACATACTGACTATTTTGTCCCCCAAAAAGATCATACACATTGAACGCCCTCACAAAAGTACCTCAAAGAATGGAACATTCAATTTATCAGCTACACGATCAAGAGCACCACTCGTCGGCATTGATCTAGCAAGACCCTGGAGAAAGTTACGACTTATGAAACATAAGAGATTATTCGTGTCTTTGATGAGTCTAATATCCTATTGAGAAAAGCAAGATAATGTGTAACAACTCATACTTTTGGACCAGATTGGAAATAAGGAATTGCTGCCTGTGCATTTGCTGCGATTATTGCAACAGAGTCTGATGGTGTAACAAAGAACCTTCTTCCAAGAATCATGTTTCGATCCCCATCACCTGCAAACATTTTTACCTGCAATGTGAATTTTTTTCACATAATATTTCCTTCAACAACCAAAGAAAGAATTCCGTGCACACACAAAAATAAGATTAAAAAAATAGAAGGGCACAAGAAAGAACCAGCGATAGAGTGCATTCAATAATGTTTTCAAGTGCAACAAGTAAAAACTTCTCAAATTAATGACAAACATCATATCAAAAGGAGATTCAAGCAGTAAATATATGTGCTTAGCAGGCTAAGAAAATGAGAGCAAAGTAGATAGTTACAGTGACAATTTTTAGAGGTCGTACTTAGAAGGTATTTCTCATCCAACTGCTATAAAACAATTATTTGAATTTGAAGATTTTATTCAGACAGTGGAGAAGTGTTACATCTCTCGCCTCGGCACTATATGCGCACAGCTAAGACAATTGAAAATCTGTAATAGTAATATAAACATACCATCACTTGCTGCACCAAAGTCAGGTGCCCCGCTTCCAAACATAGTAAAAACAAGCTCTTTGGCATAACTGTAGAAAAATAACATTAAGTATAGTAATAAGATGGATATCTTTTGTTTGAGGATGATTTACATACGTTAAATTAGGATCAGGATGACCATGTCCAAAATCTTCAAGAGGAATCCCATTTAATATGCTTTCCTGCAAACCAGGTGTATATTCAGCGTCAAATAATGGAATTCCTCAAGATAGAAAATTTTATTCATCAAAGTAATTGATACACCACCGGATCAGCTCCAAGTTTCTCGACAAAAATAGGATCCGCATATGCACCAGTCACAGCATGCATGGCATCAAATACAAACCTGTAAAATCAAGGGAATTGACCATTATTATTTGCAATATAAATTCATATTGCCAACAATATGGATACAAATAATATGATTATCACTTAGCACACAACAAAGTTTCATATTTATTTCATCTGGTACTGATCATAAGTACATCACCAGAACAAAATGTAACCAGTAGCAGTTAGCAGATATCACATAAGTATTCCCCTTTGAGAAACTGAAGAATTACTAAGCCTAGTTGTAGTCTTGTACATTCCTTGTAGGCTATGTGCAGATTAAAAAACAACTTTGCAAACTTATGCTCCAAGAAATGAACTAGTGAAGCACATGTTGACATAAATGCGTCAATTATAAGGTTTCATGAAAAAAAAACTTGTGTATAAAATAAGGCATTAATAACTCCCAAACACATAAATAAATAACATGTGAAAATAAATATATGGAACCTGAAATCTGGACGAGACAACAAGCCCTTGATAAGTTGGAAGTCAAACACATTCTGAAGACAAAAATAGGAAACAAATAATTTAGATATAAAATAAAATATTCATGTAGTATTATTCAATTTTATACCTCCATTAGTTCAATGTAATCCAAGACAGGATCTATCACTTCAACAGTGAAATCACCATAGCTTACAACTCCTAGAGAGGACAAATCAACATCAGGAATATCTGCTGTTTTTATTTCAGAGATCTGCAGGAGGAGATTTGCATTATCAAAAAGGTATAATACCATCAGAATTCAGAAATAAGTAAAACGTATTATACATCTACAATAATGTCATGAAGGGAAATGCTCTAGAAGCAACATCGGAAAGAGAAATGCAGTAACATGAGACAAAACATCCTTAGATGCCAGTATGATGTAACTAACAACAGGGTTGGGTGCAAAATAGCTACTCCATGCATAGTATAAATGTATTGCGCTAATGTATATATGCTAATAAATAGTAAAGGTGCATACCGAAAGTGTGTTCCCATATATTTGGTCAGTAATTGTCTCTGGTGCTGGCTGCCCACTGCTGTAGTTAAACTGAAATAGAATATCTCATTTAAGATACTTGATTATGTCACAAATTTGACAAGGAAAATTGCATGTTTATAACATATCACAAGTTGACTATTTGGTTTTGATGAATACGGAGTACTTGCCAAAGCATGAGCTATATTTTCAACTATTTCATCCATGAAAGATCCAACATATAGAAAAGAACGGGCACCCAAGAATATTTGTAGGCTTGCACTTCAAAAACAGATAACCAATAAAAACATAAATGGGGAAAATACATTTTAAGTTCTTTTCTGGGAATCCTCATTGAAGTCTGTGACTTGTAATTTGTTTTCTGGAAATAGTGAAGTATTTCTTTGTTGCAAGTTGCATTCTGTCAAATAATTCATTTCATTTTTATCAGAAAACTACATAGAACTATATTATTTAATCCAATCAATTACTGCAGTACAAGGAAAAGAGTCTACAGTAAGTTATGACATACCTTGATACCCCAATCATTGTCTGGCCCACCTGGATTATGACTTGCACTCATGATGAAGCCACCGTTGGCCTAACAAAATTGAAAACTGCAACCAGTTAGAGGAATTAATAAAGGTAGTGATGCATGCAATGAATGAAAAAGGGTGATAAAACATACTTGTCTTTTACGAATTACAGCTGATACAGCAGGCGTTGACAGCACACCATTCCTTCAAATATGTCGAAAAATACAGGGTACTAAGTATATATCAAACACGAGATAAAATAGGAACAAAACTGGACAATTGAGCATGCTAGAGAAGTAATATTGTGCTTTTTCTATACTCAGAATAAGTCAAAATCATATTATATGGTTACTATTGTAAGATGTTTCAATTTCATCAAGATGTGTCTTGCTTTCTTTAATGAGAATGCTAAGGGATCATGTGACTCTTCAAGCTTCCAAACCCAGAGTAAAGAAAATCTGCTTTGAGGTGAAACCTGACTGGTTACCTTTTACACAGAAACTGGCTTTTCCGGTCCAAAAAACACTTGGGTTTGAGGAGTGGTGGTTCTATTTGAAAACCCTCCAATTGAAGCTTTTTATTTGAAAATCTTCAAACTGAAGCTTTGAATATAGGTAGGTGCGAATTCTAAGCAATTTCATATATAGGATGATATCAAAACTTCTCAAGTGAAGGGTAAAAGAGTAAACTAGCTGTAGTTTAACCACGTAGTTTTAGGAACTGGTTCAACAAATATCCATACTTCTATAGGTACTTTTGTATCTCCTGAAGCCAAGGAGCTTCATCTAGTAACTCCTCACCTGCCAACTAGGATCTTCCCAACACCATTTCCAGCCGCAATTTTAGTGATAATCTACAATCACACAGAAGTATCATAGATAGGCATGCATAAATGTGGAGCAAACACGTTTTGGTTCATTCTTAGTTCCTTTTAGAACCTGAGCAGCATCCTTGTTAAAGTATCGGCCATCACCACCAAGTACAAGGGTTCCACCAACATAATCCTCAGGGGGCAATGAATTGAAAAGAGCCTTGAAATCAAAGAAATGATAAATGAATGTAGCTCAATCCTCAGAAGTGCCATCACATTTTTTTCTTAAAAAAATATTGGGGTGCAAATAAAATTCAGAATACCTGAATCCAATTGGCGAGGTAATTCTCCTGCTGAAACACTTTCACCTGAAAGAACACCAAAGCGAGGATGCATGATGTATGAATGTAATTGTAAAAAATACTCCCCCAAACAACAAAGTCTACCGAAATGTGCAAGATGGTGTAACAGGAAATAGCGGATAATTACCTTTTTCCTCAACCCACTAGTACCAGTCTTCTGCCCCTCAACAGGCTTAGTCGGAATCGACTTGATCTGCACAAAACGTTAACAGTCGATCCTCTGTTATCTGTACCTCATTTCTTAAATCACACGAGTAGAAAGCAAGCGCATAATCTAACAACGCACACAAAGGAAGGCTACGGCATCCAAATCAGACAAAATGGCTTAGGTATGCACAATGGAAACACATGATGACATAAACCACACTAAGCCACATCGCTGGAGGACCAAAATGGACGGGCATGGGCATAGATAATCCATCC
The DNA here is from genome assembly GCA_000325765.3 of Leersia perrieri. Classification (NCBI taxonomy): domain Eukaryota; kingdom Viridiplantae; phylum Streptophyta; class Magnoliopsida; order Poales; family Poaceae; genus Leersia; species Leersia perrieri. The sequence goes on from CM002477.1 coordinate 3,743,811, forward strand.
AAGAGGTATACAAAGGCGTTAATTGTACAGCCTCGAGAAAGTTCCAAAAACCACCGAAAACCCGGATTCCCCATACATCAAAACCCACAGAATTAACCCATCGCCGCCAGATTAATTACCCGACCGGACACTCGATGAACGACCTTCACATCATCGGAGAACGGCAGGAGCCAAACCACCGATAACCCAAATAATTCCTATCAACCGAGATTAATACAGCCACAATTGAGGTTCGAACCAGGAGAGTTCACCGAGCGGTACCGCAAAACCCCACCGATGATCCCGTCCCCCACAACACATGTTCCACATCCACCCATAGAACAGGAGAGAGAGAGAGAAGAGAGAGCCCTCTACCTTGAGCGCCTGGGCGGCGGAGGAGCACCGGACGACGGCGAGAGAGTAGCGCCGGCCCCGCGCGGAAGCGGCGGCGGTGGCGGGAGCCGGGAGCGCGGCGGCGGAGAAGAGCAGCGGGTGGAGGCGGAGCGCGTGCGAGGAGGCCATCTCGAGCGGCGGCGGCAATGCCGGCGCCGCCGCGAGGAGGAGAGAGGGGTGGAATTAATGGAGGAGAAGAGAAGAGGCGACGAGAAGGGGAGTGAGGTGTTGCGCTTGCGCCGCGGAAGGGAAGAGAGAGAGAGAGCGGGGCGAGCGCGAGATCTTATGAAGCACGAGCGAGGCGCAGATGCTTCTTCTGTGGTGCGGTCCAAGAAGATACACAACGAACGGACGGCACGCCGCGAGCCATTTGCAGTGACACGTCACGCGCTTGTTTTGTTTTCTTTTTTGCTTTTTTTTTCGTTTCTTTTGTTTGGAATTTTCTTGTAGCTGATGATTTCGTCGGTTCTTTTTCTACTGGTGCCTGTATAAGTTGTACTACATATAGACAAAATTAGTAAGCTGTATACAGCGTGGAAGTGCAGTATTTTTTTTGAAAAGAAATGTATTATATTTAATTTGTTTAAAAAGAAAGAAAGAAATGTATTCTTAGTGGTATCCATGTGACGAGGTTGAGTGTGTTGTGTATGTATCTATCCCACGAGAAATTTAAGAAAAAACATAAACTTTGAAAACAAGAGTGACCACCAGTTAAACTGGATTTAGGGAATTAACAAAAAAGCCAAAGACGAAGGTAGTCATCCCAAGCCCCAACATATATAGTGATGCGTTGGCATAATCTTTATCTAATGTATATCTGCGATCCGATGGCACCAACGGTGTAATAACGATACGTGTTTTTTTACAAGGTTTGCAAATCTACCTAGCTCGCGAGCGGTAACTCGACAAAACTGGTCAAATTTAGGTAAATATTGTAAAAAAATTAAATCAAAGTTCAGTTTGAATATATTATTTCGACTTGAGAAAAAAAACCCGAGCGGTTTGTGCCATCAATCGAGTCGGTCCGCAAAGTCTGCAGTTAGTTTTTCTAACCCTTGCTAGCTTTTATAGCAAAGATTGCAGGGCATTTACATGTTTTCGAAGAATGACACGCAAATGGCGATGCCTGTCGTGTCATGCGTGCGACTCGCATTTCGCTGTCACGAGGCGATGGTCGCAAGCAGCACCGTGGCCCACATCTTGCTCTCCCCTGCCGTCGTATATGCTGCTGCTTGAACGGCCAAACCAATATGAGCCGTCAATTGACCGAAACCCTCTGAAAGACACGTGCACGGTCCTCTGACAAAAGGACCTCACGGTCACGGCCTTGCAAAATTGACGGGCACAAGGTTAGTAGATTTATTACTGTAACATGTAGTAGTAGTAGTAATTCAGCCGTGGTAGCTTCTTTCAGATACCACACAGTCCCCGCCAAAAAAAAAAAAAGCAAGCTTCTTTCAGATACCAGTAGCAGAAAGAGGACAAAATCACTATAGGTCGTCGATCGATCCGCTGGCCTGAACGGACGCATCGCAGGTTTTAAAAAGTCCAAGCAAAGGACACGTGAGCAACAGACGGCTACCTTTCCAACACGTATGATGTGTGGTGTGGGTGCATGCCGTGAAGTGAAATCCCTATCAATTGCACGTGTTCCCGGCTTAATTATGGACACGAGGGGTAAGTACGCAAAATAATATTTTTTAAAAAAATGTATAAAAATATAAAAACCCAACAAAATATCATCCTAAGTTTGAGATTTCCATGACTTGGTAAAAAATGTACTCCCTCTTAAATCACCTTGATTTGAGATCTTCTCTTGTACACATCGATAAGCTAACGAACTAGTTTGGGGTCGCTGCACAAGCCGGCTAGACCAATGATAAAGACTGCAACATCTCTGCTAGTGGTGACCTGCCCATCATTTTTCAACAACATAGTAAGTCTCTTGACATCAAGATTACTTGAAGGTGAACAATTGTGTGTCTCAGAGTCTAGATGCAGCTACTTTATTGGCATACTTATAGTTTTTAAGATAGATTTGGTGTGATATTATGTTGTTGAGAAAGAAGATGAGCTTGTAGGCAACGATGCAATGTGATAGATGCAACTTAAGTAGGTCTAATGTAGCAGGCTTTAAGAGCATGTTTACCACAACAATATTTGGTTTAAAGGAAGTCAAAATGAATTTAAGTGGGTATCTCTAACAAATCATCTTATGGGAAAAAAAATACTCAATGTGAGTTTTGGGTGGGGTTTTACAATTCTTCCTTAAGTTTCTAAAAAAGAAAACAATTCTTCCTTAAGAAAACTCATTTCGAACAAGGAAAAAGAAAATGTGTTTTGAATAGATTTCTATTGTATAGAACAAAATCGCATAATCTATGTTTGAAACAAAGGTAAAATAACTTACCACTACAATATTCTAGCATGAAATAAATCAATCCATTAGAGATTTAGAATTTGGAGGAGACAAGCTCATATCCCATATGTTCTTCGTCTGAATTCATTTTAGTCTTGCACCAAAGGATCCTTAGGTAGTACATCCCGGCGTGTGTTCTTTCTGCATGCACACAAAATTAAAATGCTAAAGAAATTAAAACCCTCAAAGCAAGTGCATGCATATGCTTCCTCTGTTTTAACGGATGATGTCAGTGACTTTTGACATACATTTGAACATTTATCTCTTGAAAAAAGTTACTTTCTCTGTTTGCAAATATATGACGCTAGTTAGTACTTTTTTAACTAACTACCGTCATATAAGCATGGAGGTAGTTTTTTTTATCATTTATTTTGTTATGACTTATCACCAAAGGAACTCATATATTTTTTATATTTATATAAAGTTTTAAAATAGGACAAATGGTCAAACATTTATTTGAAAATCAACATGGTCAAGCAATACTTAGTAAACATGTCTGAAAGTTTATGCCTGAGTTGAGTACACAACCGCACCATCTAAATCACATGATTGGAAAAACACACATATAGAAAAAAGGAAATAATTAAAAGGGGAATGTTTCTTCAATCCTAAAGGAATGAACACAGTAAATAAAAGAACCATTTTGATGGCATAAGTGCATAGCAGGAAGAACAAGGCAAATGAAATATTACAAAAGGTTGAAACTCTTGCTAATTTTGTAAGAAATTGAGCCATAGGAGTATAATCACAAATAATTTCGTTTCCTTTCCTGTGAGCCAAAAGGCACCATATGAAAAAGTTTTAAAAAAGCTGAGTCCTTCAAACTTATAATTCCTAGGCCAATCCTTAAATTCAAAAGAGGAATCACACATAATACATGTCTTTAGTCATAAGTATTTAAGTTTAGAAAAATATTTGCTAAAAAAATCAAAATCTCCACAATCAATTTTATATTACAATACTACTTTTCAAAATAAAATACATGTATCTTCTGTTATCTTCTGTTCTCAAATAGATATCGTTTTAGAATACGTGCAGTCAAACATCAAAATCATAGATAATTGATTAATGGAAAAACATTAGGTTTTGATATGAGAAAATGACCTTAAAACACAAAGAAAAGTAGTAAAAACATATATATTGGAGAGATGTCCAACATGACATCTATTTGAGAACAGAGAGTATAGTCACTTGGTTTTTTTACAAAACAATTGAGATATCATTTATGCACATATTTTTTATATATTTGATTAAATCTCGTCCTAAACATCAATTTTTTTACAACGCTGTATTTTGCGAACTATTTTTCAGGAGTAATTGACAGAGGAAAAATGGAAAAACTCCTGCTATTTCCACCCAATGGGCCACGCGCTGAAAATGGCGTGCAGCCATCGTAAGACAGCAAGCGCATCAGCGCAAGACACCGAGCAGGAGGCCTCGCTCGTGCTGCAAATCTGCGAACCATAGCATTGCTACACTGCACAAGAAATCAGCAGCCAATGTAAACAGACCACAGAACAGCAAAAGTACAAAACTATCAAATCTTTAACTCAAACTGTTTTACAAAATTTTATTTGTAAGACAACAAATTGCGCCAGATCGATGAACATAGCGCCATCAACGAACATACAAATTATGTACGTAAATGTAGAGTACATCATGTAAGAGGCGGGTGCCAGTCGCTCAACAGCTGTATGAGCTCACTAGAGCACTGATGCTGCAACCCTCTTCAGGGATTCAGATACTTTGAAGATGTCAGATTCAGTGTGACCAGCTGACACGAATAGGCGGATTCCAACTGGAAGACGACACTTGTCCAAGCTCGACCTCTTTGTGGCCGCAATGAAGACTGAATCTTCCTTCAGGACCTGTTGATAAACAAATCATGTAAAATACATGATTATATAATTCAAGTGCTTTTGGGGAATTTATTAAATCCAACCCCAAATACCTTCTCTGCAATAATCTCGAGAAGTTCCAGGTCAGCAACAGCAGAGCCCGTTGGTGTCTTCAATTTGAGAAAGACAATAGGTGACAAGATATTGCTAGCAATTTCAAGCCCTGTTATATCTGACAGCTCTGCACAACGAATGAAAATAAAAGATAAGTCAAGGGATAAAGAGACTAGGGAAGTATGCCACACATTATTCCCTAAAATTTCAATATCACAAGTACATCAAAATACTGCAGAAGAATAATAATACTAAACATTTCGTACTTCCAGTACATTGATTGTAGGCCAAAGTAATACAGTTTTAAAGTAGTTTTAGTAACAAATTATCAATGCAATAATGTTCCGTAGTAGGTTAATGGGAGCAAGAGATGCAGTAAAATTATGCAATAAAGGTACCAAGAGAATTAGTGACCTTTATGCAGAAGAGCAATGTTTGATCTTAGATTTGCAAGAACTGATGGATTCTCCTCCAGGTGGTTTACAGCAGAAATTGCTGCACTAGCAAGGTATGGTGGTAACGAGGCAGAAAAAACATAACCAGAGCTGCTTAGACGCTGCAAGATCACAACAATGAAGCCAGTTAAAATACTGAAGATGCAAGTATGTCTACACCATCATCAAATATGCTATCAATCTAATATAGCACCAACCTGATGATCAACCACTCTGGCACTTCCTGTACAGAAACCACCATCAGTAGCTAATGCATTTCCCATTCCAGCAGTGACAATGTCGATTTTTTCAATCTGCACAGGCGAAAATTACTTTAAAACCAGTAGAACCCAATTGTACAAAAAAAACAACTATGCCAGTCAATAAGGCAGATTTTCTTAATGTAAATTGCAGTTGTCCATTAAGACATTGATTATAACTGCCCGGCATTTTAATAATTGTTTCATTTTCGTTGTTGTAAAAGTATATGAAAAAGAGAGAGGGGCACTCACAGGAACACCATAATGTTCAGCAAGGCCACGTCCAGACTTGCCAAGAACACCAAAAGAATGACTCTCCTCCAATATAACACGGAACCTGTATTTCTCCTTCAAACGAACTATCTCATCCAAGGGAGCGATTTGGCCAGAATTCTGTATCCAGAACAATAGTAAGATAGGCTTCAGAAATAAATTCAATCGGCGTACCATATGGGAGGAACTATTTTAGCAGGTTTTAACATACAAAATGAATAAAATGTGAAGTTTGTGAACTATTCACGAACTAAAAGTAAAGAATTGGGACAATTGTTTTCACTAAAAATAAGCATATGTTTCACATGAATAAAATTAACTGTCCAATACATCCTCTTGTTGCCACATTAGCAGGGCATGAGACTTGGCTATGCTAGCATTAGGCCATGAAAATATGAGCAATTTCATATTTGTGGCTTGCTTATTTCGGCATTCAGATAAATTGAGTGCTACCAAATTTTCTTTGTAACAGAATTGGGTATCTAACATACTATTATTGAATTTTGGATTGGTTCATTTCGGCAGACCACAAATCCCCTTTTATGTTGTGGTCTTGACTTTATCACTTTGTAGATGTAACTGATTGGTTTTATTTTTTAAAGGACAGAAAAATTATCAAAGAAAGGAAAAGATCAAGAATAAAACTATATATTTCTAAAGAAACAACAACAAAGCTACAAACCTGGTAAATAGCTTCCACAACAATATAGCGCCTAATCTTTTCTGTACGTTTGTTTCCATGAGTTAGCTTTTCCAAAATATTCGCAAGTGAAACCATGTCATTGTGCTTGAAATAAACAACAGTGCTTCTTGAAAGCTGTAGGCCATTTTGCACTGCCCAGTGAACACCCTCATCACTGCAGTCCATGTAAATATCATGATTAATTTTGATGAAGAATATGAAATAAGGAATCATATATTCACTGGATGCAAATAACTACCTACAGTAATAATTTCAAATATGAACTTTGAAAAGTGATATAAGGAATGAATGTGAAATAATAAAAACCACCATTTTCAAATTATGAGCTTCAAAAACACATTGTCGTTATAAGGTTAAGTATGTTTGTCATTAATACAAAAGCATTAGCGAGGTCCATGACAACATAATATCAAATGTACAAATTTCCATAAAATACTAAGAATGCTACGTGACTTTGATATGACACTTACAACTTTATTCATTAGAAAATATTGGATAATTCATTACTAAAATATTCTAATGAGGGGGAAAATGTTCACTTACGCTACAATGATATCTCCTTTCTTGCAAAAGGCAGGAATTACACTGAAGATGGTCGATATCCCGTAGGAGTACAAGATTGAATCCTGGGTCCCCAGGAAATTTGCTATTTTGTTCTCACAGTCAAGGTGAACATCTGCAAACAACAAAATAGCTAAGTTCCCCTTCTAAGGCCACAAGATACAAAAAATTGAAGATAAACAGAGCAAATACGAACCAATTGTTCCATAAAATCCACGTGGCCCACATGATCCAACACCATATTTCTCCACCGAACCAACACATGAATCCTGTAATTTCCTTATATCACTAAAATGTTTCAAAAGAATAATGAAGAGAAATAGGAAAATCTCAAGGTTCTTACAATTATCTTTTCATTGCCGATCAAACCAAGGTAGTTTGATGATGCAAAGTTTACAACTTCTTTTCCATCAACAGTTGTATGTGGTCCAGCAGCACTGATCAAACAACAGAACATCAATGTTCAATCCCCTGAGCCTTGGTATAACGATAGTGGAGTATAATAGCTATATTTATGTGCATTCCAAACCAAAACTTGATTGAGTTCTAGAACCAACAAGCTATGGATATCAACCTCCATATTGCATGCTCCTTAGGTCATAGTGTCATGTACAACAATGTTTATATACTGACTTCCCTAATCCTTACATAATGAAATGAATCCATGCAATTATTGGAAAGTACATTGCCACCATAAAGAGTTTGGTGAAGTGCATTTAAAACATGCAGAGTTGACCAGAAAGGTCTACTATAATGGGAGGGGATGGGGCTTGAAACAAACCTTTCTAATGTAGGTGCCTCAATACGTGCTCCCTCCTTGATGGGTGGGCAGAGAGGCTCTGGTTGCCACTCATCACAAAGTTCATCAATCTCCTGTTGAGCGAAAAAAATAACCTAATCAATACACTTGATGAAGCATTAAGAAACGGAACGGAAAAAAAATACTTCAAAATTTATAGGCAAGAGCAAGTGTAGTTCACCCTCTCAGTGAGTGGTTTCTTTGGAGGCTTGTAGCTCTTCCTGGAGAGCTGAAACAGTATGGCAGCAATGAGAAGCCCTTCCACAACCAAATGTCCTGAAAATCACAACATTTCATCACATATGTAACTGGTTCACAATAGGTCTACTAATGGAGAAGTTCATGGCTGCTGGAAGAAATACGTTTACCATCAATATGAACCCCAAAGACGACGGCACGAGCAAGTGGGGCATTGAACATAGCAGAAACCCGTGCAAGTGCCGCAGCAGTCGCATTCGCGACTGGCAATACCGTTTCCATGCTTCTTGCCCCAAAATCAGCACTTCCAAAGATCTGTCAAAACAAGAACCAAATGTTGAAGACCCAAAATCATTACAAATCTCCAAGTGCAAGGTAATCTACATATTTTCTACTATACACTTGGATGATCTGTTCTAAGATACAGCCGAAAGATGTTATCTGAATCCCCTAATTTCACCCTGACAGATCTCAATCAAGACGCCGCCTCATCTCTGTAGCCCAACGAACCAAATTGCAACTACTAGCTTATACTCAATTTACATTATAATTGAACCTACCAGCTCGGTACACTAATCCACCGGCAAAAACCGAAATCTCAACTACAGAGGCCTTCCCCTTTCCAACCAATGAACCTCTTAAGCATCAAACGCACCGTACTCCCAAGAACAGCATTTGACCATCAACAAGAAACAGCAGAAAAAGGCCAAGAAATAGAGTATCCCTCCTCACCTCTTCCGCCCAAATTAAGAATACAAATCACCACGCCGCTCGACTCGACGGAAGCAGGCGACGTCAGTAGCAATCAACAGATTCAAGACTAGACTTGTTCTTGTGTCTGTGGCGCCATTAGCAGCGGGAGCGGGCGGAGTTATATACAGGGGAGGGCATGGGATGGAGGGGGGAAGACAAAGGCGGGCGACGGGGATTTGATCTTGGGAGTCTTCGGCGACGGGGCGGACGAGGTTCGCGTCCGGGGGGCGGGACGGTCGTGCGTGGGTGGCTGTCTCGTGTTGATCGAGATCTGCCGCGGTTGGGTTGGACCGCATCCGCATCGGCGGCGCTCATGGTCAGCCTTGGCTGATTCCTTTCTCTTGTTTTCCTGATTTTGTCTCTTTATTAAAACAGGCTGTGTGAGCTTGCACGGTCCGTTCAACATAAGACGCCCATATTTATGTCGTAAGAATGTACTGGATGTTTTACTACCCAAAAACTAGGACTAAGGCCATATACAACACGAGGACGTGGATCGGGGTTCCAGCGTTCCACGTCAGATACGCGTCGCCGTGGCAACGGGAACGAGAGCTCTGCGAAGCCCTTCGTGGTTCCTGCAAGCCCCGATGGTTTCAGCCATAGCCACGGCCGAAGGACACGCGATGGGCGAGCTCGTGACTCCCGTCGCAGCCTCAATCATGGAGTTGAAGAGAGAGGAGCCACCGGTCACCTATCGTCACCGTCACCAGTATCCGCGCCGTCGTCATTGCCTTGCTCCGTGTCGTCGTCGCCGCCGCCGCCGTCGCCAGATCCACGCCCGCCGTCACCACTGCATCACCGTCGCTAGATCTGTGCCCACCGACGTCGATCAGCTCCCTCCGCCGTTGATTGAGTTGGTGTGCGCAGCCGGCGTCGAGCTTGTCGCCCGCCGTCGACGGCGGTGGAGGGGGAATACCGGCATGAGGTGGAGGCGGAGAGGAGAGCCGGCGAGGGGGAAGACACGCCNAATACCGGCATGAGGTGGAGGCGGAGAGGAGAGCCGGCGAGGGGGAAGACACGCCGCCGCCGAGCTCGTCACCCACCGTCGACGGCAGTAGAGGGAGAGGCGGCAAGTTGGAGGCGAAGGGGAGAGGCGGCGCGGGCGTCGTCCGTCAGCGTCGGCGAGTGAGAGGAGAGGAGAGGCGGAGAAAGGGGAGGCCGGGGGTTGATTTTATATTATTTCTGAGATTTGAGGATGCTACGTGCAAGAATGTGGACCCATATGTATATTATAGAAAAAAGAGGATCAAAATAAAAGATAATAGGGTTGACTTGCAAAACTAAAAGCATCCTAGAGCCACTTTGCATCGTGGGAGAGGGGATGTGGTCTCAATCTTGAGACCTCCTCTACCCGTGGCTCTGGTTGTACATGGCCTAATGGGATCCTTGATGTGAAAGCAGTGGCGGACCTAGGATTTTCATCCTGGGTGTGCACACATCGAGCCAAATCGAAAATCTCAACCACAGAAGTATAATTAAGTTACTAATTATGCATAGGTAGTATAAATTATCACACATTTTTTCCTATCACATCCCTATTCATTCTGATAAAAAATGTGAAGCCATGTACTAAGATATGTTGAATCTGAAATCTTACTTGCCTTTGCTAAAGAAATCTTGTTCTTATACATTTTCATATATGATTAAATCAATTAATTCAACTTGATGTATATCTGTCAAGTGCATATATAAATCAGAAAAATACACTTTCATTTTAGAGTTCAGAAAGACTTAAAAGAAGCTAGAGGAGGGGACAAAACACAAAATAACCAAAAGGAAACGAGGAGAGGAAGTGACGAAGATGCTAATTTGCTGCCTGCCTGCCTAAATGGGCTTCTGGCTTATAACATTTTACATATGTGTACATTTGATCCACTATGAATACTACATGCTTCCTCCATCTATAAATGATCTTTATATTAGAGTTTTAAAGATGTGTCTAATTGATCTTTATATTTACACAAGGGAGTACTGGTCTGTTCGTTTCTCAGTGCAAGTAAATGCCTTTTTGGATGCATGTTTGTTTTAGTTGGTCAACATTAAATTGTAATGCCCATGCGCGTAGATCAATGTAAATTAAGTGACATGTAAGGTTGTATTGGTATCTCCACCAAAACTAAATATGAAGATCATTTATAGATGAAGTGAGTGCTTAAAAGTTTTCCAAATTTTTTTTTGGTGTGGCAGTGCATCCTAGGCACCCGGGTCCGCAAGTGTGTGAAAGTTATTACTGAACACATGGGCTGATACTGTTCGATACGTTAGGCGATATCTCTCCTATATTCCTCCAATATAAGGAATACTCTACGTTAAGACTATCAATTATTATTAGTTTGGTCTAAAACTATCCATAAACTATGGTACCAGTCTACCAGATTCTTTATACGACTCAACTATTAATCTCGGACAAAATACCCCCTAAGATCAATACAACCTACTTCCTCTGTTTTAAAATATAAGACATTTTAACCTTTTGCTTATAAATGTTTGACCATCTGTTTTATTTTAAAAAAATTATGAAAGTATCATTTATTTTATTTGTGGCTTATTTATCATCAAAAGTACTTTAAGCATGACTTATTATTTTTTATATTTGCACAAAATTTTTAAATAAGAAAAATGGTCAAACAATAAAAGTTAAAAATCAAAACTTCTTACATTATGAAATTGAGGTAATATTTTTTATGGTGGTTTTCATTAATTTGATACCAAATATGTTTTTCTAATTAGATCAAACTATTCTTACATCTCCTATTAATTAGGTACCAAGTAAAAAAGCACTATTTAGATTTTAAAATAATGAAAACTACTATTAAAACCGGGTTGTTATGTCTTTAGGAAATATTTTGTCTGGTTTTAATGGTTGATGGTGTAAATATCTAGTATTATAGTTCGAGGATCTTTTTAAGACAAACCTAATAATTGACGCGTGTATATAGAATTCCCCTGTCAAATATTTCAAACTTAGAAAAAATATTAGTTCCAATTGTATGGGTAAATTTTTCTTAGTAGGTGTTTTTTACTATAAGTTTTTTAGATATTACTATCATAGTACTTGGTACAGGTACCTGTATAATCGGGTATATGGCAACCGTGCATTTCGGATACCATCATGCCTATAAAGAGAGACCCATCAGGTTATGCATGATTTAGGAAAGATGAGAAAAAACTTTATAGAGTGAAAAATACAGAGAGCTCAAGTCTTATTCCTTCCTTATTCTACCATATTTCAAGCAATATGTAATCGGAAAGTAAATCTGCCTAAGCCTCCTAGAGCCTCTTAGTGAAAATTTTGTGGTACGCCATCTCATAAACTAACTAAAGATATTTGATTAATTAATTATCACTCATGTTCTGCGGATTTACATGTTTGCGATAATCTCTTAATGTATGATGAATTTAAATGAGAGGTACCACCTTGAATGATCTTTTAAGTCTTAATTTATTGACCATATTATTTTTTACCACGTGATTCCAATATAAATACAATATGACGGTATTTGTAGCGTTTGACTGTTTTTAGTGAGCATTTCTGACTCAAATATATTTTACTCATGGGTCCACCATTAAGTTTAATTATCTATCATTTAGATCATCCCCTAGGACACCCTCTCTACCATCTCCGGCCGGCTTCCTAACCAGATCCGTTTACCCCTCTGCTTTGAGACTTCTTCTCTACCATGGTTTGGTAAATGTAACCTGTTTTAATGCTCTTGTTACTGATGTTGAGGCAGGAAATTATTATTGCCTGCCAATACATTCTAGCATTAATTACCGGTCACTTTGCATAAGGATAAATCGATATTCCGTCACCAGCATGTATTATAGAAGGTAGAAAACCGAATCTTGCATATGTTTATTTCTGGAAGGACAAACGTTATACTCCGTAATGTGCCAATCTACATCGTAGACACACCGCAACTGACAGTCTAGATTGTTTTGCCGTTCCACTGGTTTTCATTGGACTTGGGAGCAACCATGGTGGCTTCTTTTGCCCTCCTTGTTCTATTGTATTTAATAATTTAATAGATAAACTGTTTTAATAGATAGATAAACTGTTTTGGCTGCACCAAGGACAGGCTCCTGGCCTCCACGCTGGGCGCTCGCGTCCAACCGGCCGGCGAAGCCTCCAAGCTTCGCAGCCGCACACTGGCTGCCCCGCCCACCACCGACTTGCACGTCGGCACCAACGCAGCAACGCCACCACCTTGCCTAGAGCATGCAGCATCGCCACCTCACTCACGTATCCTTTGTTGGCTGCTGCTACTACATACGCTAGGTTCAAAAACCCACATAGCAATCAAGTAAATGAACACATGCGATCGGTGCGACGGCCCGGGTGCTTAATTAACAAGCCATGCATCACGCCCGCAACAACAGCTAGGAGGACAGGGGTTTCTGGTCTATGGGGTTCCGGTTCTTGCGGCGCACTTGATGTATGGCATGTGCCACAACTCGCCCGCCATGCCGCGCGCTCCGCCGCTGATTATAAGGAAGGAATCTTTATACTCCATCCGTCAAGGCCGTTGATAATTATTAATTTTTTCTATTATTTGATTCATTGTTAAATAAACTTTTAAGCATATATATAGTTTTATATATTTCATAAATTTTTTTAAATAAAGTCAATGGTTTAATATGTGTCAAAAAATCAACGGCGTAAGACACATAATACATGCCCTCCTGAATACTAAAATAAAAAAAAACATTAACGGGCCTAGTGAAGATGACCAAACGGGTATCATCGCATTACATTAAGGTTCAGGCCTATTCAATTCAGGGGCCACTGTGGAGGTTGTGGCCTCGTAGCCCAGGAAAAATGTAGAGAGAAGACGGTGCCACGGTCATCACCCGGCTCAAGCTGCCCTGGCCGAGGTCACCCAAATCCGGATATAGGCTGCGCCATCCTTGGCCTGCTCATCGCCGCCCTCGTCCCGCTTGACGTCGCCGCCACTTGCTCATCACTGTCCTCCGATCTGCGGTGAAGCCGACGCTGTCGACGGGGACAACGGGAAAGTTGGCGTTGGTCTGCGCCGCCCGGACTCAAGCGTGGTCGGTCGGTGGCTGCCCGGATCCGGCACGCCCTAACCCAAGCATCGCCGGCCGGCGGCTCCCCCGATTCGTGACGCCCCCGACCCGAGCGTCGCCGGCGGGTTGGTGGCGACTGCTTGGATCCGCACTGCCCCGAAGCTATCGATGGGGAGGAGGGGGAAGCCGGTGCCGTCGAGGGGGATGAGGGGAAGTCGGCGCTGGCGTCGACGCCATTTAGAGACGCGCGTAGTGGTAGACAGGATGGAGAAAAGAAAAAGGTGGAGGGGCTGACAAGTCAGTCCGGCGAGGGTATGGATGTGGTGCTATTTTGATGCTGCAGGGTCTAAAATACAAATGTTTTTGTTGATGTGCTAAGCTGACATAACAAATATAGGGACTGAACATAAAATTGATTATATGTTACCTCCACTGTAAATGTGTAAGATCAAGATTTTGATTAATATTTTGTAATGAATAAATTGGCTTATAAATAATAAATTAAATGAAATTGGTTTGGAATGTTTGAGGTTGTTGGTGTGAGTGTGGGTGACTGATGTGGGTCAGGTTGCGAATCTGTGCCCGGAAACGGTTGTTTTGTCTACTGTGTGTAGGTGACTTGAGGTCAAGGCTTGTTCAATAACGAGGACTGGGACTACGTTCAGGGAGAAACCGAGGTCTGGAGTAGTCGGGAGGTCATGTGACAAGATTAGACTAGAGTCAGATGTCTTCAGGTTAATTTCGGTCAATGGTGGGATCGGGAGTAGACTCAGGTGGAGACTATGTCCGGAGCGATAAGGATGCCGGGTGTCGAAGTTGACGAAAGATGACACACGGTGGAGGGACGCTGTGTGGGTGTTGTTCGTGATAGGTCTCGCAAAGTTGCGCGTGCGAGCGTCGAAGGAATTCGGTGAAAAGTTGAAGAGAATTGGAGAGAAGGTACAATGCTTGAGGTACTGTATCATGCAGATACACATGCATGTTGTATGCGTGTGTGCTAGTTAACTTGGTCAACGTGGATGTATATGTGCGTGTTGTGCACGATCATGCACGTGGGTTTGTTGTCTCCTTGCATGGCACGGCAGCGAGCAGGCAGGAGATCGACACGAAGGAGGAGACCGAGTCGGTCTCTAGCGATGACAGCGCGCGGCTGTGGTTTTGGATAAAAGAAAAGAGGAATTTTTTTTACGAAATTGTAATAGAATCCTACTAGGATTTGAGTCCTAATAGGAATAGGAGATATTTGGTATAAATATAAGGGAGGCTTGACCATGAAGGTAAGCCACAATTGAAAGATTTGAGTGCTCTTTGTTTTAGGGTTTTTGTAGGGATGCTTTGGCTGCACCTTGTGATAATATATTTCAGCAATAAATATCATATTCAATCATCAAGGAGTTTCCAATCACGTAAGTTACTTGAATTGATTTTGTTCGTTTTGCTGAAATTCTGAGATAGCTAGATTGCGAGGGTTATAAATGTTTAGCCGTACATTATTTTGTAAATCCGTTCGGTGGAGTTGTTCCTTACATCTTCTAGTTTATTGTGATAAAATTTGGGATAAATCCAACGGTTGGTTTTTGCGTAATCTGGTTTTTACTGATACTCTGTTAATCTGGTTTTTGATTCGAAAATTAAACTTCCGCTGTCAATACCTACTGTTCACCCGATTCTAGTAGGTTTACTTATTGTATTCGATCCTACAAAAGTTGTTCCTCATTGTGTTCTATCCTACATGGCGCACCGAGGGAGAACGAACGAGCAACCTTCATTATAAACGCCCTTAGGACCCTTTTTGTCTGGTCATAGAAACAGTTTGCTTGGACATTGACACTGTCCTCAAAGTGCATTTATTATCTCTAATTTTTTAATGGATATTTGAAACATAATAAAGTTACAATATTATTGAGGTACTTTGAGACAAATCTACATATATGATTGTTATGTATCTGATATAAATATGTTACATATTTGATATTTTGATTTGATTTATGTTTGAAATGATATTTTTTCAGGGACCGAAGGAATTACCATTTTATAGTTTTCTGACAAAATTCAGTTAGCCTGAGATAGAAATCTTGAATTTTTAAATTTTGACCAAGTCTAAAAGTTCGAACTGTCTTGAGAAATGACATGTTCCCACATGCATCACAGGTACTATGCTTTTTTATTTAGATAATTGGACGCTGGCATGCTGTTCGATGCATACACAATTGCATCGAACAGCAATCTCTTTGTTTTCAATTTGAGCATGGTTATAGTAGTATGTGTCAAGCAGGGTAGCCTAGCGCTCCTGCCCGTGTCGCTAAATCGTATCAGATGGTGCTGTCTAGCACCCTGTAGCTCTCTCGTCTTCTCTTTCCTCTGTTTCTCTCTTTGTTTCCTCCTGTCTTGCTTTAGCAGAGATAGGAGCAGTAAGTGCAGAAGAGGCAAAATAGATGATAGTGTTGACGCCTTTTACGGATCACCACGACGAGCCACATAATGCCTTGCGGTGTCTTGATGAACAGAGTCGCCAACCACCTTGAACAAACAAGATGGGTTTAGAAAATCCAAGCAAAACCGGCTAGCGAAGCCGACTTAACTAGGTTTGCGGTAAAATCCCGTCCCGCCGGCGGCGCGGAATGTTTATGGGACAAGCCTATTGTAGGATTTCGCACTCTCGCATCGAAGGCGGACGGTTTACGGCACAAACTGACAGATGGACAAACTAGGGCTAAACTAGGGCAAAAGTATGAGTTGGAATAGAAAAACTACGATAATTGACTTAGGGTTAGTGTTGTGAGAGAGAGTCAATTGAACCGGCCTTATTCCTTATAAAGGGGTTGGTCTTGCCTATTTTCAGGGGTTTCCCACGTCCTTAAGTGTATTGTGTATTGGTAATCAATTAGGACTCAAACTTCCCAAACTTGAACGAGAAGAAAGCCGAAACTTCTATTTCATCTCGGAGTCCGACACGGCCGGTCTGACCGCAGGCTATGGGGAGGTCAGACCGGCCCTGCTGGTTTCGGGCATAATCCTCTCTATATCGCGCCGGTCTGACCGGCTACCAAATCCGGTCTGACCGGCCTCTAGGGGAATTCCCGGGCCTCTTCCAAATTGGCTTCCAAATTTGTTTCTAATTCCCTATAGCCAAATTTGGGTGTCAACACATGCCCCCCTGCCTTTTTGGCGAACTTGAGAACCAAAAAACACTCCTATCAAAGGGTCTATGGGCAATAATAATTACCGGCCATAACACCTCCCAAGTGTCTTGCCAAACACTTGTAAAGTATTTTTTGAGATATTTTTCATTTAATGCACGTTGAAATCGTTCTCCTTGTAAATTTTCTACAAAGTAAGCATTACCATGAACAATTTGCACAATTCGGTATGGACCTTCCCAACTTGTTGACTATTTACCGAATTCCCTATCTTTAGAACCTATTGGCAAAAATCGTCTTCCATAATAAGTCTCCGACTTGAAACGATTTTGCCTTGACTCTTTTATTATAAGCTTTGGCCACCCTCTTTTTATCTTTTTCAATAGCATCCAAAGCCTTAAAACGTTTATCGGTCACTTCATCTAACCCATCCATCATCAAGTGAGAATACGCATCGACTGATAAATCATCTTGCCTCAACAATCTAAGTGAGCCAAGATTTACTTTAACGGGTAAAACGGCTTCTTATCCATAAACCAACTCAAAAGGAGTAACCTTGGTAGCACCATGCCTAGATATTCTATGAGCCCACAATGCTTCATAAAGCACTTCATGCCACCGTTTAGGACATTCCTCAATCTTCTTTTTAATCAATTTAATCAAAATCTTATTACTCGACTCGGCTTGACCATTAGCCTGAGCGTAGTAAGGAGAAGAATTGAGCAATTTAATACCATAAGATTCGGCAAAATCTTTAACCTCTTTAGACATAAATGAAGCACCTTGATCGGTAGTTAAAGTTTGACGAATACCAAATCTATGTATAATATGAGTAGTAATAAAATTGATTACCTCCTTATGAGTCATATTCTTGAGCGGTACGGCCTCGGTCCACTTTGTAAAATAATCCGTTGCCACCAATACAAACCAATGCCCCTTTGATGAAGAAGGATGTACTTGACCAATAAAATCCAACGCCCATCCTCGAAACGGCCAAGGCTTGATAATAGGATTCAATGTGGCAGCGGGCGCCAATTGAATATTCCCAAACTTTTGACAAGTTTCACACCCTTTATAATACTTAAAGCAACCATCAATCATATTCGGCCAATAGAACCCGGCTCGTCTTAACAACCAATTCATTTTTTGGGCCGATTGATGAGTACCACAAATTCCTTCATGAACCTCCCCCATAGCAACTTTGGATTGATCAGCATCTAAGCATTTCAATAACACACCATCTATGGTTCGGCGATATAAATTATCCTCAAATAAAGTATACCTCAAAGCTTGCCGCCGAACTTTCCGATCAACTTTGCTGCTAGGATTCTTCAAATAATCAATCAAAGGAATTATCCAATCAACTACTTGATCAATCTTGATGATAGCCGAATCTTCCCCAAATTCGGCCTCTCCAATAGTTCCTGCATGCCCTCCGAGCCTTTGAGGGAAAATATTGGACAAATCTACAATGGGTGAAGAAAACTCTTTTTCCTCGTCATGGCCGGTCAGACCGCAGGCATATGCCCGGTCTGACCGGCCGCGTCCCGAACCTGTCCCAATTTCGCCAAAATCAAGCACCGGTTGCTCTAAAATATGTATCTCTCTTTTACGAGTAATATAACTAGATGCTTGCTGAGCTAAATCATTGGCTTTATGGTTTTCCTCTATAGCCACATGACTAATGACGAAATCATCAAAAGTGGCAATTATGTCTAAACATTTATCCAAATACCTATTTAGCGATCCATCAAAACATTGATATGTACCGGCAACCTGTTGTACTACTAATTGAGAATCGACAAAAGCTTCTACACGTTTAGCTTCTATAGATTCTAATACTTGCAAACCGAATAATAAAGCATCATATTCGGCTTCATTTTTGGTACAATAATATTCAAGGTGAACCAATGTTTCAAATATAGCGCCATTAGGTGAAATTAATACTATGCCTATCCCTTGCCCCTCTTTACAAGAAGAACCATAAAGTTTCCAAGGCATAATATTAACAACATGAATGTCATCTAAATCTATATAATGATCTACTACAAAATTAGCAACAACTTGACCCTTCATAGATTTTAATGACTCATAACTCAAATCATATTCAATTAAAGAATAAGCCCACTTCCCCACCGACACACCAAAAGCACATTTGAGTGGATTCATTTTTAAACCATACTAACGCATTCTCTCAAAAGCTAATCTCAAATCGGCTAGATGATTACCCATAGCATCCGATTTGACAATAATATCATCAATATAAACTTCCAAAATCACACCAAGCAAATCATGAAAGATTAAATTCATAGCACGTTGGTATGTAGCACCGGCGTTTTTCAAACCAAAAGTCATAACCACCCACTCAAATAAACCGACAAACCCGGGACACCTAAAGGGCGTTTTGAACATGTCTTCCTTGGCCATAAAAATTTGATTGTAACCCGTATTACCATCAAGAAAGGTAATTACCTTGTGTCCTGAAGCATCATTGATCAACATGTCGGCTATTGGCATAGGATATTCATCTTTGGGTGTAGCTCTATTCAAATCTCTGAAATTAATGCAAACTCTAATCTTACCACTCCCTTTCTTCTCCACCGGAACAGTATTAGAAACCCACTCCGCATATCTACATGGCCTAATAAACCTTGCCTTCATCAATCGCTCTATCTCCTCTTTAACACAATCATATATATTAGAATTAAAGTGACGAGGTGGTTGCTTATGAGGCCTAAACCCGGCTTTTATAGGTAATCGATGCTCAACAAGCTCTCGACTAAGACCTGGCATCTCATGATATTCCCATGCAAAGCAATCAATATATTCCTTAAGAAAATCGATTACTTGCAACTTGTAATTGGCTTTTATATTTTTGTTTACAAAAGTCGGCCTTGGAATAGAACCATCTCCTATATCTACTTCCTCCAAAGGATCGGCCGATGTAAAACCTTGACCTAACTTTTCTACTTCATCAAAATCTTCAATAACCTCTCCAATATTGTTCTTTGAAGACCGATATTCTTGCACCCGTTTTTGCAACCACTCCAAATTACTTTGTGCTTGCATCTTTAATCTCAAAGTGGTTTAGCTGTGGTATAGTAGCCGACTTCATGGATACAAGTGTGAACTTGTCTTTAGAGACACCAACAAAATCATAACTAGAAAGATCAAGTCCCGACAAGCATTGGATATCTCCATGGTGCCACTCCATAGAAGCATCGGCCATTACAACTTGGGCCAATGTGTCCACTTGAACAATCTCAACTTCATTGCCCACCCATTGAATTAAGCATTGATGCAAGGTAGAAGGAACACAATAATTGGCATGAATCCAACACCGTCCCAAAATAACGCTATAGTTACCTTGCACATCCACGACGAAGAAAGCGGTTGGTAGAGTCTTGTTCCCAATAGTCAACTCCACGAAAAATACTCCTTGTGCCTCCGTTGGTTCTCCATTGAAGCCATTGAGCATCATGTTGGTCTTCTTTAGCTCTCCATCCTCACGACCCAACTTCTTGAACAACAAATATGGCATCAAATTTATCGCGGTTCCACCATCTACCAACATCCTTGAGACCGGCTTCCCATCAATATGACCCCTCAAATAAAGAGGTTTCATGTGACGACTTAGATCTTCGGGCTTCTCAAAAACCGCATCTCTCGGACCAAGATTAAGTTGAGCAATTTCGGCTTCAATAGCACGAAATTCCGAAGGCAATGAAAACACCATGTTAATGTCCATGTTTTGTGGAGGAGAATCTGAACTCTCAACCGGTGAATAATCATCAAGAAGGTCATCATCATCATCATCACTAGATGCAATCACCGGCTCTTTGCTCTCCACTTGTTTAACCCTCCATACCTTCTTGGGAGGTGGATGAAAACGATTGAATTCCTCATCACGACCCCTTTCGGCCTTTTGTTCCTTTAGTTGAGCGGACCGAAATCGTTGTAGATGCCTCTTTTGAGAAGGAGTAACATTACCAGGCATCCATCTAGGTTTGGGTTGTGTTCCAAGAGCAATTCCCTGACCCTTGTTAATTTATCCCATAGGTCCAACTCCTGGAATTCTCTGGGTGCTCTCTGGACATACGCGGTCAGATCGACTGGAAGTCACGGTCTGACCGGCCTGCGGTCAGACCGGCCTTGAGACCCGGTCTGGCCGGCGCCACGTGTTGCATCGCCCGACGTCTCTGGATCGAGCCAGTCTAACCGGCCGTGGGGCCCGGTCGGACCGGCACTGCTCGCCGCACCGCCGTTTGCTTCTGTACCGACCCGGTCAGACCGCCCATAGGGTCCAGTCTGACTGGCCTTGCCTGTGCCGCTGTTTGTGCTCTCTGTATAGGCCCGGTCGGACCGGCCGTTGGGCCCGGTCTGACCGGCCCTGCTGGTACTTGCGCCATCTTCCCGTGTAGGGCTTGTACGAACCATTACATCTTGAGAACCAACTTTAATTAAAATCAAATCGCTGGATCTTGGCCGTCCTTGCATCATCCCAAACTGATTTTCTCCAAACCAGTTCTCATATGGTGTAAAATAGTGACTTAGCTCTCCCCATTGATACATCAGCGGCGGTGGTGCCCCCTATGGCATATAGCACGGAAAGAAAGGACCCAGTGGTGGCACCGGATAAGGTCCCCATGGCATAGGTTGTGGATTGCATGGCGATCCTCCTTGAAAACGCTTTGGGCCAATTCTCCCTTTGATAGATTTTGGCCTTGAATGAATATTGGATTTTATAGCACCCTTTCGCTCATACTTCTCTAATAACATATCAATGGTAACCTTCGGCTTTTTATAGCCCAAAGTTACACCCTTGTTAATCTTCCAAGTACCAACCTTTGGCCTTTTAGGTTTAATCATCTTCGGCCGAGATTCACCAATTATCACCTCTTTCCCCTTTGTAGTATCGGCTTGAGAAGGCCGAACTAACATCTTTTTGTTCTTGAAATCTATTGCATTAATTGGGAAAGGATCATGATCCAACTTCATCTTTGGACCATCTGTGAACTTCAATCGTCCTTCATCAATGGCCAATTGAACCTGTCGACGAAACACATTGCAATCATTAGTAGCATGGGAATAAGAATCATGCCATTTACAATAAGCACGACGTTTCAATTCCTCTAAAGGTGGTATGACGTGGCCTTTAGGTAAAGAAATTTGTTTTTCTTGTAACAAATAATCAAAGATTTTATCACATTTGGCCAAGTCAAAAGTAAACTTCATCTCACTTTGCCGATCCTTATGAGGTGTTAGCTTTAATTCTGAGCAAACAAAAGGTTTATTCCTATTGGTCCAAGACCACTCAACACTATATATGTCATGCTCATCATCGCTAGCTAGAGAATCATCATCAGAACATTGAAGCAAATTCATAGTAGGCTTTTTATCACTAGTCCTAACAAATTTCTTAACATCCTTAGCCCGGCTTTCAGCAGCCAGAGCCTTTTGCAAGACTTGAGCAACATCAAGAAATTGTTGGCCATCTAACCTTTCTTTGACAGGATTAAGCAACCCATTAAAAGCTAGCTCGGCCAAATCTCTTTCAGTCAAATTCAAACTATAACACCGGTTTCTAGTATCTCTAAATCTTTTAATATATTCAGTGACAGATTCATTATACTTTTGCCTAACCGATGTCAAGTCAGTTAGTCTAAACCCAGTTTCACCAGTAAAGAAATACACATGAAATTTTTCTTCTAATTGAGCCCAAGTATGAATAGAATTTACCGGCAATGAAGTAAACCAATTAAATGCAGTGCCAGACAAAGATAATGAAAACAAGCGCAATTTTAGATTATCAATATTACTAGCTTCACCACATTGTGCCAAAAATTGACCTATATGCTCCATAGTAGTTATGTTATCATCACCACTAAACTTGGTAAAATCAGGAACTTTAAACCCACGAGGGTATGGAGTAAAGTCAACATGATTAGGGTATGGTTTTTATATGTCCTACCCCTAGGAGGTGCATTGATACAATCCCTAACAATCTCACGAATGCGATCTAGAGTGAGATCCGGCGGCCTCTGATTAGGTTGTGGCCGAACGGGAGGGACTTGTGCTATTGGCGGCACAACATTGTCATGGTGGACATAACGCACATCTTGTGGATACCTAGCCTCTCTATAATTATAAGCGGGTTCATGTTGAACTTGAGGTGGAGACATAGGTGGTACAAAAGGCACAGGTTGATGATACACATAAGCATTATTAGTAATAGGATCTACCTCTTATATGGGAACTACAGCATTATGACCGGCCATAAAGCCGATTAGCGCAGTTCTGGCGGCTGCGGTCTGACCGGCCCAGGGGGCAGTCTGACCGGCCACAGGCCTGGTTTGACCGGTCTAGCACGGAGAACCCGAGTCAGCTAGAACTGAACCGATCAGAATTTTTGGAATATTATATGTGGGACCGGTCTGACCGGTTACGGCATCGGTCGAACCGACCGGATCCACCGGATTTTGACCTTTTGATCCATCCGTCGTAGAAAATATATGTGGCATACCAGCAGAACTTTCTCCTCTAAATTGACTAGCAAAAGCATTAAGATTGGCCACAGGGGAAGCCAATTTAGTTTGTACCATGTCCTCAATTATGCTATCCAATTTATTGGCCAAAGTAGCACTAACAGTTCTATCAACGGTTGTAACTATATTTTGCTCAATCTCAATTTATTGGAAGTACTTTGTGTTACCTTAGGTCCAAAAGTGATTTGAGGAAGAGGGACGTCTCTTTTGGAGACGCCTTGACGTGTTCTCGTAAAAGTTCCAAGCAACGCCTTCTTAGCTTCTGCATTCAGTTCCGCTAAGTATGCTTCCATCCTTTTTATATCCTCCTCTTGCAAATCTCCATGTTCCATCTCCAAGATAATTGATGGATCTACGCCGTTCTTGACCATGATTGTTGACGAAGTCTTCCCTAGCAGAGTCACCAAAATCGTGTTGACGCCTTTTACGGATCACCACGACGAGCCATCTAACGCCTTGCGGTGTCTTGATGAACGGAGTCGCCAACCACCTTGAACAAACAAGATGGGTTTAGAAGATCTAAGCAAAACCGGCTAGCGGAGCCGATTTAACTAGATTTAGGGTAAAAGCCCGTCTCGCCGGTGGCGCGAAAGGTTTACGGGACAAACCTACAAAGGATTTCGCACTCTCGCAGCGAAGGCAGACGGTTTACGGCGCAAACCGACAAAGATGGACGAACTAGTGCAAAAGTATGAGTTGGAAGAGAAAAACTACGATTCTAATTGACTTAGGGTTAGTATTGTGAGAGAGAGTCGATTGAACCGGCCTTGTCTCTTATAAAGGGCTTGGTCTTGCATATTCCCAGGGGTTTCCCAAGTCCTTAAGTGTATTAGTAATCAATTAGGACTCAAACCTCCCAAACTTGGATAAGAAGAAAACCAAAACTTCTATTTCATCACGGAGTCCGACACTGCCGGTCTGATCGACGGCAAATTGCCGGTTTGACCGGCCCACTGGTCTAACCGCAGGCTTTTGGACGGTCAGACCGGCCCTGCTGGTTTCGGGCACAATCCTCTCTGTATTGCACCAGTCTGACCGGCTACCAAATCCGGTCTGACCAACCTCTCGGAGAATTCTAGGGCCTCTTCCAAATTGACTTTCAAATTTGTTTCTAATTCCCTATAGCCAAATTTGGGTGTTAACAGATAGCAAGGATGAGAATTTGAGACGCATGATTGCTGTTCCATGTCCTGTTGAAGGAAGTTAAGGTGGCTGGTTCTTTTGTTTTTGTTGCCAACAAGCTTGTATCATTCATCCATGTTATGGAGTTGGGCTCAACTTAACGTTGATGATCCAAAAGGGAAAAAGCCCATGTATGAGGAGGTTGTGTCAGTGTACAACGAGCTAAAGGAAACTGCAGTGACAAGGTGGCAAGCTCCACCGGAAGGCCATGCCAAGCTCAATACTGATGCTACCTTTCTGGAGGAAACAGGAGAAGCAACGGCTGGGATAATATTCAGAGATTGCAGGGGACTAGTTCTATTGTCAGCCTGCATGAAACTGAACAGATGTACTTCGGCAGTTCATGCGGAGGAAATGGCATGTCTGGAAGGTCTCCGACTGGCTGTTAAGTGGGTGCACATGCCGTTGATCATTGAGTTAGACAACTCAGAAGTGGCGGCTAATCTGGTGTCCAAGGAGTTGAGATCGGCATGGTCTGGGGCGATTAAGGAGGCACTTAATCTGATGGAGTGTCTACAGCTGGTGCAGGTGCACAAAATAAAGAGAGAATCGAATGAGATATCTCACAAATTAACTAAACTGGTTGTCAGTTCTGGTTCCTGTGGGGAATGGTTGTTAAGTTCTCCTGCAGAAATCATTGAACTGCTCAATCGAGAACGTAATCCTGATTTCAATCATTAATATATTCTCTCTTTACCTCAAAAAAAAATGTTATGGAGTTGGGCTGGGTTTGATACAAATAGATCTATATATTTTGATAATCCAGATTTGAATTTTGATTATAATAAATTTCTCCTTATTAGAACTTTTGTCATGCCATAATTCTTTTATTACTTTATCTTATACTGGGCAGATATTAGTGAGCTAAACCTACCCATGAGCACATCAATTTCTTTTCCCAATGGCAAGGATGATCTGATGAATTTTGAGATCATCGTCCGACCTGATGAAGGATATTACCTTTAAGTATCTGCTTTGCATTCGTCATATTGTTCTGCACTACCACACAGGTTTATGCTAATTTAAAGAGCCTTCAATATTTTGAAAACAAATATTTACCCTTTTTTCAAAAATATATATGGCAAGAAAGGGTTAGCATATAAAAAAGCCGAACTTAAAGCTACCTGTTTCACACAACATAAGTTTTTTGGCTAGAACAGCTATCGATTTTCCCGATGTCTGTTGGCTAGTTAATAGGCATCCCACTGCTGAATGCAGATACTTCAGGCCATCGTCGTTTGACTTAACATAATCATATTTTGATATGGGTATAATTATTGGGTAAACATCGCCAAGAAGATAGTCAGACGACATCATCTTAATTGGAATGAGAGGAGAATTTAGGGCTAGAACTTAAGGAAACTAATCTTGATTATTCATTGCTTAATAAAAACTGATACAATTACATATCTATGGTACGACTTGACTCCTAAGAAAGAAACACATCTGATGTTATCTCCTAACCAACAACTAATCCTATGCTACAATATCCGTGGTACTGTTTATTGGGCCCACTAGGCCTAATGCCCGTAGCATTATGTCCCTCCTTTCGAGCAGCTCGTCCTCGAGCTGCAACGCGACCTTTGGGCTGAAGGTTCGCATTAGTCACGACCAGTGGCGATTCTATGGGCCAGGTGTCATCAGGCTCGAGCCTACCCTCCAATTTTCGCAAAAAACTTTTATGTAGGTATCAATTTCGCCATGGATGGAGTTGGAGACAGGCAGCAGCGGCGGCGTATTTCGTCGAGGAAGACGAAGGAGAAGGAAGAAAATGCTTCGTTTTCCCCTCCTGGGCCTCATCATCTTAAATCGCGGTAGCCCAATAAGCCTACTAAGGCCCATTAGTGAATTTAGGGTTATTTTCCCCCGGTTCAGCCTCTGACTCGATCAAAGAAAATCCCGTTCTTATCCTCCCGACTCCCCCTCGGTACGGCGCGCCAGGCAGTGGATTGGCACATTCGCAGGCGAGGCGCGGACGCACGGCGCGACGGCGGCGGCAGAAGGGACCGGCGAGGCACGGCGCGCCGGCGGCGGCATCAGGACAGCGCGCTGCGCGCGGGCACAACGGCGTAGGAGGCCCACGGCGCGGCGCGGCGCGGCCGGCGGAATTGTAGCAAGCCGGCGACCGGCGAGAAGAAGGGGCGGGCGAC
This sequence comes from Leersia perrieri, assembly GCA_000325765.3. NCBI lineage: Eukaryota > Viridiplantae > Streptophyta > Magnoliopsida > Poales > Poaceae > Leersia > Leersia perrieri. The sequence goes on from CM002477.1 coordinate 3,770,580, forward strand.
TGGGCGAGGCCGCGAGGGCGCGAGGGAGCGGCGGCAAGGGCTGAGCTAAGCACAGTGGGCATTCTTTTTATTTTCAGTGTATTATGGTTAGTTTTGAATTTTGGGTTAGTTTTGAATTTTGTTGTTCTTTTCAGCAAAATTTCAAGTGAAGAAATTAGAAATATGTGTATTTTATTGCCCTCGTAGATCTTCCTTATAATCTTTGGCACAAATTCATCGATGAAAATTGTATTGGCGATCAATTTATGAATGATTGTATAGTATGCTTTGTTGAGCTAAGACTATATGGATTTTGTAGTGACCCAGCACCATTTTTGGCTAGCTCCGCCTCTGATTTTGTTTATTTCTGCCATTTATTTGTATTTGTAGTAGCAATCTGTGTGTACAGGTGGCTGTTCGCTTTACAGATTACTTGATCCTGGATTCGCCACTGGTCACGACCCGAACAAAATATCTAATACTTAAGCCTTTTACATCTCGGCTTGCGAAACTATTATCAGTAAAGATAAATAAATCTAATATTACTATGAATCATTATGCGAGTTTGTAGTCATCATGTGTAAGTGGGCTCCAACCAAAAGCTCTCGGAGAAAGAACGGTGCCCCTCCACGACCTAAGCCTTTAAACCCAACATGCTCTGTCCGCACAGCAACTTTGGAAGGATAATGTCACCACAAAAAAGAGCCCCATCCGACCAGAGCATGGAATCAACCCGTTCCTTGTCTCGCCTGTATCCCGTGAAACTCGCCGATCCCCAACCTCCTGTGTGCGCCGCTCAGCAGGAAGTTATGCCACTTCCTGAATTTGTGTCACCACTTGTGGGAGCAAAACCAGATCTCCTGGATTTAGCGTTGCTCCAGCTTCCTTCCGCCGGTGAGGGAAACAACGGTGGCGTCTCCTTTGCCAAGACCAGCCACACGGACTCGTGTGCGCTGGATGTGGCTCCTTCCGGCGCTGATCAGCGGGTATTGTGGTGGAAGATGGTGTCGCAGCGAAGGGGACAGCTGGAGTACGTCAGAGAGGCGCCGAGGTCCTTGGCTGCCACCGCTGTCTCACCAGATTCCCCATGGCGATATTCCTCATGCACTGCTTGAAGACGGGCTGCTGCGAATGCAGAGACGGTGATGCAATCTGATGTCCTGCGGCGCCAATGGGGGTGGTGGCGAGTGAAGTGGTGGCGGCGCGGCTGGTGTGGTCGCCGTGCACTCCACCTCGCTCTTCACCAGTGGCAAGGCCTCCACTGTGATCAAATCAGCCCTCGGTTCCACAGCTTTCTTTGTAGTGGAGGTGCTGCAGATCGGTAGAGGAAGCAAAGGAGGTTTGTTTGGTGTAGCCAAGACCAATGTTGGCAATGATGGGGCTGCCTTGCGCTTGATGGGGGTTGGTGCCGCGCCAAGGATTCCATCACCGAGCTTGGTCGATCTTGGCGCGCCGTCTACCCGTAGGACTGCCACCGGTAAGGTTGGTGCTCGGTGCAATGACATGGTCATCGTGTATGGCGACTTGAACATAGGGACCACATTCGTGCACGAGGTGCGCACGGTGGTTGCTCTCTTCCCACGGATTCTGGCGCTCCGCTTCTCCACATGCGCGATTCGCCTGGCCCAACTTTCCAATCTATTGCCGATGGTAATGAGCTGAGCCAAGATGAGATCGAGCTTGTTGTTGATGTCCTGCCCGCCCTTGCACAGGCGATCATGCTCGCCGTCCATGGCGACGACGAGTAGCTCTGATACCAAATTGGTATGGGCACAATTATTAAGCAAACATCGCCGGGAAGATAGTCGAGCGACGTCGGCTTAATTGGGATAAGAGGAGAATCTAGGGTTAGAATTTGAGTAAACTTATCTTGATTATTCATAGCTTAATGAAAACTAATACAATCCCATTCTTAAATAAACTCATCTGATCTTATCTCCTAACCAATAAGTAATCCAATGCTACAGTACCCACGGTACTGGTCAGCTGCCTAGTGTATTTGCAGACATTTATTTTTGGTGAAATGTGAATTCTACATAACCCTATAACTGTATTTATACTATTTTTTTTTCCTTTGTAGAGGAGGAACTTTCGTCTTTACTTTTCAAGTATCTCTTATCCTCATCCTCATGAACGGTCAAGTGCAAAACCAAGGTATAAGATGGAACTGTTATGCTTTATTTTTTCTTCCTAGTGAATTGTGTGTTGCCTCTTGACCAATCTCTATCATTATAACTCTCATTCAGGTATACCATCCAAATATTGATTTGGAAGGAAATGTATGTCTGAACATTCTGCGTGAAGATTGGGAGCCTGCTCAACATCAACACTGTAATTTATGGCCTGAACCTTCTTTTTACGGTATTTAGCTTCCCTGGCACCTATTGATTTCAACTATGTATTTTGTATATATAAAGAATAACAAGTTAAATATATAGTCATGTCTACAATGATGTTCAAATCTACCATATCATTGTGCTTCATGGTTTACGAGAAGATGCTTTTGTCAATCATGATCACATGATATGTAAATTATAAATCATGATCAGATGGAACTATGTATGCTTTATAATATCATTGGGATTTGTGGTTTATGTAATACTGTTTTCAACATTAAGCAGCAACATGGGCAAATGGTCATGATTTATAAGCCTAATATTATCAATTTGTGAAATTTGCGTGATTCATTTGTTCTGTTTTGATTTTGGATATTGGAATAGTAACATCAAGAGCAAGCCACGTACTAAAACTATAAGAGGAGAAGTTGCTGTCCTGGATGAACCCTGTTTTCGTGGATGGCACTTTGTAGAAACCATTATTTTGTTGGTCAAATGTAGCGCCGAGTAGCCTGAATTATTTTCTTCTTGAGATTCTTGTTGGATGAACTAGATTATACATTACTGCCGTTGCCATTACTGATTTGCAGCATAGAAATATTTCTCGTTTAATGGGCTTAATTTGCTGTTAATTTTGTCTGCAGCAACCAAACGATGAGGATCCCTTGAACCATGAAGCAGCAGCTGTCCTCCGTGAGGACCGTGACAACCCAAAGCTATTTGAAGTTGATGTTAGAAGGGCAATGGCCGGAGGCTATGTGGGTCAGCACTATTTCCCATGTGCATGACGGTGCTGAGTTGCCAAACATTATAACGTTTTAAGCCACTTGTACCTCTTCTGACCTTCTGACGTGTACGAGGGTGGTCCGATCTTTCGGTAAGTTGGAGGATAACTACGATTTAAGAAAAGAAATTGTCGACGCGACTACAATCGTACTATACGTTGTTGTGTTGCGTCTTAGCGATCGATACACCTCTCCTGAGATTGTTGATCTTGCCGGTGCAGATCAACACTATTCCTACAAGCAATTGAGAACTAGCGAAAACAAGATAAAAGTGAGTAACTGAATTGCTAGATGAATAAGTCGCACAATAAATCGATACACGATATAGTTGGGACTCTGAACATGTAACCAGAAATCTTGATGCGCAGTTACAAGGAAGCATCGCGTGGCTAAACTTACAAATTAAATAAAACCCAACTAACCTTAAAGGGGTAGCAAGCTATTTAAAGGGTGTGTGAGGTCATAGGGGCGTCCTCCCCCTGTTTGGGCGCAGCCCCACTTGGGCCTGGGTCCTAAACAAAGTTATAAGCCCACTGGCCCATTATAGGTGGTGCAACACCTTGTTTCCTCGATTTCCAAGGACTCAGATGGAATTTGGCGACGAGGTTGGATCCATTGAAAAAAAGACTCCAAGAACTTTCCATCAAGTACTTATGGGCCTTAAACGGAGCTCGTATGTAGAACTGGCGGCCGTTTGAATTCAGCGCTCACTACAAGAAACGTGTTAATCCATGACTGATTCATGGTGATGGTTTTACAGATCGTCACTGACAGCCGTAATCCATGATGATATTTTGTTTTTCGTCATGGATGAGCCCACTGGATATTTACAGCCCGCGAACTCGTGACGGTTTTATCAGGACCGTCACAATGTATGATTTTTAAATTCGTCATACTCTAGTTAGCCCAGAAAAATAAAAAATTGGTAGCGCAAAGAAAAATAAAAAATATGAATGCAAGAAGAATCAAACACAAAATATGATTTGTTAAATTTGAACAAAATAATTTTGTTAATTTGTTACATGTATATGATGCATAATATGGTGAACTAAAAAATATGGTGCGCATGGGGAAAAAATCTGCAGCATGTTCGATTTTTTTTATAGATGCAGCATGTTGGATTTGAACCCACATTGAGCACGAAGGTAGGAATGTCTTACCATTTGAACCACTTGTTCAAGATGTCCAAGTTTACACTTACATATTTTTATTTATCTATTATATATTGCTCCAGCATCCCTGTTGGCGTGGCCCATTAATGCCATTCACTGGAGTTGGCCCAGGATGTTGCCCCACAGCGTGCCCAGCAACTTGAGTTGGCATTTCCAAAAGGAAAAAAGAACTCTGAATTGGTAAAATAGAAAAAAAAAATGCAGCCAGTGAGAATCGAACCCATGACCTGCCAGTTGAAGAAAACGAATCCTACCACTGCGCTATTTGGTCTGACAAGTTATGGCAGAATTCTATAACATTGATGACTTAGCTACGGCGTTGGCACGCTCGCGTGCACCGCTTAGCGGAGGCTGACAAGCGGGCCTGCCCCGACGCGTGGCTCGCGCGGATTGATGGGGGCGCGCGTGGGCGGGAGCCATCCCGACGAGCGCGACACGAGGCATCAATGCAGATCGAAGCGGTGCAACCGCGTGCACTGATTGGCTGGTTCGGGCATCACGTGGATCGTGGCTTGGATGTGCGACGTGTATAGCGATCGAACGGCTCAGATTTCGCCACATGGACTGAGTGATGAACAATTGAATAGCTCATGTTTCTCCTTTTAATCCGGAATTAAAACTTACAACTAGTATTTATCCCTCATATGAAATCCGAATTATATGGTTCTTTTTTCTAATTGTTTCTAAAATCATTCTATTCTATTTAATTTTATTTAGATGAAGAACACATGCATGGTTCAACTTTTCTTTTTAATCTATAGTTAAAACTTGTAATTGGTATTTCTCTATCATAATAACTCCAAATTTGATAATTCTTTTTTCTGATTTTTTCTAAAATCATGATCTTTCATTTAATGGCATTATTTTATATTAATTTCTATTTCTTGGATATTTGTCATATAGATTGTTTTATTCCGCTTAAATAGATAATAGAAATAAACATGTTGTTGCAAAATAATTGCTAATTTTACTTCATATTCTCTATTATTATGTCAAACATAAGATTGTGTACAAAATTGAGGTGCATACAAGTTTAAACATATGATCTTTATCATATAGCTTGTTTCTTTTTTATTTTATTCCACCATTGTGAAGTAACACACAAAAATAGTTATCTTATATACATCAATATATTTTTTACATGTAATAGGCTACGTATTAGTTGTCTTGGAGAAGTTTTATGAATTTTGGATCTGATTTACTATTTTCTATATGTTAATTGAATTTCTACATGGTTATGGAAATTAATTCAAAATTGAACTACGAGTACATCTAATATTATACGAAAAATTTCAAAAAAAACATTTGGGCTCAAATTTTCCATTATAGCCCTTGTACTCAACAAAAATGAAAAATTAAATTATTTTCTAAGGGCAATTCAGATTTCTATCTCCAAATTAACACATAATAATTACAATAATTTATAAAAATGGTTAGAAAATTCTAAAAATTGACGGTACGACATATTTTTGGTCGATAAGCTTTCCATAAAAAATTAAATAATTTTAATAAAGTGGAACCGTACATTGTTCACAAATTGATACAACTCTCACATAATTTCTTATAACTTAAGACAAATGTGTCAATTTATGAACAATGTCTTGTCCCACTTTATCAAAACTATTTCATTTTTTTATGGAAGGCTTATGGACCAAAAATATGTTGACATGTCAATTTACAGATTTTTTGACCAAATATAGATATTACTATAATTATTATGTAACATACCAATCCTATAAACCTAAGAGCCAAATTTAAAAATTTGATGCATCATGTGGTTGTGAATTACTTTTAATTGTTTTTGCTTCTTAATCATCTCATCATCACATGTGATAATAGGCCTAGGAACACAAAACAATTAATAT
>CM002477.1:3781662-3801510 GCA_000325765.3 Leersia perrieri
TTTTTAAATATGTGGATTAAATAATTATGTGTTGTTTTGTTTTGCTAAAGTAAATGAATCTTTTTTTCCATATTTTAGAATTGCATTTTTCTAAAGGAAAACGTTCATTTAACTCCCCTTAACTATTTATTGGGTCATTTAACCCTCTAAACTATTATTTGGCTCATTTTACACCCTGACCTATTAAAAATTGCTCACTTTACACCTTAACAATATTTCTTTTTTTTGTTTCTCTTTATACAAGCCATATTTTATGACGAGATTTTTGAAGCTAAAAATAAAATCATTATCAAAGTTCAAAATACTTTTCAATTTTTTTCATAACTATTTACTAAATAACTTTTTCCTTTTCTAAATAAGCAAGAACGCAAGTATGTCATAGATGGGAAGGGTAATACTATCATTTTGGTAATATTTAACGGTCAACTCATTTCAACTAACGGAATTTGAAGGGCACAGAAGGGATTGAAAAAATTTGAGGGGGATAGAATAGATTGAGTAGGGATTTTTCTCTACAATAATAGGTACTCCCTCCATCCCAGATATAACTATATAATTTTGTTTGATGAAGCCGCCTTTGAAGTGCCACTTGCATCAAGAATATTTATAATGACGTTTATTTTAAATTAAAAGAGCTGCGTGATAGTTTGTTCAATCATAAATCTAGTAACATCGTTTGTATGTGATCGATTTTCTGTTTTTTCCTCCATTAGTAATCATACCTTAAAATGTTAGCACTATTATAAAAAGTACAGAAGGAGTAGTTGGCATCACCAACAACCACAGGAAGATATCCCATGTATATGGTCCAAAATGGTTATTTGCAGGGTCCATTTGAAGACCTGTTTGGCAATAATCATTGTGACAAAATAATATACCTTAGCCGTACCTTGATTAGAGATGTAACTGAATCAATGACTAGATGTAACTGAATCAATTTATTACCAGTTGTTTGTTTAGATGGTTGTAATATAATACCAAATATACACTCTCTTTCTTATATCCTAATTCTAACGCTGGCAATTTCAGTCTTGAAGACTCATTTTTTTTTATCAAACTTTAAGACTCATTTTATCTACCAAAGATTCTTTTTTTATTTGCAGACAGCCTTTCCTATATAATTCATGCACGGTAATGTTGAAATAATTGAGCTTTTTAAGTTGCACTGTTGTGTCCCCAATATGTGCCTTTGTTTAGTTTTAATAAATAGTTGTTTATTTTAGTAACAAAGTTTGTTAGCTAACATTACATTGCAAAACTAGGTACCTTGTTGTACTCGACGATGTATGGGATGCATCAACATGGGCATATATCAGTTGTGCTCTGAATGAAAACAATTGCAGTAGCAGGATTATCACAACTACTCGTATAATTGGTGTTGCTGAAGCATCCTGTAGGAATGTTGATGGCACCATATATAAACTAAAACCTCTGTCTTGTGATGATTCGAGAAAGCTCTTTTACAGAAGGATATTCCATTGTGAAGATGGTTGTCCAGCTGAACTGAAAGAAGTATCTGGGAAAATTTTGAAAAAGTGTGGTGGATTACCATTAGCAATCATCACCACAGCTAGCCTATTAGCCAGTAAAGGCAGAAGAATAGATGAATGGTACAGTGTTCACACTTCCATTGGCACCGGATTGGAAACAAACCCTAGTGTTGAAAACATGCGACGTATATTGTCTATTAGTTATTATGACCTGCCTTTGCACCTGAGGGCTTGCTTATTGTACATAAGTATATTTCCAGCTGGTTATATCATTTCGAGAAATCAATTGATTCTTAGATGGATAAGTGAAGAGTTTATCAATAAGCACCTACATGAGGGGAGTTTGTATGAACAAGGAGAGAAGTACTTATGTGAGTTAATTAACAGAAGCTTGATTGAACCAGAAAGCTTTGATACTCATGGCAGAGTACAAACATGTCGAGTCCATGATATTGTACTTGATTTCATCACCTTGTTGGCGGCCGAAGAAAACTTTGTAACTATGTTAGATGACCACCAGCAGTCAACACTTCCAAACAAGGTCCGTCGGCTATGTCTTCAAAACTGTAAAGAAGAACACACAAGATTACAGTTGGAGAAAATGAGCTTGTCACATGTAAGATCACTTATCGCCTTCCATTGCACCAGTAATCTGATGCCACCACTTTCACGGTGTAATGTTTTACGTGTATTGGATTTAGAGAGTTGCCGAGACCTGGAAAATCGTTATATTAAAGACATTGGGAAGTTGGTTCATTTGAGGTACATAGGTCTGAAAGATACAAAGATTACAAACCTCCCAAAAGAAGTTGGGGAACTGCATTGTTTGCAGACACTGGACTTAACACGAACCAGCATAAGTAAGTTACCATCATCTATTGTTGAGCTGAAACAACTTATGCATCTTTATGTTGACATGAATGTAAGGCTGCCTAATGGAATTGGGAGGATGATATCTCTACAGGAGTTGTCAGAAGTTGAGATCAGTTTGTGCCCAAGCATTGCAGAGGAGCTATGCAATCTGAAGGAGCTGAGAGTGCTCCGTTTATCAGTGGAAGGTATATGGGACAAGAGCTACGAGAAACCATTGATCGATTCCTTGCAAAAGCTGAATAAAATCCAATTAGTATCAATATTTGTACCCAGTTGTTCCTTTGATTTCATTCTACAGTTAGGCTACATGCCAAGTAGTCTGCGGCATTTTTTCTCAAGCACCTATGCCATTAGCAAGTTGCCAAAGTGGATCAACTCCAGTATGCTGTCAAGTCTGTCAACCTTGGACATCGTGCTGGAAACACTGCATCAGGATGACATGGAAATTCTTGGGGCATTTCCTTCCCTTCGCTTTCTCCGGTTGGAAGTATATGGAGCCACAAAACAAACAAGATTGGTCATTACAGGCAATGACAGTACATTCTGTGATCTTATGGAGTTCTGGATAGCCAGTCCTGCAATGACTATTGTGTTTTGTGAAGGAGCCATGCACAAGCTTAAGAATCTTGAGATTGTATTCAGTGTGAGGAAGACAAGAGAAGCATTTGGAAATTTCGACTTTGGCCTTGAAAACCTCTCTGGTTCCCTTTCATATATGACAATCAGGTTGAACTGTAAAGGTTCCCACGTTTCTGAGGTCAGAGAAGCTTATGACGCTGTGTGGTGTGCGAGTTCCTTGAGTTACAATCAACGATGCAAAGTTGAGGTGATCCGGCATTTCGAGGATGAAATGGTCCTTGACAGTGGTGAAAACAGTGAGCTTCATGAGCTTGTCGATGTGAACAACGTTGAGATATTGAAACATAAGGTTGTACTGCCCACTCTATATACTATGTGTAGCTTGGTGCAATCTGAACTCTAAACTGTTATAGCCTATCTTCAATTTTCATTAAATGTGCTGATCAATGTCTTTCACGCATTCTTGAACAGGTCGAGGTCACCAAGATTGGTCCATGGGGAGGAAATGGAGGGAGCTTTCGTGATATCAAAGTACCACCTCGCCATCTTGACAGTTTGATGATCTGCAGCGGTTCAGTCATCGATGCACTTGGGTTTTCTTACAAAGATGCAGATGGGAAACAGCACACGACACCATCATGGGGCGGTCTCGGTGGGATCTCCCGAACGGTCAGAATATTCCAAAATTTTGAAGCATAATTAATCTGATTGCATCAATCTTTATAACCATGCTTAGAACCTAGTCATAATATCTCTATAAATAACTTCTTGCAGATAAAACTTGGGGAGTCAGAGGTGGTGACAGAAGTTTCTGGAACAATTGGTTTGTTTCATGGATTGCCCAATGTCATAACATCCCTTAGCATTGTTACAAATGTCCGTTGCTATGGGCCTTTCGGAAATGCAATGGGGACTCCTTTTGCCACGCCTATGCTTGGTAGCAACAATAGTATTGTTGGGTTTTATGGCCGATCAGGGTCATATGTTGATGCTATTGGTGTTTATGTCTGTTCGCAATTCTGAATTTAGACACTCTGCCAGCAAGATATAATACCCACTGTTATGTATCACTTACATCTCATTTGCTTTTTCTATACTTCTTCTAGGCTGCGTACAGAGGTGAGAGTTTGGCACAGTACACTCCTAAAACGCACAGGGAAATAGCTATAGTAATATGCGTACACAAAACGAGGTGCTAAACCGTATGTTTTTTGGAAAAATTTTCTATATGAAAGTTGTTTAAAAAATTCAAATTAAGCTATTTGTCAAGTTTAAAATTGTTAATACTCAATTAATCACGAGCTAATACCATTTATTGTTTTGTGTGCATGATTTACTATAGCATTTAACTGTTTCCAGTTGCCGATCCTGTACCGAATGGCTACTGCCGAACGCAGCCCTAGAGTAGCATTTGGTAAGTCCATAATGGAACAAGGGAGAAAACATAGTAACTTGAGGGCCATTATGGAACAAGGGAGAAAACAGAATGAATCGAGGATAACAAAACCACTATCTGTATTGATAGGAATTCCTATGCATAAGATTTCTGAGTAATGCTTGAAACTTAGCAATAGCATTGGCATTTAGTAGTTAGTTCTGGCAATGAGTGAATGAGTCTTTTAAATTTACCAATGGAAAAAATGAAATTGCTGATGCTTTGTAGTATACTGCTCTCTAAGGTAGAATAATCAGCTGGAGATTGGTATCTTCTTTGCTGGACCATGTGGAAGAAGTTCAGTAGCTAGTTCAGGATTAATAAACAAGTCCAGTTCCTCACTTCTACAATACTACAGAACAACTCATTCGTACCGCTTTATCAGCGTTTGTTAGGTCTTACTCGTTTTGGAGGAAAAGTAGAGGATTTGGATTCCTAGGGATTAATTTCTATGAATGTCATTCGTTTTCTAGGATTAGGTCATAAGAAAACTAAAGAAAAATTTCCCTTTCCTACAAGCTCTAGAGAGAAACATAGGAAAATTTCTATCCACTCCAACCTCACAGAAAATTTCCGTCCACTCCAACCTACAAATTTCCTAAACTTACTCCAAACTGAATAAGTCGTTAGAGAAATACGTGCCCTGACAGGGAGTTTTCACCCACTCACATCCATCATATGCAAGCACCATCATGTCAGTGATAAAAGGCCCATTTAACCGCTTAGTTGACTTTGGCCCTTTTCAAAAGTGAACTTTTCGAATTAATTTGAATTAATTCAAATTTGAATATTAGAATTTGAATAACTCGCTCATCTGAAGTCTAATTTAGATGAAACTCAAAACCTAAATTTTTTCTAAAAATGAGATCTAGCTAATGGAACCATTTTCATAATTTTTAGAAATAAATTTTCAATATGAACAGTGATTTTTTTATTTATTTAGATTAATTCAAATTTAAAACTTTGAAAGGCTATAACTTTTGAACCGTAACTCCAAATTAGGCGAAAACAAGACTAAAATTCATAAAAAATCAAGTATTATCTCGTGGCACCAAAATTGAAATTGTTCATTACTTCTAGAATTTTTTAGTTAGTTTGAATTCAAATTATGTTGTTCGTCATAATTTAGGTTCCGAGCTCGGGGAAGAGCACTTGGAGGAGTCCGACCCAGTGAGCTTGGACCAAGGCAAGTCATTATCATCATCAAACCCTTTCATGTTGAACCTATTATTGGAAATGTTTTGTTTACAAATAAAATTGCATGCTGATGTTATGTACATATGATCATATCCTATTATTATTACGCCATAGTTGATGTTAATTACCTTTACTCCTTTATCAATCTCAATCATTATGAGTCCCTAGTCACTATGACAATTGCTTAGCCGCTATTAGATTTATTCATATTTCAGGACAACATTGTGCTTTATGCACTGATAATCACTTCGGGGAGAAGTGATTAACGAGGTACGTGGTTGCGGGAGCACCACATAGCCAATGGATGTGAAACCTAGAGGTTGGATTAATCACTAATGCAACTACTAATAAGTTTGGTACGGAAGAATGAATGGCATGGTAGACATGTGGTTAGCATGAGCATGTGGTTAACATGTGGTGTAAAGTGGTGTCGTTCCGTCCTAACCAGTTAAGGACCAAGCCATGATGCTAAGCATGAAATGATCCGAGTATGACCGTGTGTTTCTCGAATAGGTATAGACATAATAAAGTAAGTGACCGAGTGGGAGTGATATTAGATCATGGTGGTTGATTGCAAGCGGGGGTTACCAAGGAGGTACCCATAGCTTGAGAATGGAACGCCAGAACTTTTTCACTGCTGGAAAAAGACGCCCAGAGTGCATGAGGGAGAAAGTTCATGGAGTGGTATCGTCACTATGAGAATACTAAAATATTATGTTGTGACATATTCCATGTGTTGGAACTTCCTCTCATGTGTTGGGCAACGTCACAGAGCACGGCTAAAGTGTACATCCACTACAGTGTGAGTAAATCAGTCTATTCGAATAGCCGTGCTCACAGTTAAAGAAGCACGGGACATGTATTACTGTTGGCTAGGAAATTTGACTGAAATGGTGGGAAGGAAGTATGAATTACCTTTGACGACTTCTTAGGGGATGAGAAAGGGCCGTCAAATGGAAGTGTTAAAAAGGACTGGTATGGGCAACCTATCCCAAGGATGGGATATGGTCGACAGAGCCATACCGGAGATACAAACTTGGAATAAAACTTGATACAATTCCTTGCTAGGTCATAGGGTTTGAGCTAATATTTTGAGTGAAATATTGAGCAATTGAAATGCCAAGCCTACCTTTGATAATTCCCTTGCATATTGCATCTTGGTGTTGGTGATGACTTGCTGAGTACAGTGGTACTCACCCTTGCTTACTTAATATCAGAGGATGTTGGTGACCACGATCTGTACGACTACGACGTCGACGATGGAGTTGAGGAGGGTGGCGTCTAATAAGTTACCTCAGTTGTCGCTTGTGGTTTAGGCATTACGCTCACTACTTCTGTTGTTCTGCTTATTCTGTTGTTGCTTGTACTTCGAGCCCTGTGGCGCTAAGAACTTTATCATAATGGCGTACTTGTAGTAATTAATAAGACTTACGTGTATGAGAAATTTGATACTATCAACATTTGTATTCGTGTGTACCAATTACTGATCTAGGGATTGGTATGGTAAAATGCGGAGGTTTCCGGATTCAAAAATCCAGGACCGACAAAGTTGGTATCAGAGCCATATGACTATAGGATAAACCAAACAGACGCCTTACCCGTCAATAGGAAAAAGCAAGGGAGTAATCCATATTTTATATACAAATATTTTGGAAACACAAATTATTCTTATCCACTACTGTCTGATTTTTTCAATTTTTTTTTAGATGTCGGAGACTACACCTATTGGAGGATGGAACCCCGTGTTTCTGGACGCACCAGAGGGATTCGTGTGGGAGCTGTGCAAGCTCATGACTTGCCTGCACAACTCACGAACCTTTATTTAGAGTGCAGAGGCACCACTTTGGGGAGCGTGAGGAGTGGAAGGCGTTGGTGCTGATATGCCCCCACACTCTAGGGTCATCCCGATGGACCTACTCGACTAGGTTTTGTCGTGACACTGCTGAGGCTGCCGCTAAGGATGCAACTCGTGAGGCCTTCATGGGCCTTAACGACCACCAATGAGCAGAGGCTATTCAGACCCCCTTCACTCACCACGTGTATCGTCTAGATAAGAAGATACACAGTTAGGTGTGGGACACTCCCTGCTGCTACAACCGCCTTGCCATTCATCAGGCACAATCGGTGTTGGCCGCTGATCACCACTATGAGAGCACTCTGTTTGAGTTGGAAGCTTACCAGGACCACATAGTTGACTTAGAGATCGATATGCATGATCTCTCAGACAGTTACAAGCTGTTACAGGAGGAGCACTCTGTTGTGCAGGCCGAGAGGGACACACTGAGAAATGAGGTAGAGGCCAAGACCCAGCAGCACGAGTAGTTGTAGGTGGACTATGATGTCCTCCTCAAGGAGTTAGACACGCTGACACTTCAGTGAAAACAGCTAGAGGAGCTTTAGGTCCGTAGCACCGAGTTGGAGCTGTGGCAGTCCAGTACTCTTGCTTGCAACAGGAGTACAATGTACATGGGGCAGAGATCCACACCTTGTGAGAGATGATTGAGAGCACTAGACAGGAGATTGAGAAGTTACAGGCAGAGACCCAGTCAGCCCGTGCCGAAAAAGATTACCAAAACCCTAGCTGCTGCTCGCGTCGTCCAGGGGGGCGACTCGGGCGGATTGTTGGTATTTCTTATGATCACAGAATACATCCGCAAGCATATGGAATACTGGTGTAGCACTTCACCTTCGGGTGACCCCAAAAGGATATCAAACTCAGGAAACATGTGTAATCTACCTAAGGCTAAGGTTATCCAAGGACAACAATCACTAGTAGGATAGGCTAGGCTAGAGAGGACTTTCTACGTGTTTTAATTACCCGAGCTAAGTTAAAGGTAATTTTCTATCTCTTGCTTCGGGCACCGACCCCTGCTGGTCTGCCACCGTGGTTCTGGCTATAGCTCTATGATGTATCCGAACGTGGAGGAATATTAGGACGAGATTCAGGGCTGCCACCACCTGCCGTCTACCTCTGACAAATCCGTGGGATACACAACAAACAAAGGTAACATCTAACCTAGACACCACGTCTAAGTTATTAATTACCACTCCAGTACTCACGGAGGAACTTCCTTCTTTATCCAGAGTGCTAGTAGTAGAGCACTTAGTACGAATACTAAACATTGAACCCGCAAAGATAGAAATATATCTCACTCAGACTAAGTAATTAAATAACATAAGAAAGGATATCGAATGCTTACTTTATAGAAGAAGTCTTCTCCGAACCCGGCAGAGTGTACTGATAGCTTCGGTACTCCACCGGAACTACTCCTAGAGAGCTGCATCCACCGAGGTAGATGTCAGAGAAGCGACAGACAAACGGGCACTCCTCCAAAGCTTCCCCTCACTCTCTACCTATTCTAAGCTACATGAGAGCCTCTTGTA
Source organism: Leersia perrieri (assembly GCA_000325765.3). Taxonomy (NCBI): domain Eukaryota; kingdom Viridiplantae; phylum Streptophyta; class Magnoliopsida; order Poales; family Poaceae; genus Leersia; species Leersia perrieri. The sequence continues at coordinate 3,790,621 of CM002477.1, forward strand.
ATTCAGCTCAAGTGTGTTGTGGTGTGTGAAGTGAAGTGAGTTTGATCCTCCTTATATAGAGCTTGATGGCGGCAACTTCTGATGAGAAATAACCGCAATGCCCCTGGAACCGCCATCAACAACAAATCAGGACTCGCCACGTGGAAGCACGCAGTGAAGCGGCGCCAGAGTGGTTCGGCCGAACTCAGTGGTTTGGCTGAACCGTGACTAGGCCCCGTTTTCGTCCTGGACACTCATTTTGGGCCCCTCAATACATGGGTAGGTGCAATTGGCCTTTTTGAAGATGTTTAATTGGGTTTTGGGGCTCCAAAACTCCATTAGTTCACCGGCTCCAAAACTCCAGAAGTTCACTTGCATACAAATATTCACTAATACTTATGGAAATGGTCAGAAATTAACCCTACCACTGGGTTGGATGGTTTATTATGTCATTTTATGCAGGTGTTGACGGCGTTAATTTGGTACTTAACAGACGTCAACACGGATCTGCATCACGTCGAGTGCCCCACCGCTGACGCCGCCTCCTTCGGCCCCCGTTCCTTCTCGCCTCCGGCCTTCTAGCCGGTGGCAAGGAGAAGCGAAGGTCCGTCCTCTAGCAGATCTACTGCTTTGTTAGTTTTCTTTTCAGTTTTTTTTCTTTTCCTCTACATTAGTCAGATTAGGTTTGGATCGTCGATTCGATGTTTTCGATCTGGCTTTCTACTTTGTACTGATATTCCTCCAGGAGATTCATTGTCCTCTTTGAGAGCAGCGTGTTCTTCATGAAGGGATCAAGATACGTTGGCCTTGTTCTTTTTGGGAGGGATCCATCTTTTCTCTCCTCCAGTGGAATTATCTTTCCGGTCACTGGTACTACTACTGGCGGCGGCGGATGTACCCTTGGTTACCGTTGGTGATGGCTAGCAGCGGGACAGATCTTATGTTCGGTTCAACCTTTAGAAGATATGGCCAATATGCTTTCGACGCCTTTTACTCCCTATAATGGTTTAGCATACAATGTCTCTTTTGCGGTCTCTATAATGGTGGAGTCTTCTAGTGGTTGTGACTACGACTCTTGAGTCCAGATCTAGCGAAGTTTCATGGCGAAGGATTCTTTAGAAGCAGTGGATGTTGTCGGATGCAGTGGATAAAGATCTAGTGGCATGCTTCAATGTAATTTTATTTTATGTTAAAGTCTCCGTTGTAAAAGGGGTTATATTTTAATTAAATCCAGTCCCTTTCTAAAACTTTGTCATAATGGCATACTTGTAATAATTCGTAAGACTTACGTGTATGAGCAATTTGATACTATCAATATTTGTATTCGTGTGTACCAACTACTGATCTACGGATTGGTATGGTAAAACACAGAGGTTTTCAGATTAAAATATCCAGGGCCGACACTTTGTTATACGGTCCCCAAAATCACAAAATAGATTACACTATTTAGTGTCAACTTTTAATGTTCATAGCTATCAAATAAAATACAAAATAATAAATTACCGTATAAATCACACAAAAAAGGACCAGCACAATGCATCCTTTGTATGTATGTTAAAAAATTCTTCGGATTTTTATGTATTATTTAGTATGCGTATAACTGTTAAGAGTATGAACCTGTTGGCGAAGAGGAATGTGAACTTGTTACTGACTGACTAGGTTGATAGCTTTGCTGAGCAAGCGAAGTTTCCCACTCTGACCACATTAATCCTATATTTTTATACAGGCAATTTTTTTTGCAAATTTTTATTTGTTGAATACGTGGATTAATTTATATAAATGTGGAAATGATAGAATTAAATGACCTAATTACTTCTTAATTCACTTGAAATTTAAATCCTCTACTGTTTGTAACCAACCTTACAATTGCTTTAAGAGAGTACTTTAAGATCATGCTTACTTCAGATGATAATGTCAAAAAAGGGGTTGATTGATACCTGCTAGCAATACAGATTCCATGCCTGCTAACAGAGCCAATTTAGATGCATATATGGTAAAAGTTTGTCTCGCTAGTAGAGCGGAAGGTTTACGGCACAGGAGAATGTGCTCTTGTAACGAACAGCGGACAATTAACGGCGCAAATCAGCAAGGATGAATGAACTATGACTAAACTAGCGCTATTTATCATTGTTACTGTTATTAAATTCTTCCCTCTTTTTCACTAGAGAAATGGATTAAAGACGCAGGATTTATATTTACAACTCAACAAAGCAGGCTTGCGGTGGTGCTAGCTGCAATCAAAAGGAGACCGCATCTGGCCTAATGGCAATATATAACGGCTTCATAGTGAGCAAGGCGACGAGCGGACGAAAGGAAACAGTTGGGGGTGCGATGCTGTATTGTTGTGACGGGGTAACTCATGTTAATTTGGAGGTGCTTAGGTTCGAATTCATTCATACATCGACACACTGCATTATCAAGGCCTCATCTTCTCTGCACGACATAGCCGAGCGAAGGAACTAGGAGTCAGCTGTCTGGAATGGATCCAGCCATTGGTAGGGGCAGGGCGGCAGAGGGCAAGATCGGTCAAAGATGGATGGATCGATTATGGGATTGGGGAAGTTCAGGATGCTTTCCAAGATCACCTCAGTTCTGCGTGTGTTTTTATTAAGTGGTAAAGCAAAGAAAAAGTAGTCTTCTAGTTACTTACTTGTTTTTCTCCTTACAGATTTGTTATTCAATTATTCATGTAATTTTTGCCTAGGTATACTCAGTTGAGGATATAGAGACTTATTTCTATTTGTCATCTTAAAAAATTATAACCCGACAACTCAATGCAACTAGTGAGATATATGGCGATCCCTCGACATTCACACATTAGTAATCTATATTTGACTAGAAGGTATCATAAAACCAACTCCATCTTTGCTGAATGAAAAGGTGTAATACATTCTGTGCACTAACAAATTTTGCACACAAACACGCAAATCGTCGATATCAAAATTAAAAAAGAAAAACAAAGATACACTTTGAACACACCTCCGTGCATTCACATCGTCACGCCAACACCAAAAATATCAAGACGAAAATTCGAAACTGACACGCGCAAACAATACACAAGCACAAGCAAATTCAGAAGTACTCCACCCGATATAACACGCCTCCGTGTATGCATGTGGGATCGGTTAGTTAGACGTAGCACTCGTAGAGCTTGATATCCATCTTCAGGCGGAAGTACTCTAACCCGGCCGAGGCCTCGTCGGTGCTGAGCGTGGCGATGCCACGCGTCATGAAGAAGTCGCCGGTGCCACCAACAACAGAGATGTCCCTCGTCTTCTCCGACATGAGATCAGCGCCCATGAGGTTGATCGTGCCGTGCCCGTGCGCCGTGGAGTTGAACACGAGGGAGAAGGAGAACCATGCGTTGGGCGCCTCCTTCCTGTCGTAAAAGTACATCCCCTGCGCCCGCACAGCAGCCGTCTCGTTGAGGGACGGTGGCAGCGCTGTCCCCTCCGTCACCGGGTCGTTGAACACCACCATCTCGCCGAAGAAGTAGCCGGGGTCAGCCACCGCAGTGCTCAGTGCCGTCGGCTTGGTGGCCGCCGCCGACGTCGAGTTGGACGTGCTGTTGCTGTAGTCGTAGATGATGTCGTGGAGGTACAACCTCATCTCCTTGCATGGCTCGTCGTAGCTGGACACGAAGCTCCTTCCGTGGCGGCGGCCATGGGCGACGCCAGCTGAGCAGCTGAGGCCGAGCACAACGATGGCGGCGGCGATCAGAGACGGCTTGGTCGACCAAGTTGCCATCGGTCAGGCCTTGCACTAACTGTTAATCAGTTATCTAAGCTAGCTAATTGAGCTTGATCAGACAGTGATGAGCTCGAGAGAAACTAAGATAGACAGTACTTGTTCAGTTGTGATTTGAACCTCGAGTTGTGCATGGCTATTTATAGAGATGGGAAAGGGAATATACAATATAGACATGTGTCCTAGTGATGAGTACTGAACCACTGTATCCCAAAATGGTAAATTTTTTATTCCCAATGTTCCTAGTTGTTAAGATAGAAAGAGGAAGTGCGATGTACGCAAAGAGATACTATTGTTACTACTGTTTGCTTTGCTTGATTCGGACGCTCACAAATATAATAGATATGCGTGCTTGCTGTGTTTTCCATATGAGCATGCACGAGGCCCATACCTTATACCCATATGGAATGAACAGTGTGATCGATCACTGCCATGGTATCAGATAATGATCAACATATGGACGAAGCACGCATCAGTCCCCGCAATTCGGCACAAGCCGGTAACTAAAGCCTGAAGCTTCTGTTAATCCCTTATGCCCTTAAGGACGGCATGTTTGGCTATAACTGTTCTAGCAAGCACGCAAAATGTCTAATATGGCTAATAGCTTGTTCGGTTAATCCTTACGACGAAGGAATTAGGTCGAGAAAATTGAGTGGACTAATTCCACACCTTTAAATTGCTTTCAATCGCCATGGGAGAGGTAAAATAACAAAAGCTAGCTCTTAGAGTGCATTGTTAATGTCATGAATAGCACTTGTATTCATTATAGGAACACTAGTCACAAATATATACATGTACATGTGTGGAAAAATATGCACAAAACCTCTTATACAATGGGGAAAATAAAAAAAACACACACATATACAATCGGCATGTTCTTCCCTCTTACTTTTACTTTGTCAAATACTCATTCTTTAATAGAAATATTATTCTGAGTACTTGAGTTTACTTTCGTAAGATTTACCTCTCAGTTAGTTCCTAGTCGAATATGGGATTACTGCTTACTATAAACAACTCTCTTATACTAATTGCTTGGGTGCTTAATTAAAACTTGAGTAGTAATTAATCTGCTTAGGCAAGATGTCTAGGTAGTTAATTTCCAGTAATTGCTGCACATCCCACAGTTAGCATAGAGGTGGTGACAGCCCTCAAGATCACATAGTCCTCCTTGTCTGAGTGTGTAGTAGCTCACTAGAACCTAGGGCAGCGACTCACTAGAGCTCGAAGTATCTCGGCTAGGATTAAATAATCTTCCTGTAGACACTATCTCTTACGAGTAAACACTCTCAACCCTTCGGCCTATCATTAGCTTGTGTCCTTGGATGAACTAGAGTAGGGTTAGTCACACTGCTCTCTATGGATTCGATACCCTAGGAATACTTCTTAGGGGAAGTGCTACAGAGGTATTCCGTTCGCTTGCGGATTTATTCCGTGGACGATAAGAATTACAAACAGTCTCGTCAAACTTCGTGTACATTGGCTATCGGTACTTTCTTGATTGTTGATCTACACGTCGTGTATCATATATATCGCCAGATTCAAGATCAACCTTGATATATTTGCATCGGTTCATCTTAATTAGGACTTTCTTGGTTAGTTCCAATATTCTAATTAAGATGCTAATTAGGACTTTCTTGGTTAAGTCCGATATTCTAATTTGGTTACTACTGATCATAATATATTAAGGCAGTGCTTTATACGACGCGATATATCTACCATCATATGTGCTTTCAATCGGTTTATTTAGATCAATTAGTGATAAACTTGGTGCAAGCTATCTCGACCCCGCTCGATCCTTCGGACTAAGATTAGAACTAATCGGTTTAGATACATCTGTAGTTAGCATATTTGATTCTATCGGGATTTCAGCCGATAGTTTATCTTTAATTTATGTTCATGTCATAAGCTCCACCGGCTTATTCCTACTTCATATAGCCGATGCAGATTTACACCAACTCGACAGCTGATAACAAAACTCTTGTTATCGGGTACTCGTCATCGGCCCAGTGGCCGATGACACTTGGCATCTAACTTTAATTTTTCTCTTCTTGTTGATTGCAGGATCAAATCAACTGGCACGCCCTGAACCCGATTTTTAGGACCTGCACTAGAGTTAAGAAGATCTCTCAGGCCTTCAATGTGAAACACGTGTAATAAAATTTCACGTCAACAGAGCCTTAGTCGAGTACTATTGGGTATGTACTATCCATAGCCCTGACAGTTGTCTCATACATATATATGTTTCTATTGGACCAATTAATCTTATTTTTAAGGACAGTAACTGTTATACACACGGTGCAATAGACAACTTATTGTACACGATGTCTCATATAATGTCTCTAGATGACGTGGAGAAAAATTACTGCTGTGTTAACCATCGGACATGCCCTAAGTAAGTAGTAGTGGATGTGGTAAGAGGTAAATGGTGATGATGGCTTTGGAGCCTGGGAGTCCAAGGTTTTCTTCTGTTCCCGTGGCAGACTACACTAGAGGTAGAAGGGGTTCGAGTGACATAAAAGGCCATTAAACTATATTTTGCTCATATCACTCAGTTTGGTTATCATACCAAATTAAGTTAGTTGCGCATGATGACCACATTTATGACCGAAATTCTCAGTTTTTTGTCTCGCTTAATTAGTTCTACTAGTTGTCCACCCGTGCCTTGCACGGGGAATTGTTTTTAATATATTCAGATATTTAAATTATTAATCGTATCATATATTGAATGCATTTGTTGTGTTTTGGATTATAGTAATTTAAATTAATTTGGTCCTATATCAGTTACAACCCACTGATTAAATTACCTGTCTAAGATGGCTCCAACTAAAAATTAAATCATAATATAAGAAATATTGTATATTATATTGTTGTATAGTTAAAATTAAAGTGTTGGTATTTGGTAGTATGGTAGTCTGAAACATAAGATTGAATCCACGGTATTTTCAACAGCATATTTTTTGACACAATTTTTTGTTACAGTCCATACATGTGATAATTCATCAAAACAACTCCTACAAATAGATTTTTTTAATGTGGGAGCTCCGAGGAGTGCTGAATTAGTATAGTCCAATTAATACTCAATATATTATATTATAGTACTTATTCTTCAACCACACCGTTTGACTCAAACTAACTGAGTGTTTGTAAAAAAAATGAAAGTATGCTACACATAGTGTTTTTATGAAGTTTCAACAAAAATATTTTGAAGTATATATTTTCCAGATAGTTTGTTGGCTTGAAAATCTATTTAGCATGAATACAAATGAGTGGGCTAACAATACCACAAATATTCGTGACAAACTGAATTAAACTATCCGGCCGGTTTGGAAAACCTTCAAACTGAATTAATGCGGATCGAATACTCAAACGGCTGTAATACGGTAACGGTATATGGTAGAAGACGATACGGACGTATCCGTGTGGCGCGACATGTTGGTCAGAGATTTGACGTAACATATTGGGCAACAGAATCAACTAATTTCATTGGATTTAAGAGGCCCACAACATATAATCCTAGTCACGTATGCCAGAAAAATTAGATGTAACAAATTATTTTGACCGATTTAATTTTAAGAGGCCCACAATGTTTAAAACAGATTAATCTATGGTTTATATTGCATGATCTATTTATTCGACGGTCAGATCTTTCTGTTTAATATGGGAGCTTCTAGACAATGTCCAATTAGTATATGTATAGATAGATTCGCTTTTCTAGTGTCGGTCAATTATACCCTCTTGATACTCCAAATCTATGTAGCCAAGAGTAGTGAATTAGTCACACATGCTATCATTTGCTATATATCAGTTTTGAACAACCTTTGTGATTCGGTCAAACAAATTATTATTTTACGTTCTCTTATGATAAACAAAAAATGTAACTCAATGATGCTCATCGAGGACTCATAATATGAAGATATGGTCATCAAATAATAGCATCTTTCGGAGAAAGGTAACAAATAATAGAGCAGAAAGGAAACAAATTATTCCCAGGAAGACTGGAAGAGTGCACTACCGTGCAAACACCAAACCAACATGCATACATAAGAAGGGGGAAATAATGTTTTCTGCTAGACGAACTCCAGCATGAAAAAAAACTCACATTATTTCAAGACAACCGAGTATGCCATTCATTAGGCCCCATTGGGAATTTCGCGGCTCCTCCCTTATTTTGATTTTGAAGCTACAATATCATTAGAGCAAGGAAAAGGCAATTAACTACAGAGGAAAGTTGAACAAATATATATATTCAGAAAATACATAAATGAAAACGTAAAATTAATACTCTATCCATCGAATTTTAGGTTGTTATTTTTCCATAAATACAAGGGAATTGACTGATCAATCAATTTTCATTCATGTTTTTTTGACATACCTCTAATTATCCTGATGCCAACCATCAAATGGGGAGCATTTGAGTTGTCCATCACACGTTCAATAAGAGATAGTTTAGTTTTCTTTTACATCTATAATCTTTATATCAAATGAAAAAAAAAACTTTTATATATACTAGATGAACCCCCATAAGTTGCCGCGGGAATATACGTACAACAACAATATAAATGATACTGTTTTACTGTATGACCTTAATATAGTCTGTACTCTTGTGAATTAATGAAGCATATGTAAATTTAATATGATATGGACCATGTATGGATTTATGATATACAACTAAAATAAAATAGTATAATATAGCTATATAAGAGAAATTAAGAAGCAAGACTACTTGGACCGTAGATTGATCACCCAACACTAAAAATAGTTGATATGACGTCGCTTAATGGAAGACGATAGAAATAGCATTAACTACACTAAATGAGAATCGACTATTTATGCCTTTTTTTTTTGTGTTTATTGGAAGTAATTTGTAATAAACAGACAAATTATTGGAGCAACTTATTATAATCTAAGCCAGATTTGTAATATGATAAACTCAATTGGGTGAGCTTTTTCTATATTATTGGGTTGAAAATTACCCACAGTATCATTGCTCTCCCCTTTTGACCTACAACCCCAATAATTCACTCTCCAATAATCTAGGAAAGAAACAACATATTCTACTACAACTTATCATGATCCAACTTATAGCAATCTAGTTAAATAATCTAGATTACAATATATATAGATTTGAGGAGGGCTACAGATTGACACGCATTAAGATCAGGAAAGATGATAAAGGAAACAAAAATTGCAGTTACGCGATGTGGAGGAACTGTTTAATGGAACTGCAAGAACAGACAAGAAAAATTATATCAGTACGACCGTAATCATATCTTTGAAGGTTGATCGAAGATGTTTAGTCATCGAATTTCTCATGCAGACTGTTAGTGACATCGCAATTAGTAAAAGAACATTATGAAAAGTTCGCCTATTCTTAAAGCATTCCTGATGACATGATGTTATTTTGGCCCATATATATAGATACACTCTACTAATTTCTGCGAATGTTATACGCATGGCTGGGGAATATTCAGCAGATAAAAATATTGCATCCAGAGAATCAACAAGGCAGGCGATTGCGTGAGATATAGGAACTTCTTGCTGACGCAAGTATTCTGCCATTTTACAATATCACATTACCTAGCGGCGCGCCGTCGAACCTCATCATCCTCCGCGGCGGGCAGTACGACTCGGCGGGCGTCACCGACGCGTTCTCGTCGAACTCGGCGCACGGCAGTTTTGCCGGCAGTGTCACGGCGCCCGCCATTGCTGGACCGTGCTGTGCCGTGGCAGTCTGCACGACGACAGCTGCCAGAGCGACGACGAGTACTGCCAAGATAATGCGCGCCATTGCTCAAACTGAAGAATCAAGATCTCTGTACTTGTGTACACCTGTGCTGCTCATCGAGTTTAATTCTGTCCCGCTCTAACATATTTATACGCAAAACCCAAGAGAGGTATATGGACATATGATGTCGTGATGGCAACTAATATCTTCTAATCTTCGCCCATCCTGTGAACAGTGGTCAATTGTGCCATCGATGCAGTTCCAATGCATACGTGTTACCTATTTCGTGGTTTTGACCGTGCACCGCATATCCCGGAACCATATCGATCTGCTTCGGGACAGATGGAGTACATATTTTAATCAAACTTGAAGATCAAACAACTAGTTGCAATTGAGTTGTCATGCACTGATTTGCACAAATACTATTGTTACTTGCAGTGGTTGTATAATGTCAATAGAAATATAGAGTAACGGGTCAGTCTAATCGGCGGCACGGCGAGCACATGTCAAGAGCGGCGCGGCTCTACCCTACAGCAACAACCACATATACTCCGTACGTATAATATGAATAGCCCACGTGGTCGTTCCTTCACGATTCCTCTTCCAGCACATCGATCCAAGGGCCTAGCTTTCTTTTTTCGTCCAATCTATCACTAAGCCAAAAATGGATTTTCGAACAGGCAAAAACCATTTTTACGGTCGGGAAAGCCAAACGCCCACTATAAGTTGGTCGCCAGTGATATCACTGAGCCTATGAGTTAATGGACTCGTAGAAATGCATGTTTCTGCTAAAAGCACTTTTAAAAAAGGCAAATATTATTAACTTTATAAAAGCAAATACTGCCAATAACCAAAAACAGTATATATACACGTACATACTCTACGTATCGGGTATTCTTCCACAACTAACACATTAAAAATGTCTCCATGTAGTGCATACTACGTATTCTAGTATATACTATCGCAAGCACATGACGGGTCTGCACTAAACGGTCCATCAATATTAGTTTCAAAATTAAAACTGGTAATCTTTAGTCCCGGTTTAAAATTAGTCAGAAGGCGGGAAAATTTAGTCCAAGTTGGTATTATCAACCGAGACTAATGATCTTCTTTAGCCTCGGATGTCAACCTGTCAGGTGGAGGCAGGCGGCGGTTGCGTATCCGGGGCTAGAGGGGGTTACGACCTAGGACTACAAAGCATATCTCCGGTAGTGCTGCTAACAAAAACAACCTGAGAGGATCTGAATGAAGATGGCACTTTCAAAATTCAGAAAAGTTCGGTGAGCTGTTATGGTATTTTCAGCACAATAACAAATAAAAAAGCAAAAATAACCAACAATTGGGTAATGGATACTACATATTAGAGTGTACGAATAGTGTTCCTTTATACATATACATATACATACATACATATATATATATATATATATATATATATA
>CM002477.1:3801610-3818116 GCA_000325765.3 Leersia perrieri
TGAGCTGTTATGGTATTTTCAGCACAATAACAAATAAAAAAGCAAAAATAACCAACAATTGGGTAATGGATACTACATATTAGAGTGTACGAATAATATGCATGTGTATATATATATATGTATACGTATATATATATGTATATATGTATACATATATATATACATATATATACATATAAAAAATGATCATATGTGTATGTGCACCAACAATCTGCATCATTGGTGTGGAATCAATCAAGATCTCGATCGTTGGTGTTAAGTGTAGCTTATAATGAGTAAATGAATGCTTTCGAGATTATATTTTTGAGATTATATAATCTGAACATTATATTTTTTTGAATTTATAATCTGAACATTATATTTTTTAAAATTATATTTCGAAACTATATTTTAAAATTATAATCTGAATATTAACTTTTTTATCGCGTTTTAGGTACATAATATATGCTTTCTCTCTAATCTATCTGGGACACGTGTCACCCAATCCACGTTGGTGCAGATGCACATATAGTCATAAAATACTGCTCATATATATATATATATATATATGCAGGATTTTTTGAGCATATGTGCATCTGCACCAACATGGACACAGTGACACATATCCTTGATAGATTAGAGAGAGCATCTTTATTTACCTAAAACGCGATAAAAAAAAGTATAAGTGAAAAATATAAAACATGTACTATGTAGGGATATATAATTTCGAAAAATATAATGTTTAGATTATATAATCTCGAAAACACTCATTTACTTATTATAAGTTAGACTTTACACCAATGGTCAGATCTTGTTTGATCCTACACTAATGATGCAGATTGTTGGTGCACATGCACATATGATCATTTATCAGGCGGCCACCAAGGCCCAATGGGCCAGTATACTATGTATAGATCATACCCCCGTGTCTATAACATCGACAACTTATACTTAGGTACTCCATCCGTCCATAAATATATGTATAGTCAAATTCTCGGTAATATCAGCGTCGTATTGACGCTAGAATATAAAATAAAAGGACACCTCATATATAGTTGCATTCTATTCAGAACTTGCAGTCACAAAAAGATGAATATTACATAGGCATGGGTTTTTAATTCCATTATTTATACGCTTCTATAATAGTCATAACGAATTACGTTTAGTTTAACCAATGTCATTCTATTGATCAGAAGAAGTTCAGAACTGCATAACTTAATGATTCCGCATTCAGCACTATTAGCTTAATTTGACCAACGTCCATAAGTGGATTCCATGTCGCGAGCCCGTCGTCGTTTGTGCATCAAGCGACAAACCAGCACCGAGACCACGGCCGCCGAGGCCGCCACTGACCCGAGCACCGCCAACAATATCACCAGCCACGACGTCCCCTTCTTGCCGCCGTCGCCGCCCAACCTCTCCACGGTCAGCTCCCAGTCCCTGACTCCAACGATGATGTCCCGGATCGCCGCGGCAAAGAAGCCGACGAGCGCGGTCTGGGTGCTGGTGCGGCCGCCGGCAAGGTACAACGGCATTTTGAGGAGGGCTCCCGGAGGCCGTGGCTCACCGGCGACGGCGACGTACACCGAAAGTTGGTGCACGACGGCGTTGTACTGGACCCACACGGTTGTGCTGCTCGGCGCTGTACGGTTGGGCGTGACGGTGACGTTGAGGCCGTACGACATCACCGTGCCGACACGGACGTTGACGAGGCTATTAGTGGCGTTGCCGTCGTCGCCGTCGCCGTCGTCGGCTGGGCCGTAGATCGGCGGTAACCTGTGGAGGAGGACGACGAACGCGACGGGAGGATCACGGGAGGAGATAGTGAAGCTCGTGTTGAAGGAGGCCTCGTGTGCTGGCGCGCCGGCTGAGCCAGTGGCGTCGGGCCAGACGTCGATCGTGTCGGAGAGGAGGAGGAAGCCCTCGGAGACGTTGAAGTCGTGGGGGAATTCGGAGTCGAAGAGGAGGCGGGCCGTGGTGAGGACGGTCGTGTTGGTCGCGGCGATGAGGCTGTCGTCGCGCGTCGTTGTCGCGTTGAAGGCTGGGTAGCTGTACGACACAACGTCGCCGTCGGCCGCCGTCGCCGTCCCGGCGCAGAGCAGCAGAGCTAAGACTAGCAGCAGCATCGTGCAGTGGATAAGTTATCGATCGATTGATGCGGACACGTGAGATACTACTACGTTTAATTTATAGCTAGCTAGCTTAGCTTCGATTGGGAGCTCAGATTAGTGGTGTGGTCAAACAGTTTGAAAATTCAGGGTCTCAAAGCTGATGTTTGGTCAAACTAAGCGATGTAGCTGGAGACAAATCAAATGAATTGGTTATCTCTGTTCAAGTAAAAGCAGAGGAAATAGAGACACGGTACGACGTTCGATCACGGTTCAGAGATCATTGGAGAGTCAACCAAAGGTTCACTACCATCGCTTTTGCGTGGTCTCTCCATTATCCTTTTGACCGATGTTTCCAATTAGTAACACAAACACATACACTAATCATTCTTTAGAAGGAGGGAGTAACCAGGAAATAGTTAAGAGGTTTTTATGATTAGCAACAATTACAAAATCGTGTACTTCTATGTTATTTATATTTCTAAATTACCTTCGTGGGCTAGTTCGGTTAATCTAAAAAGATTATAAAGGAGAAAGAATAATTTCATATTTTAGAGACGAGATGGTGATATCTGTTTTATGGCGGCTTTGTTAATAGTCTTTTTTTTAATCAAGTTGTATGATTTTGTAATACGTTGTTAGTCATGTAATCTCTATAATAATTAACTTTTCCAAAGCGGTGACCGGAATCAATTTCGTTATTAAAAAAAAGGTCTTCCCTCCGAATCCTCCCTCGGATAAAACCTTAGCAAATTAATGGTGGACGGGTAGGTAAAATGGTAATTCGCTAGCACCATGGAATATCGCTGTTTTTTTCCTTCATTCCACCTATAGCCGGCAGCCGCCGGTGACCCACCACACACTCACGTGTAGAAACACAGCAGTAAACGTCAAAGAGTAATGCTTCGGCGCTCAGTATTATAAATAATCTTAACCATTCGTTTAATAGGATACATTAGTCATTTACTAATAAGTCAACGAGGTAAGACTATCTTTTCTGTTTTTCTCTATTTCCTGTTTATCTTCTTCCTGAACAATGGAACCCATCAAATCTGGATCGACTACGAACCGATGGCTCCCATGCCATCGCTTCGACGCCCCCCTTTCCATCGCTTTCCACACTACCACTTCACGGTTTTTACCCTCTTGGACATACCCTTAAAATTTCTATCCTCAAAATATTTGGCAGTATAAATACATAGATCTAACGGTTAATATTATTTTATACTGTCGTTAGAGAGCACTGGAGCAGATACCTAGCTTGGTCAAATGGTACATGAAAATAATTTCCCACCCATCCATCGAGCTAACCTTTTCATCTATTCTTACTGCCTAGTTCAATTTTAACCTTTCATTCATTTCTTTATTCCAACTTTAGACATGCCCTTCTATTGGTTTTTTACCAAGGCTATATACATTGTCCGTACCTGCAAGGTGATTTAATCAGAAAATAATAATTATTATCCTGTTATTGCCAATATTTATATAGCCTTTTAGTTTCTACATATATCTTTGAGCAAATTTCACAAAACCCACCTTAGTTGATTCTCATTAGTTGATTCAAAATACTCATTTCTCTTGTCTACTAATCTTTTTCCGTCAATTTTGCATTGCAATATTAAAATTGAATATAATCCAACAAATTGAGATGACAATATGTTAACTATATAGACAAACACTTAAATAATCAAGAATAAACACATGTTAAAAAGTAGGTGGCATGTATATATACTTAAAAATATCTCATACATTTTTCATACTTATATATAAATCTAAATATTAGCCAAGTTGGTGATATGAGCGTATACCTAAGGTTTCTTGTAACATTATGCCTCAAAACCTGCGGTTTCATCAAACAAATTGTAAAATCCATGGTCTTGTGATTATAGGTGCCCCGAAACCTGGGGTTTTGTGAAATTTGCTCTATATCCTTTTAAAGAAGACAAAATCTTTGTCCAGTATATATTGATATAGAAGAAATAAACTATATAAGAATATGTAAAAATGTAGGCCCTTAAGTTTAGTTGCTCTTGCCTTCACACATGCTCTTGCTTCCTTTTTTATACTACCTCCGTCCCAAAATGTAACCATTTGTTGATCAAGACACGGTCTTCGAGATGCTACTTTGACCAACAATATCTATATAAATAAGTTGATTTAAATAAAAAGTTGTATATTATAGTAGTTTGTTTAAGGATAAATATACTAATATAATTTTTTTCTAATCGATCTTATTTATTTTTTTTGCAATTAATAGTTAAAGTTAAAAATATTTGACTTTATACTATTCTAAAAATAGCTTTGTTCTGGGACGGAGGTAGTATTGGCTAGCATTGTTGCTGGTGTTGAGGTTGTATGACGGAAAATTCATGTGTTGAGCTTGAACCAAATTTTACATGATGCTAGGATCACCATCGTGTGTGTAGTGGACTGCCGAGGGTTATTGGAGGACTCAATTATATAGTAGAGTCCACAACTGCTCGACTGAGTGGCAATCGTCCCATTTATCTATTTGTAATTCCGTATTGCTCCATCTTTGAATTTCTGTCCATATTCTTTTGAAGACCCTACATTTTGTTAGAATGTGTGTCGTCGTCTTACCTATGGTGCCACATAGCGGCATGCTTTCTGGTTTTGCCGTCCTCTCCGTTCTAGTCTGTTTGCCATCCACACTCTATTCTTGATGACGAGCGATAAGAAGAACACTTCGACGGTGCCTAGACTTTTCAGATAGATCGACTGAAGATAGTCCTCATCGATCCTTTTTCCTTATGAAAAACAAGGGTGTTGGTGGTTAGGGCGGTGACAGATTCACCGCAGCTAGTCTGCCACTATCGATGTTCTCTTTTAACGAAGTATAAATATTTCAATGCAAGGATCCCAATACTACGCATTTTATAATTTCATTCGCATTTATTAAATGTGCATTTCCACCTCTATATTTATGTTGAACGTAACGAAATGTAGGTAATTAGAAAAGTGAAATATGATGATAGTGTTCTTTCTATTCTAAGGAAAATTTAACTATTCACAACTCTTGTAGGTGGCACCTCTCCTAATACAACTATTACTCATTGTATCTCAAATTATAAAGACTATTTTATTTTGTTGGTTTGACACATGATTTCTCTATTAAAATATAATTGTTGTGATGAAAAATATAATCTTAGAAAAAGTAAAAAAAACATTGAATATGAATCGAACGACATCAATTTTATACATAAAAATAAATTTTTAACAGAGAAATCACCAGTCAAATGCTTGTCCTATAATTTACGAGTCAAATTATACTCTATAGTTTAGGACAGAGGAAACACGTAATTTCCACTCTTCCCAATGCCTACTCACCATGCCGAGCGTGGATGGATGTGGGAAAAGACAATTTTACGCCTTACGGGCCCCTCTCGCATCTCTATCTCCGATGGACACGAGACTGGGAGGGTCGATCTCCTTCCGGCTCCGGATGACGGGGAGCTTCCACCGGAGCGCACACTGGACGTCAGCGCGTGGCTGCACAGTCTCGCCTCCGTGGCTTCGGCCTTGGCGATCTCGATGGACAGCGCCATCGACGAGGCGCGCAACGATGGCGGTCTTGCGGGCATCGCGCGCTGTGGGAAGTTGGAGGTGCAGGCAGGTAGTGGCGACCCGACTGGTGGCGCACTCCTGTCGACAGGACTGGCGGCGGCGGCATACCCGTGGTCCTGACTCCTGAGCGAGCGGGCCTCTCGCGAGTTGGAAAACCTATCTTCTTCCACAGCCATTTCACAACCAGGCCCAACTTTATTCACCCGAACCTACTTTGGGCCTGACGCATCATCCCACGTAATCTTCTCGGCCCACCGGAACCTTCCCCAACCTTCCACCGCCTCCTTCCCGTAATCCGCCGGAAAATGCTCCTCCTCCGCCACCACCTCCCCTCCCTTCGCCTCCACCGCCTCGCCATGTCCACCGCCGCTTCAGTCTCCTCGCCGCCGGCATCCACCTCAGCCGCCGCTGACTACCACTGCCGCACCAAGCACAGCCTCACCGCCGGCTACGCGCGCGGCCCAGGCCGCCTCGACTGGGCCAACCAGCCCAACCCCTTCCTCCGATTCTCCCCACCCTCCCAAATCCCTCTCCCCAATCCTCCGCCGCCGGTGACTGCCGGAATCCCCTACCCGTCGCTCTTCCACTCGCCGACGACGCCGCGGCCGCTCACCGTCGATTCCATCTCCGCGCTGCTGTTCCACTCCCTCGCCCTCTCCGCGTGGAAGTCCGCCGGCGCCTCCACCTGGTCCCTCCGCGTCAACCCTAGCAGCGGCAATCTCCACCCCACCGAGGCGCACCTCCTCTTCGAGCACCCGGACGAGCCCGGCCGCCTCGTCGTGTCCCACTACGCGCCCCGCGACCACCTCCTCGAGGTTCGCTCCGCGGCGCCGCTCGGCGGCTTCTCGGCGCTGCTGCCGGCGCCGGCCTCCGCGGTGCTGGCGCTGTCATCGATCTTCTGGCGGGAGTCATGGAAGTACGGCGAGCGGGCGTTGCGGTACTGCAATCACGATGTGGGACACGCGCTGGCGGCGGTGGCAGTGGCCGCGGCGGCGCTAGGGTGGGATGTGAGGTTGCTTGATGGGTTGTCCGATGAGGATCTCGGGTATCTGGTGGGTGTGAACAAAGGGGCTCCTGCTCCACCTGATGGATTGCCTGACAAAATGGTGAGGGGGAAGGCACCATGGGTGGAGCGGCAGCACCCTGATTGCGCGGTTCTTCTGTTTCCGGCTGGCTCAGAGCCAAAGGTGGACTATGGAGCAATGAGTGCCGCATTGAGGGGATTTGATGGGTTGGAGTGGGTTGGTAAGGCTAATTCTCTTAGTAAGGATCATGTGGTGTGGGATGTGATATACCGCACGGCCGAATCAGTCAAGAAGCATGGTCCTGCTCCTGGGGAGAGCTTCTCGGTGAGTCCATGGCACAGGAACGCATCGCTATCGGATGAGCTGTATAAGGATCTGACTGTGCAGGAGGTGGTGCGGCGACGGAGGAGTGCGGTGGACATGGATGGAGTGCATGTCATGGGGAAGGACACATTTTATCAGATCTTGTTGCATTGCCTGCCATCAGGTGATATTTCTTCTGAGGAGTGGCAGGGACTTCAGAGAGCTATGCCATTTCGTATCTTGCCATGGGATGCAGAAGTACATGCCGCATTGTTTGTGCACCGTGTCTCAGGGCTACCAAAGGGACTGTATTTCTTGGTGAGGAATGACGAGCATTTTGATATGTTGCGGCATGCCATGAGGCAGGATTTTGAGTGGGAACGGCCAGAGGGTTGCCCTGATGGCCTCCCACTATACAGGCTGATGAAAGGGGATTGCCAGCGATTGGCAATGCAAATCTCCTGCTTGCAGGTATATGAATGCATGAAATGTCTCTTCTTGGCACCCTTTGTGGCTGCATAGTTATTTTCTCAATTATTTGTTAGCTCTAATTTATGCTCAAATTAGTAGATGCAAGTCACCATATGTTTGCATGTTATCATGTGGCAGTTATTTTTTGGAGCTAACTTGAGTAATCCAATTTATTTTTTCTTGCTATACGGTTATGGTTTTTATTATTTACTATTGCTACCTATTGTCCAGGACATTGCATCTCATGGATGTTTTAGCCTAGGGATGATTGCTAGATTTGATTCTGTGCTGCGAGATAAAGGTGAATGGATGTATCCACGTTTGTTTTGGGAAACTGGTGTTCTTGGTCAAGTTCTTTATCTTGAGGCCCATGCAGTTGGAATATCTGCAACAGGGATTGGTTGCTACTTTGATGATGCTGGTATGTTGACACATTAACACTTGCTCAATATGTTCAAGATTCATTTTTAATCCTTGTTTGAATAGTAGATTGTACAGGTGGTAACTGGTTGAGTGATCTTTGTTTTAAATTAGCATTTAGTTGTAGCCCTTTGTTAACTGTAGTCTAGGATAACAATTTTCTCTGTTTTCCTACAAACCATTTGGGAGGTGATATCACGCATAGCTCAGGTAAGCAAAATTGGTAACTTTAGTTAGCATCATGTGAGGATCATAAAAGCTTCTTTCTGTTTCCCTACTTGTGGTCTGCAACCAAGCAAAACAAGAAATGCATTTTAGACCAGCATTCCACATATTCCTCTTTGATGAATAGGTATGAGCTGAAATGGGTCTATGTTTTGAGGGATGTATGAATTATTGAGGCACACATATCAGAAATTATCCTGTTCTAGTTGAGTCGTTTGCTTAATGGGTTGATGGTATTATGAACATAATATCTAGGCCCCATAGTTTATGATGAACTACATCCTCTATTTGCCTCCCTGTAGGAATATTAATCAAGCAATTTTCTATTGATACCCCCAATTTAAACTGTAATGATTGCAAAGTTATTATTGCGTTTTACACCTTATTTTTTTTCTGTGACATGTGTTTCAAGGTCTGGAAATGGTGATAAACTGTCTGGTACCCTTGAAAATTAGCTATTCATTTTTTAAATTATCTCTCTGTTTTTTTTTTGTAGAATTCTTTCCTTCATTCTTTCCAAGTGTTAATTGAGTTTTTTCCTTTATCCATTCAGAAATATTAATAAAGTATGCTGTAGTTTGCATAAATTCAGTATTTTTTGACCGAAATGCATAAATTCAGTATTGAAGTTCTTATTTGTACCTTACTATCGTGCAGTTCATGAGGTCCTTGGCTTGAAGGACTTGGAGTTCCAAAGCCTATACCATTTTACTGTGGGTGCACCTGTACTTGATAAGCGCATCATGAGTCTCCCAGCATACCCAGGTCCAGGGATTGATGCATGACTGATTCTCCTGCAAGAACATTGTATGGTCGCCATCAACATAACTAATGCTTCCATCAGATACAAGCACCTCTTCTTGTATAGTGTCATAGCACGCCATTTCATTTTCCACACGTTGGCCTAACCTTATCATATTTCTGTAGTGTTAATCCCGTTAGTGTTATGATAGTTAAGGATGTTCTGATAAAAAAAAATACAGGCTAAAAGGATAACATGGCGCAGGGGGGTGTACAGAAACTGTATGATATAAGTAAGCAAGCTTGATGAATGGACATTCGGAGGGATGAAACCTTTCGAGGGATCAACGTACGAACATGATTTTTCATATTTTAGTGCCTTGTTTTGTGGGCTCCTGTTCTAATGGGTTCTCCTAGTCAGTCTGTTGTTCTAATATCGGTAGGTCTGACTATCTATCTATCTATCTGTACCTATTATATCGCTGTAAAACTCACATATGTGGCAGGTCTGTTCATCCCTTCACATTCCCATTGCCGGTAGATAATTTGTTAGTTAGTCTTTTTTGTTTATAACTATATTGGTTGATATATTTGTGCCAGTTTGATAAAACCCGGCAAAAGTAGGCTTAAGTTTCCTACACCCAATTTGTGCTAATGCCCAGCACATGTGGCCACTGATACGTGTTTGGTTTGTTTGTAGGATATCCTTGAATGGGAGATGGTTGTTTAGTTTTGGGATATGTTTGATTCGCGGGCGAGATTGGATAGGGTGGTTTGAGGGGAGATTCTTTCATGAAGATGCTTGATGGGTGTAGTCGGGCCAAATTGGATGATTCAACTCATCCACCCTCTACAAGCGTAATCGCTAGTGATTGTTTAGCGATCGGCATCATATTTGTTCAGTAATTGTAATTATTATTTCTAAATTAGAATTGTTGGTATAATTGTAGTTGGTACTAATTGTGGTAAGATATATGAGAATTAATATATATTATTATTTATTATTATTTTAATGTGCTTGTCCTGTCCACCTTCATTCGTCTAACCAAACAAAAAAACTGGATTATCCTATCCATCCAAACAAACACAAAATTAGATTGTCATATCACATCCCATTTTATTGTCCAACAAATGTATATTCTCAATAAAAACCGGAAGAAGGCTACTCTCATTTCTGTCATTTTTAGATTGAACTGGCATAAATGGGTCATTTGTGCCAAATATTATAAAAAAAGGTACAGATAAAAGTCAAGTCGGAACTTCATAGCCACCCATAGCTAACCACCCAAACCTTATCGTTCTCTCGTGTTACCTCCTTTATCCTCTCTCGGTTTTCCTCTCTCTTCATTCCACACTGTAGGGTGGTAGCAGTGGCGGCGCTCAAGCGATAGTGGCGCTCGAGTGATGGCTACGACCGGCTAATAGCAGTGAACTGCAGCTATAGCAGCCCTGCTCCTCTCCCTCTCCCGAGTGGAGGTGGTTGTGCCAACCCTCTGCGGCAGTTGGTGACATCTCGAGCAGTGGGGCAATAGGAGCAGCAGCGGCCCCCTTGAGCAACAGTGGCAGAGAGGATGCGGCAAGCAGCAGGCACGGTGAGGAGGCTGCGAATAGCAGCGGCCTCTTTTCCCGACTGGTGCGTCGAGGAGGTTCCTCGATTGGGAGAACTGCGGCAATGTTGGCTTCCTGGCAGCGACAATTTGAAGTGGGAAACAGCAACGGCCTCAACGATGACGACTCTGGTGGATGCGACGACCACCTTTGCGTTGGTTTCCCTAGTAAAATTTTGGATATTTTTTAGCTCGGCATCAATTGGATTGGTTTCATATTATATTTGTGATGATTTTTGGATCTAAGGTGTTGACAGATTTGTGATGCGATAATTTTTGGATCAATCATTTATTTTTGATACCATCAGCTTTTGATTTGGCAATTATGATGGATTGAGCCGGCTCCATTCGAGCTGGCTTGTTTTGATATACCGCTATTCCACCCATTTGTGTGGTTTTTTTTTTCTGCAGAAAACAATTTGTTGGGGATTCTGTGTCAAGTCTAGACCCGGCACAAATAGCTCTTATTATCTGGCACAAATAAGGTAGTACGTGGTAGTGTAGCAAGCTACTACGTACTGCTTTAGCGCAGTAAAGATGGATCATATGGTCGTCAATTAATACCGGCAGGATAACAGGATGGAAATAATTAGAGATTTGGAAACATTTTTTGACTTGGACTAACTGATGAACGCATACTATGTTAATTCTTCTTTTTTTTTCCACGAAACACAGTATATAGGCAAGCTCAAAGCACTTATACACGTGCATCTCATACTTGTTAACACACACGCGCACTCTCCTACAAGCACCTTACAACATTGAGCTGACATAATATCGATGGGTACATCATCTAATACGTTAATAACAAGAACAATTAGTTGTAAATATAAGTATAGGACTTTACTTGTATGGAAAAATTTACATCAGAAACCTTGTCTATGGTCATTATTATTATTATTACTACTACTGCTGCTGCTATCGTTATTGACTTATTGTTATTCTTGTTGATGTTTTCAGTGTTACTGTTATTATTATGTTGAGATAGGTAAGTCCTTCCCTCTTTTAGAGAAACAGATAAAAGATATTGAATTGAAATTTCGAGTGAATTTTAGAACACCATAGGTTTCGAGACCAACGTAACATTTAACCACATGATTACGTTATTTTTCTCACGTTATAGCAAACCACCGATTTATAAAAGGGATAGTGATATGAGGATATAATACATGCATTTGTCCTCCACGTCATCTAGTGCCAGGACAGAGTTCAGCCAACATTAAAGCATCCGCAGCAATAACCCTTATTCTAAAGCCCATAAATGCATTTATGATGAGGGCTGCCCCTAATTTCTATAGCCCCGAAATATAGCTTCGACTCTGGTAATAGCCTTTATTCTTAGCCCCTAATTTATTTTTTCCTATGTTAACATGCACATACAAGTATTATACCTAGTTTAACACGATGATAATTTAAATATGGATATTTCTAACGTATAGAACTCAATGATATTTAAAATTTTAATTTGAAACATCATTATTTGAATTGAAATTTAACATTCTAAACGCAAAATGATATATACAATACATAGATGTTAGACACCGCATAAATATTTAATAGTAAAGATGTTTATAAATAATATCATATGCATAATATATAAAAGTTTGTTATGCTATATATAGTATATCTATATTGAGCCCTGGCTCAATCAAGGTACACGTTGTGCAGATCCTCATCCACACAAGTAAATATCGGCCTCTGTTCAGTAAGAATAGTAAAAGCATGCTAAATGGCAGCCATCAGCATAGGTGGTTTAGTGCTACCCTTAATTGCGTTGCTTGATTACGTCAGCAATTAAATTGCAGAATATAGTAAATTGCAGCAATTATAAATATAGTAAATCAGGGATGTTCCTAGTAAAATGCTAAAAGTAAACATTTCCACTGTATTTACGTCAGCAATTAAATTGCTTAAATGACAAGGTAAATATATTAAAACACTAATGTAGTAAAATGCTAACAAGATCGTAAATATATTTATAATTATATTAGGATTATAATTATAATTATTTTTGTAGATTATTTATATTAGGATTGAATCTAGAGGCTGGACATTTATCTTCCACTAAAAATATCCAACGTACCTATTGCAGAATACATCTTCTCTATTTGGAAGGAACAAGCCGTGATTAGCATGCAAGTTAATCACTTATTGATGTATACGTATACATAGATGTGTTACCAATTTTAAAAAAACAAGCATGCTTGACATGATTACCACAAAGTAACCGGTAAAGATGGCAACCGAAGGAGGATTCCACGTGAACTTTTTAATTGCCCATCCGATTTACCTGATTTACTTGGCTTTTACATCATCTGTATGAACAAGCCCCTAATTACGTGATCAAGTAAGTGCACTTAATTGGTAGATTAGACTGGCTACCATTCATGTCTATCTATTATTTTTTAATGATGCATATTTGTATTTGGAGAAGGCAGACATGTGTCTTCATGTTTTGAAGGACCATGCATGGACACAAATATCGGGCATGCACCATGGAATTAGGGAAAGAGTGTATCGTTAATTGAGGTCATAACTCAATAAATATGGTGGGTCCCATGTAGATTAAGGAAGAAGGCATACTTACTTTGTTTACCGAAGGAAAAAGAGAGGTTTTACTAGCGTGCGAGCCGGTCTGCGTAGCGCATATGGCTGTTGCGCCCTGGCGCAGATTAGTTGTTCCGACGCTATATATATGTATATATATATGTACATATATACCTAGTTTAACACAATATATATACATATATACATACATACATATATATACACTATGGTGTCCCATTTAGGTGTCCTATATATATAGAGAGAAGATTAACTCGATATACATGGTATATTCACATAGTATTCGAAATAGGGGCTGGGTGTAGAGCCCTACAAGATTAGGGGCCAAGAGGGAGGATTTGAGGGCTTTCTATTTTGGAGGCTTCAATAGGGGCCTTGCTAGACCTTAATTTCTTGCCTTAACTCCTCAAAACTAGTTAGAGGGCTTGTTTAGTGTCCTTGCGGGAGATGCTCTTAGGGGATGGAAGCGACTCTCGTCCCCATTTCCTTTTCAGTGTTGCAAGCTTTCGCTTTCTGCACCCTGCTCTTTTACATAAAAAAATTCAATGTCTTTTCTGAAGTAGAGAAAAATTATACTTACCGTTAAAAGCTAATTGGTGATTACTCTTGAATCTGGTATCTGAACAGTAGTTATAGTACTGCTGTTTAATATGGACGATGCAGTTCTAGTACTGTTCAGTCTGCTTTCTTCTTTTGAAAATGATGATGTAATGACAAGGAATAAATTGTCAGCACCTTGACAAATAAAACAAAGATTGCATTATGCAATGCCATAGTTAGGGCTTTTACAATAGAGGCCAGTCAGATGGTCTCAGCTAAAAACAGGTGACAACTAAGACGAGGGGGGTGAAGACAAAGCTGTCCAATGCAAGACACCCGGTCATAACATTGCAATTCAAAGCCCGGTCAGATTTTACTTTTTGTATATACTGCTCATATCTATTGAATTTACGAATGAGTCCAATATTTTACACTAAAGACCTCCAAAATGAGAAACTAATATAAAACCAGCCTTCCAAAAAAATCCCCAAATTCAGCCCTAGCCGCCGGTGTAGCATTCCCCCTCCGCCCGCCATCGACACCTCGACCCCATCGTTGCCTTCTCCCACCGATGGAGCTCGCAACTCTCATCCCTCTCTCTCCATCCCCACTGACAATCTCAGCAGCAAGCCGGCAGGTGGCGTAGAGCTGCAGAGAAGGAGGCGGCGAGTGCAGCTCCGGGGTAGCGTGGACCGGCTGAGGCGAGGCAGCGAGCTCCCAACAGCGGAAGGCTCCAGTGGTGGCTTGTACAGGCGGAGTCCGAGGCGGCGAGTTCCCGATGGTGGAAGGCTCGATTCGCCGTTGACTCCTGATCTAGCACCGCAATCCTGATTTGGCAGTTGCTGGTGGGAGGGCGCGGCTTTGGTGAGTAGCGCGTAGCTGCGGAATTGGAGTGCGAGGCAGAGGCAGCTTGAAGTGGGGGGGCGAAGCGAGCTTCGTCAGTGCACTACCCCTCCCCCCGCTCTTTCTCCGTCAAGCAGTGGTGTTGAAGCTTGTCGTCGTCGATAGTGATGTCATAGGCAGTAGAGCAACCTGAGCCGGGCTTTGTCAGTGGCGGACTAGCGGCGGCCTAAGGCCGCGTGGCGAGACAGAGGCGGCTTGAAGCAGAGCGGCGATGGAGCTCGACGCCGATGGCGACGAAGCTCGACAGCGGAGGACCTCGCGGCCGCAAGAGGAGGAGCTCGACACCATTTTTGTTTGCTCATAGTCTATCTCCCATTCACTCTCTCTCCCTTTGCTCATAGTCCTGCCACCCTCTGATGCCAAAGATGCTCGCATCCTCTGTTGGACGCAAGAATCCCTGCAGAGCCTGGTCTATGACAGATGTGGCATTTTTCATCCTACCTGGTGCACTAGAGCCACTTGACACATAGGACAAGTGGCCTCCACTGTGAACGAAAATCGCCTAATCTGAATTTTGTCAGTGCTAATGGACTTCAAGACAAGACCCCATCAAAGAAATATGAATATGTCACAGAATTAGATCATACTTAGTTCAGATGGTAATCTCCAAAAAGAGGGCAGAGATGGGTGGAAAGCTGAAGGTTGTAACACCGGGCAAGGAAAATAGAGGATGGGATCGAGTCGCTTCATAGCTCTCGCACGAGCCGCCCCCAGTACTGGCTGAACTTTGACATACCAACTGTCTTTAGATGACTTCGAGGAATAATGCATGTAATCTATCCTCTAATCCCGACTAAAGTTAATGTTATTTCTCTCTTCTCTTATTAAGCCACATCATTTTAATTGTTTATGGCATTGGATGTTCAATCTATGGTCCAAATTGTTTTGCTTCTTTCTCTTCTCTCATCAATTCCATAAATTGGTATAGCAATAAATAAATCAGCAAAATTCTTTTATTTTAGATAGAAGAAAAGTTTCTTCTATCTAAAATAAAAGAATGTACCCTTCTATCCAAATCCAATTTGCATCGATAAAATAAATCCAAATTCTAGTAGCTATATTGCTTTATTTTATTTTAGTTTTCATCAAACTATATATACAGATAGTTCCCACTAAGTGTCTCTTTTCTCATTAATCCATAACATGTTAATTATTTTTAAGTTCATAGATGATCAAACCAGGGTTTGCATCAAAATATATATGTTGTCTAAATTTTCACCCTTCTCTTATATACCATATCATATTAATCGTAAATAAATTACACATAGGTTTTTTTGATTCATACATATAATATGGTCACATTGTTTATGTATAAAGTAATACTATACCATTTTATCGTTGCCATACAAATATTACCGCTGCAATGCGTGGGGTTTTTTCAAGTTTTTCTTAAACCTATGGTTTACTGTTAATTGTATCTAATACACGATATTATGTGAGAAAAATAAACTAAACCCATGTTAAATGTTAGGGTTTTCAGAAATTTACTCTTACATTTACAACCCGACAAAGCGGGCTTGCGGCGGTGCTAGCAGCAATCACGAGACCAGATCTGTCCTAATGGCCATATGTAGCGCGGTGTTATAGCGAGCAAGGCGATGAGTGGACAAAGGAAAACAGTTGGGGTGCGATGCTGGGTCAGGGGCCAAGTCATGTTAACTTGGAGGTGCTCATGTCTAGTTTCCTTCATGCTGTTACAATGCGATAATTGGTGAATTTGATCTCATCTAATGAGCACTCATTGTTGGCATTATTTGATCATCAAATGTGCAACCATTTGTGCCCATTATAACATTTTGTAACAACCATTTTAATTGGAGCAATCGAGGCCTTTCAAGTGCAGCAATTGAGGTTATAATGTGCTGAATTATACACTCTAAATTGCAGCATTTCATGGGCATTCAAGATATGATTTCAGTTACATGTAATCCCCTATATATATATGAGTGTTGACACCAGAATTTGGATCTGGCCCAAAATAAGCCGATACTGAAGTAAAAGATTATTGAATCAAAATCAAGACAAACGGATCGG
>CM002477.1:3825038-3844769 GCA_000325765.3 Leersia perrieri
GAACGACGCGTTCCGCGCCACCGCCACGAGGTGGCGACGGGGGAGGCGCGGAGTCAAACTCCGGCCTCTTCCTCTTCCCCTTCGGGTCCGGAGCCCTGGGTCCGCTCCTACCCAAACCCCAGCGGCCCAGCAGCTTGATGGCACGTTGTCGTCACCGCCCTCCGGGGCGGCATCTGGCGCTGCTGACAACGAACCGACGTCGTCACCCACCACCCGCAAAGCCTGCAGGATCTCCGAGCGAGCCAAGTCCTGGAATAGCGGAATCAGCCCCGGGGGGGGAGGGGGGCGTTGCGTGAACTCCATCACGTTGACACCAAGGGTGCGACGGATTAGGACGACGAGGTCGTTCTCGCTCCAATCAAATGGAGCGCCGACATGCATGCGCATGTCGTCATTGAAGTTTGTATACATGTGTGCTGGGCACGGCCTCTCCTGCAACGGTGAGATTCGCCGCGACCGGTAGTCCCGGAAGAAGATGTGGCTAGACAGGCCCCCTCTCTGGAGATAGCTGATCCGTTCCAACACTCCATCTAGCTCCCTCCCGACATGCGTCCGCGCCTCCTAGTTCTCTTGCTTCGCTAGAATTCTTATCGGGAGGCGAAGGGGGGTGGTCGCCATGGCTGGTGTAGAACTAGTGGGCCCTCCAGTTCTCCCACCTCGAGCGGGGATGGATCTCGATGAAGGGGGTGTCAACGACCCTGTGGTTGCGCGGCTGGATCACGACGTATCCAACCGCCCCAGGGGATCCCGTCCTGCATACGCGGAACAACTGCTGGAACAGACGAAGCGACGACATCACCCCCACAAACATCTCGCAGGTGTAGGCGAAGACGGTGAGGTAGAAGACCGCATTGGGGGTGAGGTGATGTAGCTGGAGGTCGTAGAACTCTAGCACGTCGAAGAAGAAGGGGGAGAAAGGTGGGACCAGCCCAACCATGGCGAAGGAGGAGAAGAACACCATCTTCGCTAGGGGTTGTTCCACCGCCAGATCACTGCCGCTGCGGATGCCGCGCGGCAGGTACTTGTTTAGAATACTCCGAGCATCCGCGGTGTGAACTGTGGACTTGGGGAGCACACTCCTCGGCTCTGGGAGAGCGTCATAGGTCATTTTCGGAGAGGGCGTTGGAGTTAGAGAGAGACCGGTGACAAAGAAGAAGGAGTGAAATGGCAAGAGCGCTGGAAAATGAAGAGCCGATCCCTCCTGTCAAGGATCCGTTTTTATTGGCAACCGCAGCCCCCTCGCATTCTATGTCATTAATTCCGCTCCACTTCCACACATCGCGCCGCTTCGGATTATGCGCCCGCCAGACATGTTCAGCGAAGCAGTGGGAGACAGGCGGCCAGGAGGGCCCCCGTGCGTGCGCGACCCAATTGACACGCACCCCGCCTGGCAAGGCCAATCGAGTGTGTTTGGCCGTCTCCGCGTTGTCATTTTTCTAGAAAATGTTACACCCGAACCCCGCGGGCCCCCTCACTATGTAACTGTGCCCGAACCCGATTTCGGCCCCAGCCAACACCGGGAGCTACTGTCGGTGATATGGGTCCAGGGGTATACTAAGGATTCGACGCATGCATGAAGAGACACATTTGCATAAGTGGCGCACAATAGCAAAATACTTGGATCGCCCTGAAAGGTTCGGGCCACGGGCGGCCACGTGGCCACCCCGAGGGGGTCTGGCCCGGGGGCTGCCCGAAGGCCGTTATCCCTCAAGGGAAGGGGTTCGGGAGCACTCGGACCCTAGTAGCGCCGCCCCGCACCTCTCCCGTGAGAGGAGTGAGCCCAACCGTGAACTACTCATTTCAACTCGAGAATAGTGCTCAGGCGCTGCCCCATCGCATTTAATGTGAAGTGAGGCGCGCCTGTCAGTGCTCATCATCACCTTTGCATGGGAAGGAAGGAGAGCAAAGTCTTCACCGGTAACCGTGAGCTGACTGAACCGTCAGACTACCCACACCCCTCCCCTTATCCGGTCACCGTCACATTAAATGTGACGGACGCCTGCGTGGGAGAGAGAGAGAATGAGAAGCTGGGGGTGTCACCCTTATTCCTGTTGGAGGGTCGCCGACAAGTGGGCCTCTGCTAGAGTAGGTGGGTTGACCATTCTCGTACCTGTAAAATGACGGCTTCATCGCCTGTTTTTCCCCCATCGACTCCCACGACGTGGCAACAGGAGCACGTATAGGAGAAGACCCTCGATAAGACAGAGCATGAATCACTCCCAGGCGAAGAGTAGAATGAATAATGTAGGACTACTGTGGTGTCTCCTTGGCCCTATAAAAGGAGGCTCAGTCCACTGTAGAGGAGGTTGGTTCATTCCTAGAAGATCACAAGTCTAGCTTCACGCTGTAAGGTACCTCAGTCATTAGCCCCAGCACCGTCCAAGGGTAGTGTTCCATCTAGGTAGAAGAAAAAGAGATTGAGGGAAGAGTCTGATACACTTTGATCGTAGCGCAAAAAGATCACCATACCAAATATTGTACTGCTTCATCTACCATATCAACGACAAGAACAGGAGTAGGGTATTACGCTTCCCTGGCGGCCCGAACCTGTATAAGCCCTGGTGTCATGTGTGTTTAGCTTGTTTTTCCACCTGCCCACCTTCTTCCTCTCCCTAACTCAAACTCCTGAACACCGCAACCTATGCCGAACCAAAAAGGGGGTCCTCGGGATACCTGCGTGTCGAGCACATGCATCGACACTCTGTAATTAATATATATGAGTTCAATTTCAGCAATTTTTAGCATTTCCATGCAATTTAAATTACAAGTACCTTGCAAATTTAAATTTCTTTGCCCTCTTTTATTTAATTCATTGCAATATAAGCCTCTAAATTTGGAATAAAAATTCCTCGATGTATAAGATTATATGGATTGATGCATGCCACATCATTGCAACACCTCTCTACCTCGGAATTATATAAAAAAATAGAGGAAAATCAATTTATTGTTCGACTTCATCTCAATGAATTCACAGAAATTATATAAACACGCCATAATTTATCAAAATTTTTGGCACTTTGTAGGTGAGATGGCAACCAAGGAGTTCGATATTGTCGCTCTTGATGGTTCCAATTTCCCTTCTTGGGCGATGGATCTCAAAGTTAATCTGTCGACAAATGAACTATACGGTTGTATAGATAAAATTGTTGATGGGACATCTTCCCCCTCTATAAAATCATAATACTCCGCCTTAAAAGTAATAAGGAATCGTATCCATCCGGATTTGAAAATGGAGTATATGTATGTGGAGGATTCACTGGCTTTGTGGAATATTCTTAAAAGTCGCTATGAACAACATAAGGCGCTTATCCTCCCAGAGGCTACGCATGAGTGGAATCACTTATGCCTATATGATTTTAAAACTGTAGACGAATTCAACCATGTTGTTCATAAGATTTGCTCGAAACTCCGTTTTTATGAGAAAGAGCCTTCTGACACGGATAAAATAGAGAAGACTCTGTCTACTATGCTCCCATCAGAATAGATAATTACTCAACAATACCGAGAGAAGAATTTCATAGTTTATTTTTTACTCATTCAAACATTCAAACAGGCAGAAAAGATCCAAGAGCTCACAGTTTGGAACTCAAACCAGCGCCCAATGGGCACTGCACCTCTGTCTGAAGTACATGCGAATGCGAAGACAAATGTCCTGAATGGGAATAAACAGACTACAAATTCATCAGGAAAGGGCAAACGCAAGAGAGCTAGAAAGCCACGTGGAAATGTCCAAAAGGGGAAAGGCATTTCTAAGCAGAAAATTGATAGTAGCAACAAGAACATATGCTTGAGATGTGGTTGTTATAATCATACTGCTAAGAAATGCAGGACTCCTAAATATCTAGTTGAACTATACATGAAGTCCATGGGTCGAACAGATAACAACCAGAAGTTTGAAGCATGCTTCGCCTCTCCTATGCTGGACGCTGGAGCTACGGACCCCATCCCGATGACATGCTCATCGAATTTGCTTCCAACAACATCTATAGAGACCTCAAATAGGCTTCATACTATTTATATTTAAATTCGCAAATGCAACGCTTGTAATAAAAAGCATGATGTTGCTACTTATAATGTTGAAATATCACTCTTATTATATTAATAAAATCATATGTGTTTGTCTATATTTGGTGTTTATTCTTATGAATTTAACTTTTGCATTATATAGTTTGTTACGGGAGTCAATCCAATGGACAAAGAGATGTGCGTGGATAGTTGTACCACTAACACTATACTTAGGGAAGTCAAATTTTTCTAAACTCTCACAAAGAGAGAAGGACAAGTTTTAGTTTTGACCATCGCGGGACGCGATGCTATGATTGTTGGTTCTGGAAAGGCCATCATCATACTTCTAATGGGTACACAAATTAATTTCGAGGAAGCATTATTGTATCCCGATTCAACACGTACCCTACTAAGTTATAGAGATATCCACAAAAATGGGATTCATGTGGAAACACATGAAGAAAACATGGAGGAATTTCTCCTCGTCACCAAGCATACTAGATATGGCAAATAGACACTTGAAAAAGTGCCTTCTCTCTCGTCTGGATTGTACTACACAAATATTAAACCCGTAAAATATGTTGTATATAAAGTGATTTTTTAGAATGTTGATGCATTTAAAACTTGGCATGAAAGCCTTGGCCATCCGGTGTCGAAATGATTTGAAAATCATGAGCAATTTAATTGGACATGGTATGAGTGATAAAAAATTCCCAGAATCATAAGATTTTGTGTGCACTTCATGGCAACTGGGAAATTAATTTTAAGACCCTCATATCTTAAAATAAAGGCTGAAGCACTAAAGTTTCTTGAATGCATTCAAGGTGACATTTGTGGCCCTATTCAACCATTATCTGGACCTTTTAGGTACTTCATGGTTTTAATAGACGCATCCACAAGATGGTCTCATGTGTGTCTATTATTGATACTGAACCATGCATTTACAAAATTGATTGCACAAGTCATCAGACTTAGGGCAAGTCAACATGAACACCAGATTAAATCTTTCAGATTGGACAATGCTGTAGAATTTTCTTCCAAAGCTTTCAATGATTATTGTATGGCTTTAGGAATTGAAGTTCAACATTCTATACCATATGTTCATACACAAAATCGTTTAGCCGAATCTCTTATCAAGAGAATAAAACTCATTGCCAGACCATTATTGCAAAAATGCAACCTACCAACCTCATTGTCATGCCTCGACCCTCCTACCTTGGCTGGGTCGGGGCCCGCTAACAAATGGTTGCTCTCTAATATATCAAGACTTCCCTCACAGACCAACACATGTCTTTTCTGTACACTTTGTCCTCACTCATGTGCACCCAAGAAGAACTTCCCAGTCGGTCACCCATCCCAAGATTGCTTCAGGCCAAGCACATTTAACCTCGGAGTTCTCTCGAGATGAGCTCCCAGAAAAGATGTTGCAACTTGTTGATATGAGTATTCTATCAATCATTTTAAGTTCTGGATCAGGATGTCACACTCATCTTGGGGTCACACAGTACTACATGCTGGTGACTTAATACAATTGCGCTCAACTGTATACCATACAACTTCCCCGTTGTAATTGGTTCATGGTGATCCTCCTAGTATTTTCCATCTGCTGAAATTCGGTTGCGCTGTATACGTACCGATCTCACCACCAAAGCGTACATCAATGGGCCCTCACAGGAAAATGAGGATTTATGTTGAGTATTTATCTCCCTTAATCATTAAATACTTGGATCCTCTTACAGGGGATTTACTCATAGCCTGGTATGTTGATTGTATCTTCAACGAAGAACATTTTCTAGCATTAGGGGGACATTTCAAGTATCACACGGAATGCCCGGAAATAAATTGGGATGCCTTAGACACCCTAAAGGAGGATCCTCGTACCACTGAATCCAAACTTAATGTTTAAAAGATTATTAATTTGCAAACTGCTGCAAACAATTTTCTAGACTCATAATTCAAATGAACAAGACCCTTAATTAGTGACTTGTGACTTTCCTTTTTGTCAAAAGCAAACTCAGCAATGCCAGTTTGACAAAATTAATGCTGATGCACCAGCTAGTATAAAGTTATCATAATTCATATATTTTTAGATAATAATTAACACGTTTCATATGTATCCCATGTAGTCACTTTGCAAACAAAATAGTGGCATCCTGTTTCTTTTATCATATTTGGAGGTAGAATTCCCCAAATTTTATATGGTTAAATAGATAGATACGCTAGTTCCGAAGTTAGGTAGCAGTTTTTACAAATTGAAAATATTCCCCCTTTAAACTAGGATCTGCTGGTAGTGTACAATTCCAACCAATCTTACTAGGGAGAAGACATGTAAGATATTATATTATAAGTTACAGGATGTCGTTTGTATTGCCATATTCTGCGCAAGGCTCTGAATCGTAAGGCATATTAAAATATCCTCCTCAGATTTTGTTCTCGCACTGTTCAAATTGTTTTCATAGACCTGCATTGTATTTTCTTTCTGACACGTAGTAATTGTCTGTACTGTGTTTTGTCGTGGACTTCTCTGCCGGTTTCAGGTTTTGTTCTTTCCGGCGAAAATTGCCATCAATAATTGAATTCTTCCCCCATTTCCCTTCACCTTCATCACATTCACCCAACTCGATGAGAAGCATATCACAATCGGTGATCTAGTGAGGTGCAGTGAGATCTCCACTGCAATCCCTCTCATGGAACCTGCGATGAAGGTCGCAACAATGGAGGAGCCGCTCCTCCTCACTGCCGCCGGCGATGGCGCAGAGAAGAACGCCGCCGGCGCAGAGGAGAGCCTAGTGGTGACAGAGGTCAAGAAACAGCTCTACCTTGCCGGGCCACTCATCGTCGGCATGCTCCTGCAGAACGTCGTGCAGATGATCTCCGTCATGTTCGTCGGCCATCTCGGCGAGCTCGCCCTCGCCAGCGCCTCCATGGCCACCTCATTCGCCGGCGTCACCGGATTCAGCTTACTGGTAAACTAATTCGACAAAATCAACTCATCAGCAACAACAGATTCGATCAAATTAATCCATTTGTGTTGTGTAATCTAGTCCGGCATGGCGAGCAGCCTGGACACGCTGTGTGGCCAGGCGTACGGCGCGAAGAAACACGGAATGCTAGGCGTGTACAAGCAGAGGGCGATGCTGGTGCTGGCCATGGCGAGCGTGCCGATCGCCGTGATCTGGGCGTACACCGGCGAGATCCTCCTCGTCG
Source organism: Leersia perrieri (assembly GCA_000325765.3). Lineage (NCBI taxonomy): Eukaryota > Viridiplantae > Streptophyta > Magnoliopsida > Poales > Poaceae > Leersia > Leersia perrieri. The sequence goes on from CM002477.1 coordinate 3,832,251, forward strand.
TTGGCCAGGACCCGGAGATCGCGGCGGGGGCCGGATGCTACATCCGGTGGATGATCCCCACGCTGTTCGTGTACGGGCCGCTTCAGTGCCACGTCAGGTTCCTGCAGACGCAGAACGTCGTCGTGCCGGTGATGCTCAGCTCCGGCGTGACGGCCGCGAACCACGTGTTCGTCTGCTGGCTGCTCGTTCATAGGCTTGGGCTGGGCGTCAAGGGCGCCGCTCTCGCCAATGCCGTGTCGTTCCTCACCAACTTGTCTGTGTTGGCGATCTACGTTAGGGTCTCGCCGTCGTGCAGGCGCACCTGGACCGGGTTCTCCGGCGAGGCGTTCCGGGACTTGCTCGGCTTCTTGAGGCTCGCCGTGCCGTCTGCGCTCATGGTTTGGTCTGTCTCCATCTTTGGTTTCATGGTGCATTTGTTTGTATTAATGTTCGGAAATTTTCAAACATAAGTTTAGTATGTTGTTCTGACCGAAATTTCAATTTCGTTTTCTTGCTTTAGGAAAACAATTTTAGAAGTTGAATGTTATTTTAAAAAATTTTCGAAATTTTCATCCGTCTAAGACTCTAAATGATTATGCACGCCCTAATAGTGAAACGGACCGGGTTCTTTGACTGTTGGCAGTATGGAGTGGTGGTCGTTTGAGCTGCTGGTGCTGCTTTCCGGTCTTCTGCCTAATCCTAAGCTTGAGACGGCCGTCCTGTCCATCTGGTGATCTTACACTATACATTGTACAATTTGTTTTCCTGCAGTGCATTTGGGTTCAATTTTCTATCTGCCGATTAATCTTTGCGTCTACTGCCATAATTATATATAGCTTGAACACCAACTCCTTCGCTTTCATGGTCCCACTTGGACTTGGTGCTGCAATAAGGTCAGTGTTTGAACTCTAAACTCTTAATCATGAATTCAGTTCATTGCACAATCCATATCTTCAGAATGTTAGTCCGAAGTTTGTGGAACAGATTTTGCTCATTCCATTTCTTCTCAAATAAATACCCTCAAGTCCGAGCAATGCATAGATAGAGAACGCAAATTCCATAATGTTGAAGAATATTGATCACTTGATTAATTCTATTTACAGTACACGCGTGTCAAATGAGCTTGGAGCTGAACGGCCGCAGGCAGCACGCTTGGCGACCCGTGTTGTCATGGTCCTGGCGTTCTTGGTAGGCACTTCAGAAGGTCTCGTAATGGTTCTTGTGCGGAATCTGTGGGGATATGCATACAGCAATGAGGAGGAAGTGGCAAAGTATATTTCTAAGATGATGCCAATTCTTGCTGTGTCCATCCTGTTCGACGGCATCCAGTGTGTTCTGTCAGGTATATACCATGCTCCAATTTTTCTGATGGATATTCATATTTGAATCTACTTGAAACCTTTAGTACTTATGCAATTATGTTTGGAAGATGAGATGTTCTCTGCAAAGCATTTTATAAAGAAATCAATGCAAGGCCCCACGGGTTCAGATATAGCAGAGAGCCATGGAACTGAAAAATGGAGAAATAGCCGACAATATAATTACAGCTACAGTAAACATAGCACTGCTTAATAATGATGATAAAATGATTTGCAGGTGTTGTCAGGGGCTGTGGACGGCAACAGATTGGTGCTTTCATCAACCTCGGAGCGTATTACCTGGCTGGTATCCCCGTAGCATTCTTTTTTGCCTTTGTCTGCCATCTTGGAGGAATGGTAATTTTCTTTTCTTTTTACACTTTCGACTTTGCCACGTTCGACTAGAAGACCATTTGAAATTTGCGAGTCTGAATTCTGATCAGGGGCTCTGGTTTGGAATATTATGCGGACTGGTGGTGCAGATGCTCTTGCTTCTCATCATTACCTTGTGCACCAACTGGGACAAAGAAGTATGTACAAATTTATATATATATGACAACTAACTTTTTTTTTGCTGGTAAACTGTGTAATTTGAAACTTTTTTTTGACACCAACAAAACTTGAAACTTGAATAAACAATACTTTCTTTTAAACATAAAAATGGTATACACAAATTTGTCTTGAAAAGCATTTTCATAACATCGTAAACTATGAAAATAAAACTTCATGGTCAAAGTTGCATCTCAAACACAGAAAAAAAATAAAATGTCAAATATTTTTGATCGGATGAGTATATATGTATTTTTCATCCTACTTGCGGCAACCTGCTCGGTCATGGTTAGGATATGATACACACGTTTTGTTTGGTCCCAGGCAATGAAGGCGAAGGATAGAGTTTTTAGTTCTTCACTTCCTGTAGACATGGCAACGTGAGGTACATCAACAGAAGTGAAAATACATGCAGTTTTGTTTGATGAAAACCATAACACATAAAGTGGTCTGAATACATTGCATAGAATCAATGAATGCATGTATTTTGATTGTTTTGATTGAGCTGTAGCAAGTATAGAGTGTACTATTACGAGTAATATTACAGTCCGTGAGGAGATAAAAAGAGGTACCAAAATTAGTGCAAAATTTGGTACATCTCGATATTGATACCTGCTGGTACCTGGACGTCCTCGTACATCAGGTACGAGGAGGTACCAAATTTACAATAGAAAAAGTGGTAGTACCTACTCAAGGACCGTAAAATTGCTCTATTGTTTTCCTGGAGGTAACGGTGTGTTCTTCCTAGGAATTGGAAAGTGACGTGATTCTACGGGAGAATTGTTTCCCACCGTTCCATCCACTGAGCAACCTCCTTTTGGCATTGTTGGTGTGTCGGTGCCAAGGACGGGTGTGACAGTATCGGTCAGGAATAAACACCCATGAAGATTGGATGCTTTCCTTCTGCAATAGCACCTTAATTGCATCTATTAACCAAAACCTTAGGCCTGTCACAGTTTATAAAACCCCCAGGAGCAAACATCTCATAAGTCACAAGATCACGCCAATCCTGATCTTTGCAAGGAACTTCTAATGCATCCGCAAAGGACTCTAATTTGTAACTCCTGATCTGGGTGCTGCCAATATTGTAGCCAGGCAGCCGAAACTATAATGTGTAGTCATACTATGAGTGTTTGTTTCTTTCATACTCAGTGGTTGGCAATTTCCTTATTCACAATAACAATCATAGAATATCCACTAAAATTGCTGGTCGAGGAAGACAGCATCCTATGGATTTCCCTAATCCCCCTCTCTCCATTGTTGACATGCATCGTGTCCGTGATCGTTGTTTCATCCGTGGTGGCTGTGGTGACCCTCCACCTTCAATGTTGTTGTCTCCTAGTTGTCTCCACGGTGTCCCACCTCCATCATTACTATCCTCTGGGTTTAGTGCCTTAGCCCCCTCCAGCCAGCATATGTATTGTTCTGATCCCCACCGCACTGGCTCTTGCATTGCTTTATCTTTCTAGGACTGTGTTAGCGATGTGCCCTAGAGGCAAACATATATTATGAATAAAAGAGTTATTTTATTTCTAGAAATAGTTATTTACTATTGATCAATGAAAATGTGATTCATTCATGAGGCTCTTTATGTGTTATGTTACTATTTTCTAAATGGTCCTAGATCATGTCATGGAACAGATATAATTCTTAGATTAGCATATGTATTGATTGATGATAATGTCTCATGGATCATGAAGATATACCTAATCAATAATGTAGACACATGTTAGAGAACATGTTGTTGGACAGATCCAAATAAGACACTGTAAGGATTACATATGCCATCAGTTGGTCACAAGTAATGATGATGTTGATTCCTTAGATCTGAGATCGTCATGGTTCTCAACTTGCATAGTACCCTACTTAGATACTGTCGGACATTGCACCATAACTAGGTCGTTATAACAATGGACTTCACTATAAAACTTGTAGCAAGATGTGAGCGATCAAGATATGATTTTCCCTTCTTGTTCATGAGAGATAATATCTCATGGGCCTCTTGTTGTAATGGATTATGGAAGTGTATGGCCATACCAAGTGTTTGAGAAGTCAATCACGTGATGAGAAATGTGTTACAAGATCGAGTGAATAATTGAGCTGTTAAAAGGATGGCTCAAGCTTCGCTTTGTGTTCAATTGATATCGTGATGCAAAGGGACTCAACCATATATATACTAGAGGTTCAATCGATAAGATCTTTGTGTAAATTCCATGCATCAATATGAATTGCTAGGGGCCGCAATTGGCACCTGGACTGAAAAGTTGTTTTTGGGTTGCAGCCGAGTATACATGAACCTAATGTGTCGCACACTTAATGGGGTGAAATGGAGAGTTAAATGGAGACCTAATAGGTTCTCAATTCAGATGGAGATCTCAGTAGAGTAGTCTTGATGGGCTTGTGAGGCCTAGCTAGAAATTTTGTATATTCAAGCGTGAGGGGTTGAGGTAAACGCAACATCTCATGCATCGAAAATCCCGTAGCCAGTTCTCTACACGAGCAAAACCCTAGCTGCTCGTAGGTGTTAGCATGGCCGCACACGCATTCCACCCCTGTATGTGTGGATGCCGGCAGAGACACGGCTGCATTGCGGCGCTGTTTGGAATTAGATCGCGAGGAGTTCCATGAGAAGGAGACACTCGTGCATGGTTTAAACAATTGGATCGACTACTTTCTCTACATCGACACACACTTTGCCAGAATCAGCTACCCCGATTCTACTTCCGTTGATCTGCATATCAAGTGGTAACGATGTATGATCTCTATACTCGCAAGATATCCTAGATGGTGGGGTAGAAATTTTAATTTATAGCTATCGTAGCCCACATATATCCCTACAGAACACACCACGGACATCCTTATTTTGCTCACCGGTCAACGAGAAGCCATGGTTGTTGGCGAAGGTAGGGCGAGGGTTAAAGGGCAAGTGGTGGATGTGGCAATGAGACGAGTGACGATGATATCTTGGGAGCCTAGGATGCTAGAGTTTCATCTTTTCCTATAGGACTAGAAGGTTTTTTGTGTTGGTCTATTGGGAGTGGTCCAATGACTTAAAAAGCCATTGAACGTTTTTTTTTGTCATATCACTAAATTCAGTTAGCTGAGGCCAATGATCGAGTTAATCGTACCAACTTGCACATGGCGATGCATTCATGACCAAAGTTCTTGGTTTTTAGTGGTATATATCAGTTTTGACCAACCTGTGATTCTAAATAGAAGTTATTTTTAGGTTCTTTACGAAGGAATCACTACATCATTAGTTCCAGAAAATAAAATTCAACGATGCTTATCAAAGGTCCATATCAAGATATGGTTTTTAAATAATAGCCCCTTCTACTCGCAATAATAATAATAATAATAATAATAATAATAATAATAATAATAATAATAATAATAATAATAATAATAGTAATAGCCCCTTTCAAAAAAAAATTACAAATAATAGAAACACATATAAAACAAATGTTTCCCAGGAAGAGTGCACTACCAGGCAAACAGCTGTACAAACCAACATGAACACATAAGAAGGGAAAAAAAATATTTTCTGCTAGTTGGACTCCAGCAAGGAAAAAAAAAGGGTACAGATCACGCAAGAATGCACATAGCCAGAATGAAGCTCAAGACACCCGAGTATGCCATCCAACCGGCACTGCACGGACCGCCCCTGCTCCCTGATTTTGGAGCTGAAATTGAACAATTGAAGTAAAGACAGGGCATTTAATTAGAAAGGAAGTATGAACTCATATATCCAAAAATGCATAAAACACTCACAAATAATACTTTATACGTCTTCAAATATAATAAATTTTAAGGTCACCACTTATCTAATTATGTGTGGGCCCCATCGGCTCGCTCAGCCAAAATTTCAAATCTCAAACTTCATTTTAAATATGGTTTTGACATGTTTATTCGTAAATATTTTCAGCTTGGATTTTAAACCGTGAATGACGCATATGTAAAAGTTTTATTTGGAAATAATTTCTCATTGCTTTGTTCAATTGGCTATGGCCAACTAACCTCTCGCCCCTATCAACAGAATGAGATGGGCATTCTAGTTGTATACCACTTGTTAAATAAGAGAAATTTTAGCCCTTTGTTTTGCACCTAATCTTTATAAAAAGGGAAAATATCCTTATAATTGAGAACTGCGGGTAAACTTTTCATTACAAGAAAAAAGTTTTATTTGATTAAGACCCTGTTTCTTTCAGCTTGTGATTATTATAATCTAGATTATTAGGAGTAAGCTGAAAGAATTAGACAGCTTATTATAATCTGGATCCCAACTTATTATAATATGATAAGTCATTCAGGTGAGTTTTTTCTAAATTATTGGTGGAAAAATACCTACCATGTCTATCCCACTCCTTCTTTAGACTTGCAGACCCAATAATCTAGGCTTTAATAATCTAGAGAAAAACAACTCATAGTTTATTCTACTACAGATTATAACAATAATCTAGATTATAATAATCTTAACTCGAAAGAAACAGTTCCCAAGACTAAATATTTGATGTCGATTTATGACCGGGAAACATAAAAATGTAAACAAAAGCGGCACTTACGCGACGTTGGAGAACTGCTCGCTGGAGCTGCAAGAAACGAAAAGAAACACGTATCAGTAAGACCGTAATCATAACTTTGTAGGATGATCAATAATTAATATTCAGAAATCGGACATCTCAGAATCTGACTAACGTCTGCATTACATAAAAATCACTGCTAGTTGGCCTATTTAAAGCGTTCCTGAATCCTGATGACAACGCAAGTACTAAGGCTGGCGAATAAGTTTGAACTGTTCGTCTTTTTAAAAAAATATTATTAAACATGTAAAACTAAAGTACCTTTATTAACAAAACAAATCATAGCAAAATCATGAATAATTACATAAATTATTTTGCAAAACTAATATCCCAACACATATGAAAAGTCCAATGACGTCATACACTTTGTTAGAAAGGAGAAAAGGAGGGAGTAATACACTAATACGCACCCATAGCTGGCAAATGGCTGCTGCACACGTCGGCAGGAACCTTGATGCCGCATCGCCCGAACAGGCTGATGCCCTTCTTCATGTCTATGCCGACGGCAGCGACCAGCGCCGGGTTCGTCAGAACGGAGCAGAGGCATCCCAGCTCGCCGTCGTACGCCTTCCTCAGCGGCGCGCAGCACGACTCGGCCGGCTTCACCGACGCGTTCTGGTAGAAGTTTGCGCACGGAGCCAGCTCCGCCACGCACGGCAGGTTCCCCGGCATCCCCCCCGCACCGGTGGACAATGGCGGCGGAGGAGGAGCCATTGCCGCCGGCGCCATTGCTGGACCCTGTGCCATCGCGGCCTGCGCGACGACGGCTGCCAGAGCGACGACGGCTACTACCAAGATAATGCGCGCCATTGATCAAACTCGATCAAGGTCTTTGTATTCGTACACCTGTGAGGCTCATCGTGTTTATGTCTCGGTCCAACTTATATGCGCGCGGACGCAAGAGAGATGTATTCATATGTTGTCGTGGTGGCCACTAATATGTTCATCCAACCTGTTAACAGTAGTGTACTCGCCCCATTAATTAGTTGTCAACTGGGTCATTGACGCACTCTCCAATGTGACATACAGTATGATTTGTCCTTGGATTTTTCCAATTACTTATCATTTGTGAAAATTAACTAAATAAATTTATTTTTAAGACAGATCTAATACAATTTGTCAATCTTTTATACATCAATTAATTATTAAAATTCTTACGTATATTAGTGACAGATGATTTTGTGGTTTTGTCCTTGGACCGCTTACGTTATAGAATTTCCTCTATAAAAAGAATCAATTTATAGGATTCAAACTTTGTGTCAAAATAAACCAATTGTTGGGATTTTTTGACCTCTCCGTATTTAAACAGGGAGATAATCATGCTGGTAATTATTCCATTCATTAACCAGCGAAATTAAAGCTATTTATTATATTTAATATCAATTAAAAGACGCAATGATCGGCAGCGCTATTTCCTCTAGTAGGACTCGCCCCCGGCTCCCAAGTGCTATAAAAGGAGAAGAGAATAGAATGACAGACTGGTTCATGCCATTTCTCTCTCTCTCAGTTTTCTCCTAAGTCACAAGAGAATCAATCTACCGATCCTAATGAATAGCGTTAAGGGAGATCGAAGAGCGAATTCCACCATCACACAGCAATTTCCATCACCAGCACCTATCTATCGATGCAATTTATCAATTTCAAGCAGTGCTAATGGCTTCTTTGAGAACCGGTCAGTACTCACCAAATTCCTCATAATTAATTAGGTGATCATGCATAGCCTAAGTTTATGTTTCTAAGAATTAGTTCCAACACCAATATCAACTGTATTACCATCGTAAGCTTCAGGATTCGTGAAGTTTTATCTCTTCAACAGCATTATTAATTTCACACATACTAATTTCATAGTAATGAAGGGCATATGGTATCTTTTTCCAACATAAACTTGTGCCTGGGAAGCTTGGAATTAATTGATTTTTGCTGGGACAAGGGGAGTATCTATTTTGGGACAAATATAGTAAAAATTTAACCAAATTTGAACATCAAACAACTAGTTGCAATTTAGTTGGCATACATTGACTTTCACAAAATACTGTTACTGCAGTTGCATAATGTTGATGGGACATAGAGTAACCTAATTAAAACGTGACAGCAACGGCACGCTAAGGAGATGAACGCTCTTTGTTCGAAATTTTTTTGCGTGATCCAAGAGATCTTGCTGGACCTTGAGATCCACAAAAGGTAAAGCTAATTAATGAGGTCCACTAGAATGGAACTTCAGTTCTCAAGAATACAATTGGATACATTTTTGTAATTTAAAACGTGTATGAAATTTAAAGATCTGAATTAAATTGGTGGTCTGGACGATTTACGCAAGGGGCTGTTTGGAACAGCCAAAACACTGTTCGGAACAGTGTTTTTTCTCACGATTTGCCCGAGCGCACTTTCCTAACTACTGAACCGCATGCATTTTGCAAAAATAAAATGTATTAAAGATATTTAGAAAATTAAATTGTTTAATTTCTTAAATTTAAAATAGCTAATACCCAATTAATCACACGATTTATACTCTTGGAATATGTAGGAAATGGTTTTTTCGTACTATGGAGTCATACTTCAATTGTGGATCGATTTTCGTCATAGAAGGTCTGTGACTTGTTTCTGTTAGTACAACTAGTTATCATTTCTAGATAGAGATGGTATTTTATTCTAGAACCTCATAACTTTTTCTTTCCACATTGTACTATGGATTTATTTATTGGTGGTATATGTAAAGGCAAAGACACAAGATGACGTAAACCATTTTCATCATCTAAAAACAACGGTTCAGAGATAGCGTGTAGTATAAGAACGTGGTTCATATATAGAAAGCTTGGACAACTTTTTACAAGTACTGTTATCTTCCTCTTTCAATACTAGCTACTAATGCTTAATTTTGAATCCCTCTATATATCCTGTCTCGGTAATTTTCAATACAAATATGACACTGGCCGAGATATAACTACAAGAAAAGGTTTATATTAAAAAATTTGAAAAGGGGGTTGGTTACTTAGTTTCAGGATTGATAGTATGTAATGTAGGAATACATATGAATCACCGTTCAAATTAACCAGTCGAAAGACATTGTTGTAAGTGATTATATAAATTCCAGCAATTCAGTTTGCTTACTACTTACAACAGTTACACAATTAATAGAACTAGAGATTATATAGGTTATCAATTTGCCAAGGCCATCATAAGATTCAGACAAGAGTTACGTAGAACTCCTCCGTCCATTTTAGATCTGAAGAGTTTTGACTTTTTCAAAATCAAACTTATTTAAGTTTGATGTAAATTACAGATATACATAGTAATATTATTACTCAGGGGGCAATTCTTTAGGTGCCTATGAGTTTTCACTCAATCCCTTCTGTATAACACTAAAATATGAATCATCCTCTAAATGCCCATGCCGTTTGTTGACGTTAATTGATTGTAGATCGATATTTTCCAAAATAACAACATTGCCCATTTTTTATACTTACCATGCTAGCTAATTAAGAAATGCAATCCTCAACTAAAATTTATTTTTACAAAATAGAAAGGATATATAATTATTTTCCACAACCTGAAAATGAAATTTTATTTTCTTTTAAAAACTAAAATCAACTTTATAAAATTCATACAATATTAAATAAAACTCAAGTAAAATTACTTTTAGTTTCCGAATTCTTAGTTAAACTTTCATATAAATTGCATCAATGTTTTTAAAATTTTATATATTTTTTATTTTTTCAATGTGGGGTCTATTAGGTTTGCCTCCTTTAATATTCTTATAAACCAAAATTTTCACATTTACAATTCTATTTTTTTAAGTATCTATCACAGAGGAAAATGCTAGCTACCCATACTAAATTTTCCGTACTAACTTTGTACAAACACTGACATGTCATACTTCGAGTGAATCTAGATTGTTTTAGTTAGATCAACTGGTTGAGAGTTTTTGCTAGTACAAATTTAGTAAGATTTTGTAGTAACAGTGCTCTATCACAAAAGTATAAGAGAAAGGCAATACGGTCACTTTAGGTAAACTTTAACAGTCAACTAATTGTCAACTAACGGTATGGGTATACAGTGGATCAAAGTGAAAACTCATGGACATACAATGGATGAGGCAAATTATAGCGGTGTGAAAGAGATAGAGGAAAGACACATGGGCACGCAAAGAATTTTCTATATTTTCAACATTAAAACGGATTTGCTAGAAAAATATATTTGATGGCTGATATAATTAAAATAATATATATTATAAATATTGGTATTCCTCAATAAATATAGTTAAACTTGGATAAGTTTTTAAAAAAAGTCAAATGGTGTTACATATAATGGGAGGAAGTTACACAATATATGGGAGCCCATATCAACAATATCATTCACTGTACCATGACACCAAATTAACAACATACATCTGTCGGTAAAAATAAATAATAACTGATAAAGTATTTGTGGTAAAGCTTTGTGGCAAGTCCTGACCGTGGACAGCTCCAGCAGCTGGTCGAAGAGCATGCATGCCGTGGACTTGAGATGTCAGCCACGTCCTGGAGCACCTCTGACAACATGTCCTCGAAATTAAATAAGGCCGCCCAGCAGAGAAGGATCGATCTCCGCCATGATGCAGCTATAGCCCAGCGCCCACAACTCTACCTACTACATGGGAGGCAGGCGACCCGGCCGGGCTGTCCACTTCTGGTGATGCTGGCCTCGGATGCCGATCCCGCGGGGCACGTACGGCAGACGGAAGTGGTGCAACAACGAGACAACTTTGGCGGCGGCGTCCTCGGGATGGCTGGATCTTGCGGCCGCGGCCCTAGTGCAGCCAGATTCGACGGTCGCTGCTCGGAATGTCCACTGCTCAAAGGCAGCTACATCGTTCACCAACATGCTCAGAATACAGCTAGGGGGTTCATCCACCCATATACATGTAGTTCTCGAAAAAAATGGTTTGCCTCCCTATTACAGTGCTCAATGGCAACTCTATTAAAACCTTTTATAATGGCAACTCTATTAAACCTTTTATAAAGGATGTTACAATCTTCGTAGATGGCCATTAATGTTGTGGCCAAGAAACCTCCCTCTTGCATAGTGTCAACAACCTCTGCGCCGCCGCCATACATGCCCCCGTCGAGTCCCTAATCACAGCTCTCGTACTTCTACAACCGGAGTCCACATCAAAACCATCATATAATTGGTTGTTAGCGTTGCAATGGACAACGCCGATCTATGTGGCGCTTGCACATATCCACCATGGGTCAGCTGCCTCCTTTCCCACCATATATGTATTACCAAACCTCACTCACTCGTTAACAAGTGAACATCATGTGCTTAATATCTTCACATCCAGCAAAGCATAAAGGACATCCTCCCTGGTATTGAGGTGTCTCTACTGAATTATTGTCCCATATGACAAAAATAGATTTTCATATATGGACATATATATTAAGTGTATACAAATATCAATTTACGTATACTCTTAAGTGATCCACATATAAAAATGTATTTTTGCGTGTGAGTCGCAGGTGGGCTGGCCACCTTAGAAAATTGTTATTATCATACACTCATAGTCGCAGGTGGGCTGGCCACCTGCATGCGGAAAACCTTTAGCCCCGTACGAGTGAAAACCTTCTAAGTAGTAGTGGACGTTGGGTTGTAGGACTTGCTCTCTCAGCCATAGTATGAAAACCCGGACCGGAGGTTGATCTAGCGACTCTCTCGGTTCACTGTGTGACATCTCGACCCAGGACTTAATAGGATTAATAGAATACTCATACCAATAAGTTGCAACTTCTTTTCCGAAAGCCCAGCTTGAGAGAACTCTGAGGATAAGCGTGCTTGGTTTGAAGCAATCTTGGAATGGGTGACCGATCGGGAAGGGTGCGCATGAGTGAGAACAAAGTGCGCAAAAAAGACTTGTGTTGGTCTGTGAGGGAAGTCTTGATATCCTAGAGAGAAAAGACTTGTGTTCGTCTGTGAGGGAAGTCTTGATATCCTAGAAAGCAGCCATGTGTTAGCGGGTCCGACCCAGCCCAGGTGAGGGGGGTCGGGGCGTGACAAATGGTATCAGAGCCGACCCTCGC
>CM002477.1:3851763-3866604 GCA_000325765.3 Leersia perrieri
TTTTCATGGCTAAGAGCAAGCGTAGAATATGGTAGTGACATTGTAATCCTTTTATTTATGTGGTATTTATGTGTAATGTGTAAGATCTTTTGGATTTAAATTATCTATATGTGCTATTTGCACATTTCGAACTTGGTTGTTAAATTAGTCGAATATTAATTGCAAAAGATATTATTGCTATATTAGTATCAAATTTTAGCTATATTTGTACTTATATGTAGAATTTACGGTGTGCGAAAATTTTGATATGTAACGTGAACTTGTGAGTTAGGACCACCCAAGAACGGAATCCTGGCTACGCCGCTGATGACCAGATGCTTCAACAAGGACTTTGTTTTTTCTGTATAACTTAAGCCAAAAACCTGGTATGCTTCTTGTGTTTGCCATCCGGAACTTATGCCGATTTTTCTGAAGAATGATGCTGGCATCAACAATGGATGGTCGTCACCACTCACCAGGAACTTAGTTATGTACAATTTTTATGATCAACGAAGTAGCTATGGATGAAGCATTTCTTTCTCCCTAAGTGCAAAGCAGGTCAGTAATCGGTAGCATCTAATGGGACCGGTGCCCTCAAGCTGTGCAATGACTTTCTTTAGGAATTAAATAGATCATATTTTGGTATTTTGAGAATCATGTGGGTAATCTAGTTTTGATAATTTACATAAATTAAGTTTTTATATTTCTGTGGTTGTTGTGCACTTGTGATTGGTGGTATCATAGTACTGGTCCATAAAGTTTAGGCTGCCGTATCCCTGGGAGCTAGCTATTTTCTTGTGCCCTAGTTAGTTTTCCCTTCTAAACTGCTATAATAGACGTGGTTTTGTTTTGTGCTTAGGTCCCCATAGCAGTTTTAAGTTTTGGATTTTTGCAAACATGGCATTAATATTGTTCAACTTTTCTGGTTTGTAAATGGAACTTCTGTAATCTAAAGTAGTGAAAAGATTAATCTTTCTCCGCTTCTCATTAGACCACATCATTAAAAATATTAAGATGTAAAACTGACCATCCGATATCTACACCAGTGATAGTGATAGTGAGACATGGTTAAAAAACATTCATGATTATTCAGGAAGCTTCCAACTGATTCCAGCAAGTTTGCTTGCCGTGATATTTCCAACTTGGTAGAAGGACTAAAACAATTATGCTGTTACATGCGTACATAGACAGCACGGTTACCGGCTGAACAACAACTGATGGCACTGCCTAGAAGTCATACAAACTCCATCTTCTTCTCTTTATTCAGTTTACATATATTTCTTGAGTTTGTAAGCTATGATTGTAATTTCCCTAGAATAAGTATATACCTAAGTAAAAAATGAATCCCAGGAAGTGACAGAAATAAGCCACGTCACATGTTGAATGGTATCCATTGGATTTAGTAGCAAAAAAAAAGGAAACAACAATTCTCAATGAAATATGATATATAGGTTAAGTTAAAGGTCAATTTAAAATGTATAATCTTTCTGAGATTTTTTAAAGAAAAGAGTAAAATATACTAATACTATAAAATTCTGAAAAAATTTTGTATCACTAAATAATAATCCATGTGTTACACAAACTAAGTTGTGTTACACCACTAATACAAAGACCTATATTCTATAACAGAGTTATATATAAAGTGTGTGCCTCTAATAGGGGCGAAAGATTACGTGTCAACACCAGGCAGACCAACCAAACATAACACATTTACGTCTGAACTTTTATATTATATAAGAAATTTTGATGGGGTGTCTACTCATGGTCCCATAAAAATTTAAGGCAAACATTTAGTGTCATATTAATCGATCACGAAAATTTACTCGAGTAATTTTTATTTTTTAAGTTTAAATTTGAAAATTACCATTTAATAAATTTATTTAATTATTAAAACCAGTAACTGCTACACTCGCATATCTCATTTCCACCAATCACAACCATCGACCATTTAATTCCCACGTGTACATTCTCCAATCAATCAATCACAATTTTATTCTTATCTAAACCTTAATCCCCTAAAAATAGCATAAGTGCTATATATCTAGATGAAGAAAGTATAACACAACATGTAACTATATTTACTTATGGGGAGGGGGCTTATAGTCACGTGAATGCGCGACTTGATAGGCTAGTTAGCTTGAGATTTAGCGTCAATCGATACAGACCTAGCAGTTAAGTTAGTAATTATTTGACTAATGCGCCCATGGCGGCTTCTGTTTCAACAGTTCTTGGTCGCAACCTGCAATTTTGATGAGTATAGTGCAGTCGGAAGTACTCTGAGCACGAAGAATATGCATGGTATCTGATTTATATTTATTGTTGGAGATTTTGTGTTTGGCTACTATTGTTGGAGATTTTGTGTTTGGCTACATGATTCTTGTCCTAGCTTTCGAAGGAAAGGATAGCTTTCTGCCTAATTCACATGTTAGTTTGACTTTTGGATTGACCCGTGCAACTTTTTTCATTTAGGTGCAAATTTTTCAATTAGTCTGAGAATTAGTATCGATACAACACTAGCAGTCAGCATGCAGTATTAATGTGGACTAGAGTATATCGATACAACACTTTTTTGATTCATGTTGCTGGTTTATTATTTGAAATTTTTTACATGTAAAACATAATCTTCTTTTAAGTAGTCTTTTGTGTTTTTCATATCACGTGTATGATCATTGTAATGTTTCCAGCAAATTCTCTATAGCTTTTATCATGGTACCTACCACAATATTACGTAATTAGGATGTTCTTAGCTATGCCCATAGCAGCGTGCGAGGTATAAACATTTAGGAGCTGTCCCGTCATGTGTAGCACTATTGCTAGATTTTGGAGTTAAAGTAAAACTTCCATCAAGGAAAACACATGGTAGTATAATTCATCTTTTTTTTTCATAGAATACTTTTTTTATAGTCGATCGATCGGTTTTTCCCGTCATGTTAAATACTTCAATACATGGATCCATGACTTCCTAAAACATAATATACTTTGGAGTAAAAAAAGCATAATATACTTCCTACCTCTAACTTATTATGCTTAATTAAGTTTCGAAGAGTCAATCAACCAAAAGCCAAAAGCTTTAGCTGCCGCCGTGTCAGCTAGTGTTATTTTATTTTGACATTACCAAGCTAGCCAAGGAAGACCTACTCACATGCATCCACATATAAATATTGCTAAACTGCCACGACGACAAATCGATTGTTGTAGTCAACCATGTGTTATGCGACTAGACCTCCAAATCTTGCTGTCTCGTGTGCTCCTGAGAGAAAATATAACGGGAAAATAATTCAGAAAATTTGAATTTTTTATTGTAGTAGCAAAATGTCCTTGCGTTCTAATAGACTTACTCACCTAGTCACCTTTACGTCATGGACTAGAGTTTTGATAACAGTCGTAACTCGTGTAAAAGAGGTGTGTGTTAAGCAAGTGGCATAATCCTGGGTTGCATCATACCAATGAAAGTTTTCGGACAACAAATTTCGTTGGCTGTGGAACAAGATAGAAATAAATTTCATGATAGTAACAAGGCGATAAAAGTTAATGGATATCCATTCCCGATCAATATGGTTTACATCGGCCAGTTATGTGATCAAGCTAATAGAAGTAATTCGCCGATACAAGCTCTATAATAATTTCTATATGAATGATTGAGAAGCAAAGAAGACGACGAGAAGGGGAAATACAATGTTCTTATTATGATGATGGGGAACAATGATATAATCCTCATTGAGACTGTAGTTTTTCAATATTGTTGGAATCAAGGGATCCAATTACCACTAACGGAGAATGGCCCTAAATGCAGCTATACAAGATAGAAGGTGATCTATACAAATACAAGATGTGATGATTGGAATCAGCTGTCAAAAGAGTATGATTGCATCCATGTCTTGGGCTAGTAAATGGGGATGATGATGAAGAGAAAGTTGACGAAGAAGAAAACCCTCAATTGTACCCAAGTGGGATATTTACAAAGAATCAAAAGAGAAGGGCTCAACGTTTGAGGCATCGAGAGCAGATGGAAGAAAGGGAGAATAATCATCATATGAGGATTAGAAAGGAATGGCATGTTAAACTGAAGGCCAATGAAGCAAGCTCTTCAGCTGTTGTAAATATGGTGTTTATTTTGCCACCTGAATACAATATACCCATATCTAATGATGAAGAGTCCATGGCTCTATTAATTTGACCGCCTCAATAAAAAATATTTGAAAAACCAAAAGAGGCAGAACATCGACACCTAAAATCTGTACGTATCCATAATGCACGACTCGTGGCGAAAGGTTTGAAGAAAATTCAAGGTATTGATAGTGATGAACTTTCTCAACAGTCGTGATGCTAAAGTCTATTTTGATAATTCTAGAGATTGCGGTATATTTCGATTATGAGATATGATAGATGAATGTCAAAACAGCTTTCCTCAATGGAAATATGAGTGAGGATGTGTACATGACACAACCAAAAGGTTTTGTTGACACACTACGTTTGCCGCTAAAGAATTTTTACGACAGACATTAGGATGTTAAAAGTGACCTTTGCCGACAAATGATCTGTTGTCAAATCTAGCACATGATGTAGTGATAAAAGAAATTCTTATGATCCTTGTCATGACACATGGGAATTTGTTTTCAAAAATAAAAATGTTTTAAAGCTTGTTCTTCATATGTCTCTGTCACTATCTACCAAGGCTATATGCAATGATATACATGAATTAACCTTATACATACATATTGTCAGAGTTATGGATACCAATACCGAATAGTAATCAATTAAGCTCGGCAGGGCCGACCATATACACATCCTTATATGTAATAATACACCATATATAGAAAGAGTTCCGAATAAGGAAGGACGGGAAGAGTTCTGTATGGAAACTACAAGGACTACTCGGACTGTATCCATATTGGTCTCCCTAGTCCTACTTGGACAAGGAGACTATTTCTATGGGTATAAATACAATACCCCCTAGTGGGAGAGGAGATACAAGACAAAAGGAGAGACAAATCGATGACAACTAGATAGGTTCTCCTAGATAATGTACTTGTATTATGCTGATGAATAGAGATCAAGACCGGCTTTGGCCAACAGGACTAGGGCTATTACCTTACAGATAAGGGGCCGAACTTATATAAAAATCCGTCTCCATCCCTTTAGCTTCAATCTCACGTATTCCATGGTACCGACGTTCCCCATACCATGCAAATATCGTAGTTGTGACATCAGAAGTCAACACATATGACTGCTTGTGTTGTATTAAGCTTTACCAAATTATTGGACTCGTATTAGATATTTTTCATATTCATATGATCAAGGGTCCATATTCATCCATCAAATAAAGCTAAACTTCTACACTGGAAGTAAGCATTCATTACATTCACCATTTTCCATTCCATCCAAATAAAAACTCCACAAATATATGCACTCTTTCCAAAATCCAAAACAAAAATAAAAAGGAGAGTGGCCCATTGAAAAAATGATGAGAAGAAAATTCTCTCAAAAATATTATTACTTGAATAAAAACAATATTGGTCAAAAAGACTCTCTCAAAAAAGCTTCCAAAAAGGAAGAGAGGGATATCAGAAAGGAGTAAAAATATTTCCTATTTCATTTTGCACCATATTTTCCGACATATACCCTTCATTTGGAATATGACTAGTTATCTACTTGAGTCCATGTATTTAGTTTTGCAATATATATAATGCAGGTATGTCCCGACTTTTCCCTACCAAGCTCCAGATAAGCCTATAGTATAGGGAAAAGGATCGGCAACATGAGCCTTGGAGAGCATACACAAAAAAAATCAAATATTTGTGTGACTCGAGAGCAAGTTATTTTGAGAAGTATTGCTACTTTGCGAAAACTTCTAAATCCCAAGAGTCCGATAGAGAAAGCAAGGAGGACTGGAATCGAGATTGTTCCATCTGTTAATCACCCAAGATGGTAAGCTAGCCACCTCAAGAAGTTCATAGGTATGAGCATGTTTTTTGAATAACTTATATACTTGTATATCATGGGAGATTTTGTTATACACTTTATCTCTACCTTTACTTGAGGATGAGTAAAGAGCTAAGTATGACGGGTTTTGTTGACGGCTATTAATGACATATTTTATGCCATCAACACCTGCATAAAGTGAAAATAATAAAACGTACGACACAGTGGTAGGGTTTATTTCTAACCATTTCCACAAGTGTTGGCAAATATTTATATGCAGGATATAAACTACCAGAGATAAATAAGAATAAATGGAGGAATCCTCACTTCCAAACAAGCTCATTGGATAAAAAGGCCCACCTGACATGTGTAACTGCCATGGAAATCGTAACTGCAGCTATAATCGCCATGGGGACCCACTTGTTAGAGACCTGACCAAGGCTAAAGTCCGATGGAGGCTGGCCTAGTTCAGCCAAACCCCTGATGCCATTTGGCGCCTAGTTTCCACGTGGACGTCCAGAATTGGTTGTTGATGGTAGTTATAAGGGGCATGGTGGTCAATTTCCATCAGAAGTAACCGTCATTGAGGCCAATTTAAGGAGCTCTCATGCCACATTTAGAATACACACTTGAAGTTTGAGCTGATTTACAAGTGGCTCTATTGCATACTAAAGTATAGTAGATTAAGGAGAGAGTAGAGTAGAAGGCGTCACAGGAGCCCCGAAGTTGTTGATAACTCTTTATTTCTTTCTTTTACTCTTTTAATTACTCTGATATAGAAATATTATTCTAAGCAATTAAGTTCTATTTAGTAAGATTTATTTCTCAGTTAGTTCCTAAGTAGAATACTTGATTACTGTTTGTTGTAAACAATTTCCTTATAGTGATTACTTGAGTGCTTTATAAACAACGAAGTAGTAATTAATTGCGTAGACAAGGTGTCCAGGTGTTTAATTTCCAAAAATTGCTTCGCAACCCACAGTTAGCTTGAGATCACTTATTTCCTCCCTATCCAGGTGTGTAGTAGAGCGATATCTAGGAGCAGCGAGCTGGCTAGTGCCCGAAGTATCACATTAGGATTAAAACTAAGTTTTCTGTAGACATTGTCTCTTACTAGTAAATCCTCTCTACCCTTAGCCGTGACCTTAGCTTTGTTTCCTTGGATGAACTGGTGGTAGAGTTGTCACACATGTTCCCTATGGATACGATACCTTGGATATACTCCCAGGTGAAGTGCTCTAGCGGTATTCCGTGCGCTTGTAGATTTTATCTGTGGACGTAAGAAATACCAACACAAATGCAGCCGCCAAAAGTAGCACGGGAGGTACAATGGCTACCCTTCTTCAAGACACTTCAGCAAGCTGACAAATTGAAGTGGACTCCTGAATGCCAAGATGCCTTTGACAAGCTCAAGGCATACCTGCAAGAGATCCCAAGGTTAGCAACCCAGAAGCAGGCACGGAGTTGTTGCTGTACTTAACTGCTTCTTCGGTAGAGATCAGTGCGACGATGGTCCAAGAGGAAGGGGCGAAGCAGAAGCCTATATATTTTGTTTCCAAGGCACTTCAAGTGTCAAAGGCGAGCTACATAGAGATCGAAAAGCTTGCATATGCCCTAGTGATATCCTCCCGCAAGATCAAGCACTACTTTCAGGACCACAAGATCCTCGTCCCATTGCAGGACCGTAAAGTGGGCGGTGGAGATCTCGTCCTTCGACAACAACTTCATGGCACTAACCACGACCAAGTCGCAAGTCCTTATAGAATGTTGTCCAATGGACCCCCTAGGCGAATGTCGACAAACTCGCCCCAAGCATGCCGACCCATTTTGGACAATGCAGACAGACAGGTCATGCAACAAGGCAGGAGTTGGAGTTTCGGCATGATGTCCATCTGTAAATCCCAATCGGCTTCATTACTCATTCCGATTCACATTCAGCTTTGCCTGGATTGATTCCAAAATCGAGCGTCAACAGAAAGTCTAGCCGAAGGAAATATTCCTGGGGCACCTTGTGCTTCTGAAAAAGGGGAACCCACTCTTGGTCAGCAAGCTGGAGTCGAAGTGGGAAGGGCCATACATGGTCACAAGGAAATCGCAAGAAAGGGGCGTACAACATCGCAACCATGGAGGGCGACGAGCTCGACCACACATGGAATGCAGCGACTCTATGGCACTACTATGTGTAAAGCAAGCTGAGAAAAATCCTTGTAAATATGTACCGTAAGCCTTCGGCTAAAATTATTGTATAATTAAATGTAAGCAGTACGTAGGGCTATTATTCGAACAAGGAGGACTCAATGCGGGTAAAAAGCTTTGTTTTTGTCCAAATGCGAACAAGAAACGACCCGATCAAGATGTGCAAAGTGTGTGGAATGTATGGTGGAAGGTGGCACTCCAATTTTGTCGCTCTCTTTGGCTTTATTTTGAGAAGAGCTATTTTCGACAAGAATAATTTTGAGTGGTTGGACCTCATTTTGGTTGAGAATGCATACCCTCTTTGGCAAAGTGCTTGGAGTGATTTTTGTTTCTTCTCCTTTTTGGATAGGTGCATGTAATTGGATAGCTGTCTTTTTGGAAAGCTTTTAGAGGGTTTTTTTTTGTTGAAGTGTTTATTTTGTGGATCGGTGGATGGTGTAATACTAACCCCTAGTGCAGAGGTGAAGCATGGGGTGAAAATGGATCTTCATCAAGAGGGCATAAAAAGAATACTCTAGAATCACACCGTCTAAAAGAGCTCAATGTAATGACAAGCAGCATATGAGTAGAGGTTTGCAATGTAAGCATAGTCACATGGCTATAGTAGGTATTTATGATCAGGAACTTATCAAATTTTATTTGAAAAATTAAATATCTCCAAAAAATTGAGACTTTATTAACTACCCCATGTCTACTAACTACATAGATTTGGATTATGTTTATCCATCCCACAAGTTTTAAGTTCATGGTAAAAAGACTTTAGCCAACAAACTTAATGCTAGGGTCAAGACTAAGTTGCAAACTAGGCACATGAATGAAATGAACAGATAAATTATTCATCATTTCAACTTCTAGGCAACTAGAGCATTCTAACCGCGCATGAAAAGTAAATAATTTTCTTTGATATTTCTGAATATTAATTGCAAAGAGCAAAAAGATACAAATTTCCTTACGGGGATCTCCCCCAAGCTGGTTCTTGCCCATGACTACCATGAAGGGTTATACCCTTGCAACCTGAAGAAGGCCATCAGTTCTTGTGGCCTGCTGGATCCTGGCGTTGATTCCCGCTAGGTGTGTACATGTGGTCCTGCCACAGATGGGTTTCCTAAACATGCTAGAGTAGAGTGTTTCTGAATTTCAGCAATCCTCAAGTCCAGTTTATCCATACTATGGGTGAGGTCTGAATATCTTCACCGGGAGTCGTGAAAACCACATGACCAGAATGGACAGCACACCCTTGCAGACGGAAGTGCACCACCAATATTTGTGGAGTGAGCGGCGTGGTCCATGTTGCCAAACTGGCACCAACGGACCGTGTTGGGGTGGCACAACCTGATTTTTTAGGTTTTAAAAAATATCAATATAACAAATTATTCATAGAATTTATATTAAAATGTTAATGAATTAACAAGTGAATAATGTAACAAATAAAGTTTAATAAATAAAAGCGTTGGAATTATTTTTAATAAATTCTCTATGTGCTAAATAACCCTCTAAAATTTTCTTGGAATTTTCGGAGCTAAATAAGTAATTTTAATTATACAAATATCATGTTAGTGTTTATTCAAATGGAAAACTACTTAAAATCTCTCTCTTTAGTTTTGGGCTGCTTTTGGCCCAATGCTTTCTCTCTACTCTCCCTTTTAGCCTGGCCCGATCTGGCTAAGTCCACTACTTGTCCCTTCTCTCTCTCTCTGTTTCAGACCAGTCAGCAGCTAGAAGTCTGTTTTTGATCCCCCTTCGCAGCAGCCTAACTGAGAAAGAGGCCGGGCCCACCGCTACAGTGTCTCCACTAACCTCCAACCTCAAGCCGGTCTTCTTCTTCCCGCCGGCCGATCTCCCTCCATGATGGATGTTTCTTCGAACTGAAGGCAAAAACGGAACGTTCGTGATCTCCACTTCAATACTCCCATAAAATCCCTCTTCAATTCGGCCTTATACCGTCGAATTTACTCTCTTCAATTCCGGCAAAAATGGCGATGGCTATCATCGATCTCCCTCCTTTGGCAGCCATTTCGTGAAATTGATTGAGGGAAACTCCTCTCCACGTCCTCCTCTTCAATCCCCACTAAAAATCCTCATCAATAGTACTCTAAATCATCGGATATAATCCCCTCTTTAATCCTCTCCCTCTATTTACTCCGGCAAGAAATCCGGCGACCGTTTTCCTCTCCTCTCCCGGCCTCTGGCTTTATAAAGCCCTTTCCCGAGCTCGCCTTCGCCCTCCTTTTCCTCTTCCTCACCCCCAATCGTCCTCTCTCCCTCCCCACCGAGCTCGCGACGCCGCCATCTCTCTCCACCTCACCGGAGCAACTCCGGCGGCCGTTTTCGCCTCGCCAGATCATCGAATCGGTGCGCCGCCGGATCACTCGGCTTGGCAGTGGCTTTCTAGTCATCGGCATGTCCTCCTCCGTCCTCCTCGGCCTTGGGAACATCGTCCTCCGCGTGAACCAGAGGAGCTCCACCACCGATCGCCTTCCAGCCGCTTCCTGTGCCTCGCCGGTGTGCTGCCAGGCCTCACCAATGTTGTGCTCGCGAGCTTTTTGCTACTGAAGGACACTGGAACCTCGTCATCGCCATCAAGCTGAAGAGCGTCGATGGTTTGTTGTCGACGTCGACCTGAGGAGCGCTTCCGTCTTCCTCCTTGTCACCGGCCACCCCCATCATAGCCATCCGCCGTCGTTCCGCCCGTAAACATCCTTCTAGCCAGCCCTCTCTCTGTCGTGTCAGTTGGCCCTCCCAAATAAATCCTAGCCAATCCCAACCACCCAATATAGTTCTTCTTCCCTTTCAATGACATCTGGGTCCTATATGCCATATGTCATTCACCAAAAAATAATCTAATCATTTCGAAGATTTTATTTTAATCTTTCAATCAGTTATAAATCATTTGCAAATCATCTAAATAATTGGAATAGTCATTAATATATTTAATTGAAATAAATTGGTAAAAATTCATATCTAATTCATCTGAACTTGGAACGAGGTCGTTCCAGTTCCTAAATTAATTTAAAACCAAAATATATGATTGGTTTATTTTATGTATTGTTATTTGGAGTTTTTAGTTTTTTTCCTTGTTTTCCTTGTAATTTCTTACTTCGTGTCATTTCGGAGTAGCGCTTCTTCGATGAAAGAGTCACGGAAGACTAATCGACGACCATCAGTTGTAAAGACAAGTCATACAGTCTAACACCCTTCGAGCATGTTGAACCTTTCTTTCTCGTAATCACTTCAACTTATGCATATTATTTTTAAATGTAATTGGGTGGAAATTCCTATATTCCTTTGTATTGCCCCCATTGAACTTGATTACCTTTGCATTGTTAATCTGGGTTACTTAATTTGGCTAGCTATAACTTTATAATGTTTTAGCTAGATTTTAGTCTTTTGCTTTAGCTCACTATTGAGACAATTTAATGTTTTCACTTATTATCACATGATGATTAAATATTAGAAATTCATGACGGTTGTCGTGGTTAGTTAATTGATGAACTTGCCAACTAAAATTTGACTTAATGGTGGGTTGTGAGCACGTGGTTTTGGTTGGTCATGCTCATGACAATTAAGGACCAGTTCGCGAGCTATCTTCGCGAAACATTCACCATACTATCCTTAGGCCAGCATGGGCAACGGCTTGGTTTCGTGATGTAGCGGGGGGCGTGCGATTCGCCTGGTTGTTGTGGCAAGGATAAGTGCATATGGGAATGCCGGGGAGTAATAACCTGATTTTGGTGGGACTAGAAACCTGGTGGGTGTTCTCGTACTGTTTCTCGTTGTAGAGCGGGCCATGTCATGATCCCTACGGGAAACATGTTCTAAGGCTAAATTGGTATACCTCTAATCAGAGTAAAACTATTTGAATAGCCATACCCGCGGTTATAGACGAGCTGAGCATTGTTTTTCGTGATTAGTCCCACTGTCACTTAATAATTAATAATTTGGTTAAAATTTTGATAAATAGGATAACTCCTGATTTGGGGTTAGGATTAGCTCCTGGTATAGGGTGATGATTAGCTCCGGGTATGGAGTTATGGTTCGTCTCTATTGGAGTTATGAATAATTACTGATTTGGAGTGATGGTTGGGCCGGTGCAACCGTATAGGTTGTACCATGAGTGGTTAATTATTGAATATTAAATCTTCATGGTTTTGTTAATTAATTCCTTTATTATTTAATGAATGCTGCCTGCATGAACGATATTAAGCCATCCTTTGGATTATCCCCTCGTATTTTTGCATATTTCCTGTTTGCCTGTATGACTTGCGGAGTACTGTTGTAGTACTCACTCTTGCTCTCAAAACCGTCTCTAGTGAAGAATCTGGAGGATAAAGTTCAAGTCCGAAAGCTGAAGGATGAAGTTTAAGTATGGAAGATGGAAGTTTGGCTTATACCCTAGTTAAGTACCGGTGGAAGATGGAGCAGTAGACCTGCTTAGTCCGCTGCTGTTTATTTTTGATTGTCAGGCCTGAAGCGCCTTTGTAATAATGTAAATATTAACATAATTATTAATAAAGATGTGTTTTTGAATCAATTTGCTATTGTGTGGGCATCGGCTGATTCCTGAATGAGGTAACACAAAGCGTGCGGAATTTTGGATAAAAATTCCAGGCATGACATGGGGGTGTGTCCAACGACTGCTGCTCGCACTCCCCCAAGCTGAACTTGCAGCATCACCAACCGATGCATGTGGTTCCCAGCCAGTGTTTGCCTGGCTTGGTTCAAACCTGACAGCTGCACGCAGGGGTTCTGTGGCTACTCCGTTGATGTAGCTCCGGTCATGCTCCTCGTTGGCCTGCCATATACACTTCTCCTGCAGTTTATCTCAAGCACTAGATCCAAGGTAAGACGACCACTATTGTACAGATGACAATTTAGGTTAGGTTACCAAATCTCTATTATGTAACCAGGAAACAAAAATATCAAGAAAGAGTTGGGACCTATTTTAAGAGTGTGGCTCCACACGAGATACTCTAGATTGATAAACGAGCAAGGCACATGAATGTCCATGAACCGTCCACTGCCTCAACATGTTTAGTTATACGGGTAACAAGTGAGGTACAAACAAAAGAAACTCCTAGCTTAATATTTTCAAACCCTTATTTAATCATTACATGAGCAGGAGAAATTTTAATTTTATTGACCTTGGCATAGAGGATTCTCATCTCATCCAGAAACACCGACTGAACGACTTCCCGAGGGAAGAATGTAATAGCCAATCACTTGTGCACGAGTCGGAGTGTGGGGATGTTGATTTGGTGGGTTCAGGGTTTCTTAAATACACCCGCTGTAATACTTTGCCATAACTCATTCCTGTTGAAGCTAGTGGTGTCTCCGTCAAGATTGAGTTGGTAAGTCCGATGGAAACGCACCGCAAGACTGTCCTTCCATGTCAGATGGTATTTTTTCCTTGGATAGCCGAAACTACAAGGAAATTATACTATTACCATGTTACATAAATTATTGCAATTAATTATATTATTGCCACGGTTTTCTTTTCCGTAGTAAATACCCATGACATATTACTACGGCTTATCTTGTTGCAATATTTTATTGATTCGTTGCAATAAAAGATGAGCTGTTACAATGATAACAATAAGAATGCCACAATTTTTATCTTTGTGGTAATTTCAACACTCCTCTTGCCATGAATAATTTGTGTGGTAATTGTTCCGAGTTTCGTTGCATCAGAAAAGACTTATGGCAACAGAAAAATAACGTTGCAATGTTCTGTTACTTTTGCCACAGTAATAATTTGCACGTCATCAATTCGTTTACTGTTAGCACACAGACAAGCGGGCCATGCATCGTACTAGTGGCCCACCATTACCACGTCGCCCCAACTGCCCCCAATTTCCAATCTCTAGTACTCCTAATCTCCAATCCAAGACATAAAGTTAAACCACCGCTCGATGGCCGCCACCGCCGCCGCCTCAACATGGCGCGGCCGCCGCCCCTGCCCCGTTGAGCCGAAAGCAGGGATGGCGGAGGTGACATTGCGAAAGGTCTAGGCTGACGCACCGGCCGCCGGCTCGTCAACTGCACCGTCCTCGTGGAGCAGAGCTGCGGAATGACGGCCGGCTGGATTCCCCATCTGGGTGTCTCTCTATTGTTGCCTCACGGTACATTTAATCCAGAAGGTTCAGGTTTACGTGTTTTCTGATTATTCCTGTCTCCATTTAAGCTGATCCTGGGTAGATAATTTCTTTCTTGATGGGGTTCAACATCTGCAACATTGCATCATACAGTATTATGTAGCAGGTTCACGATTGCAGCTTACTTCAATTGAATTTATTTTCATATTTCACCTGCAGATTTACATACATGTGTTTGTACAAATACCATAGCAGGATACTGCATAGTGAACAATGTTAGGACCTCATCAGTCGTCATTGACGGACTGTCTGCAATCAGAGACAGAGTTTGTCTCGCAAATAATACTAATGTGATTGTTTGGTTGTGATCTATATACACCCTCTTTCGGAATATGGTTGTTTGTGAAGATCTATCCCTGAGACAATCTCTTCTGGTTTAAAAATATAGATGGATTCAAGGGCATTATTTCCTTTCTTATGTAATTCTGATAAGCATTTTCCACCGTGCACAATAACTATATTGTATAGCAATGTATTCAATGTA
Organism: Leersia perrieri; assembly: GCA_000325765.3. Classification (NCBI taxonomy): domain Eukaryota; kingdom Viridiplantae; phylum Streptophyta; class Magnoliopsida; order Poales; family Poaceae; genus Leersia; species Leersia perrieri. The sequence goes on from CM002477.1 coordinate 3,866,497, forward strand.
GGACCACTGGACCAGTCAATGCAAAAGGAGTTCATTTTCTCACCATTCAACTTATTACCCGTGCAGATTGTTTTTTAAGTCTATTGATGTAAGTGCCAGCAGCGTGGT
>CM002477.1:3866704-3881971 GCA_000325765.3 Leersia perrieri
TATATATATGAATATTATATCCTACTACCAGGTGTAGCTACTCCCACTACATTGACGGTAGAGATCATTCCAAGATCTGTGCTAAGATATATTCTGTTCCTTTTTAGTTAATGTTCTGCTCTATTTATAGTCATGTTCTGCTTTCTTTTCAAGTTTTTGCACACAGATCGATCGTCAATAGAGTCATGTCAAGTTTCTGCACTCGTTTGAAGATTTGTGCTAAGGTATATATTCTGCTTCCTTTTAGTTGGTGTTCTGCTCTATTTATAGTCATGTTCTGCTTACTTTTCAAGTTTCTGCACATGGATTGATTGTCAATAGAGTCCCAAGTTTCTGCACCCGTTAGTAAGACGGAGTAACTACTCTCGATAGTAGGATATAGGTGTAATATATATATATCTTTCTGCTGGAGATGTGCTACCGGCAAACTTCTGTGTTGAAAAGTGTAAAATTCTCCGTTTGGAGATATGAAACATCAAGATATCCACGTGATAGAACAAGTGTGAGCAGCCATTGAAGCGTGAAATATATCAGGGTGGATCTGCATTTTCGTTAACTTCTGTGTTGACAAGGTAATCAAATACTATTCTGTTATAGCTAAGTGATATCTTGAGGGTATTTCGATCCACTGTATTTCTCTCATGTACATTGTATAACTTCGGACTATTATCTCTTGATGCCAAACTAGTGACCTAGTCATGCCCATTCGTTAAGATATGATTAAATAACTAGCTTTGCGAGAAATTACCACCTTATATGTAAAATTTTGCCAGATGTATACTTGTGATCTCTGTCTAACTTTTGATACTAGACACTAGTAGAAAATGGCCCATCTATGACGTTTTTCTCATGACGATGCGTATTTTTGTTATTGAATAAGTAATATATAGGACGACATTTTCTGTTTCGTCATGGATCATATGTGACGGTGGTTTCTTACCAACACCTATGACGAAATTTTTAAACAGTGTCATAGAACATAAGAAAATTCGTCACTGATGAAGGATGTTACTGTTGGTTTGTCATGTAGATTGAGATGAAGAACATATGCATGGTTCAATTTTCTCTTTTAAATCTGAAATTAAAATTTGTAATGGGTATTTCTCGCTCATGATAACTCCAAATTTGATGGTTTTTTTTTCTGATTTTCTCTAAAATCATGATTATTTAATTATATTATTTTATGTTAATAGCTATTCGTTAGATCTTATAGCTTGTTTCTTCCACCTAAGTAGTGAATAGAGATATATATGTTGTTGCATAATAATTGCTAATTTTAGTTCATATTCTGTGTGATTGTGCCTAAATTTAAAATGCATGCAAGTTTAAACATATGATCTTTATCAATATATTTTTCATATATAATGGACTACTTATTGGTTGTCCTATAGAAGTTTCAAGAACTTTGGAGATAATTTCCTATTTCTATAATATTTAGGCTCATATGCCAAAATATATTGATATTATTACAATTATTTTGTGGTAATTTAGAAACAAAAGTTTGAATTGTCCCTAGAAGATTTTTTTTCATCTATCTCTAAGACATAGGCTAGAATAGAACATATGAGCCTAAATATATTAAATATATTATAATCTATCATATATTTTTATATATTTGTATAGATTTTTGAATAAGACGAATGGTCAAACATGTGATTAAAAGTCAATGACGTCAAATATTAAAATCCGGAGGAGTACATGCAAAAAAAAGTTGTACAAAGTTGCTTCTCTATGAGATAAATCAACCCTATAAAATTTAATTGAATTTGACAAAATTTTATTTTGTGAATGCAAGTTTAAAAAGTTTATGGTCCGAGTTTTAACACTATCAAAATATAAAATAAGTATGGGTAAAGTGGTGGGTCCCACATTTAAAATTTGCTCAAAAGTTGTACAAAGTTGCTTCTCTATATGATAAATCAACCCTATAAAATTTAATTGGAACAAAATTTTATAGTGTAAACACGAGTTTGAAAATTTTAAGGTCCGAGTTTAACACTATAGAAGAAGTATAAAATGAGTAGCGGGTAAAACGGTGGGTCCCACATTTAAAATTTGCTCAAAATTTGTAGAAAGTTGCTTCTCTGTATGATAAATAAACCATATAAAATTTAATTGGATTAGACGAAATTTTATAGTGTGAACACGAGTTTAAGACTATACAAAAAGTATAAAATAATTATGGGTAAAGCGGTGGGTCCCACATTTAAAGTTTGCTCAAAAGTTGTACAAAGTTGCTTCTCTGTATGATAAATCTACCCTATAAAATTTAATTGAATTTGACAAAATTTTATAGTGTGAACACGAGTTTTAAAATTTTGAGGTCCGAGTTTAACACTACACAAAAAGTACTCGTACCAATAAATTACAACTTCTAGGATGGGTGACTGATCCGAAAGTTCTTCGTAGGTGCTCACCTGCCACGTGTAGTAGGCCCGGCCCGAGGTTAGGGCATGACAATATAATGTGACATGGATGACGCCTTTAATTATTTTTATAACGATATTGAGGCTTATCGATGACCTGACAGTAGGTTTGTCACAAAATTCGACATATTATATGACTAAAATGAGCTTCGTCATTGATGAAATAACATGACACTCCGTTTTTTACGAATTCAGTTTCATCACCAGTTCGTCATAGTATTTTCTTTGTGACAAATTTGACATTTACTATGATAATAACGTTTCATCATAAATAGGCACATCCTTACTAGTGAGACCTTAGCACTGGTGCTAGGATTTTGTTAATTGGCAACCTATGTCCCTTTCTCATTCATACGTCAGGGAGCTGTAAATCTAAGGACTAAAGTTCCTAGGAAAAATAGTGGAGCATCTTGGAGTTATTATAATGAACAGAGCAGATATTTTTCTTACTGTAGATACCAAGACATGCCAATAGTTTTGAGAGTGCTAGTACTACTTTTTAATGCTATACACATTTTATTATTAATGCAATGTCTACTTGTTTTACATGGTGACTGATTGTTTACTCAAAATATGACAGAACTCAACATGGCTATGCATCTATACAAGACAAAATTATTTGAAGCAAGGCATTCAACTCTATCAGTATTAAATAGTTGGGTTAAAGAAGACAGATTTACAAAGTGATGTCTGCTACTAGTCCCATCGGCAATGTTAGGAACATTTTAGTATCAGAATTTTTACTGAAGAACCAGATTTTAGTCTAAAGAACTTGTTGTTTTAACATTTGTAATTTGCCATGCTTGTATATTATATGGGTATTCTAAATAAGTTCAATCTCATGGATTGCCAGCAATTAATTTCTGGTGTATTATATCTGAAATAAAATTATGGTGCAATGATTTCTTATTTTGCATCAAATATTATTGATTTGGATTTCTTTGTTGGAACAGTAAATCAAACACATTTTGTTGCCATAATAGTTTTTGCCACGAAAAAGTTTTGCACTGATAAGAAGTATTGCCATGTTTTGTTTTGTTGCAATAAATAACGAATGTCACAATTACTGCTGTTGTGGCAAAATGACTTGTTGCTATAATTTTTGCTTTATGGTAAGCAAAACTTGTGCAACATAGACAGACGTGGCGAATGATATTTATGGCAATGATAATTATTGTTGTAATATTTTTTATTGCTACCTTGCTTGTGTGGCGATATACAAATTTATAACCACAAAATAAAAATAGTACCTAATGCCTCGGCATTTCTTGCCATGGCTAGCAACAATTTTGAAATTGTTGCGACATGTACTTGTTGTCACGATTTCAGTATTATTGCTACTATTTTTATCGTGGCAATAAATGGTTTTTAGTACCATGTGCACAGGAATTATATGGTCAGAAATCTCGAACCAATCTCATCCATAGGAACAAATTTGTTCCAATCCACAGCACGCCAAACATGAGTGAACATCTACATCCATATCTGTCTGGGCCAGAAGGTCCAGCTAGAACATCCGCGTGTATGCGAACGTCCTGTTGGTGAGCTGTACTGTAGGCGATGACCTTCCAAGTCGAGGTCGGCGTCAGGACAAATGTTCCAGTCTTCCTTCATCGGCTCGGGTGCGGGTGTCTCATCTCTCTCCTTGTGGAAAATCGGCGTGTGCTCGGATGACGAGAACTTGCTTGATCTCAACGAGGGTCCACAAGAGCTCAATCACATGGCCGCCTTCTTAACCTTGCTGTAGAGCCTCTTGATACCTGCACACTAGAACAAGAACAACCACAAGACTGCACAAGTGTTAGTAAGGTTAGCCATCCAATGTTAGTGGTCGAAACGTTGAGTCCTCATTCTGCATGTTATGTTGGAACTCCCCAGATCCTATATCTTCTCGGGAAGCCAATTGAGTATAGCAGCGCTACACTCATCTGTCAGCATCATGAGCTTTGTGGTTGAGGATGTCCTTGAGGTAGCGAGCATAGATGGGAACCTGTATTGCCTCCAATAACGGGACATTGATGTTGAGATTCCGAATGACCTCAACAAAACGTGCGAACTGCTCATCCACACTTGATTTCTTGCGGTGACGAGGTAACGGCACGATATTGGTGTCGCCAAATTATTGAGCCCATATTCTCTCATCATGTATCTTGCTGAAATGTTCTACAGGTACAACTTTCTTTTGTGTTTCTGTTTCTTTTTCTGTATGGTTAGGATATTGTCGGTCACAATGTTCTTATTCTTTTCTGTGGTCACCGTACTAATATATATTCTTAAGGGAAGGCTCGGGTTGTCTCGGGATCTTTCCCAAATTAGCAAAAGGTTGAGTTTCTATCATTTATAAAAGAGACAATTGCTCGATTGATCCCGTTTGAAGGCCTAACTACCAAACTGACCCTAATTTTTTAAGTTTGTTCATTTGGCCCTGTTATAACAAATAAAAAAATATTTTCAGAAAACATTCGGAGTAAAATACCCCTAATCAACATTTAGACCAGCTCGTTTTCTTCTCTCCTCTCAATCCGGTCTCACCCAGATTTGATTCGCACGGCGACGGCACTAGGCTCGATTTGCGCGGGGCGACGGCGCGCTGGGCTCGGTTCGGTGCAGCGGCGGCGCGGACCCTGATACTGCGGGGCGGCGCAGGAGCGCGCGCGGGTTCGGCTCAGCGCGGGCGCTGCGGCGAAGGTCGCGCGTGCGGGCGGCCGATGCAGGTAGTGCGTGCGGTTGGCGGCAGCACTGGGCTCAATTCGGCGCAGCACGGGCGCCACGGTGCTGTGCGCGAGCAGCGGCGACGCTAGCCGGCAGCGCGGCACAGGGTGCGCGAGCGGGCAGCACGCCTGCAAGCAGCGGCAAGATTATTTAATTTTTGCAGTATACTAATTTCGTATTGCTCGTTTGATTACTGTCAAAGCGCTGCACGGGTGAATATCCAACTGACTAGTGACTACCGTGACACATCCCACGTTTCGCATGCTAATCCTGAACCTAACTGTCACGGTACAGTACTGTGAACTGGTTGGCCTTGACACACTTTTTTCAGAAATACGTCAAATTGATGTGGAATTATGTTTTTTTTTGAGAGAGAAAGTGGAATTATATTAAATTAGGAGCAAAATATATCAAATTTAACTCAAATTTACTAAATTAAATTAAAAATTGTCAAATTTAATCAAAATCTGTCTAAATATTCTAAAGTTTTTACAATCTTGTTACATATATGTGTATAGACCAAATAAGAGCCAAAAGAAAAAAGTTTTGATATAGCATGGTCAAATGAGCAAGGGCAAATAGGTCAATTTGCCTCTCAGTTAACGGAGTTATCCGTTGTTAACAGAGTAGGACCAACATTCATCTTCATTTTGAAAATATGGGGTCAAATAAGCAAACCTGAAAAAGTAGGGTCACTTCGGTAGTTTTGACTCAAAACAGGGTCAGATGAGCAATTGGCCCTTTATTAAAACTTAGTTGGTTTTTAACGGCAGAATATGCTATCTAAAGTCTTGTCATTGACAGCTAGCTTTTTCAAAATATTTTCATTAATTTTAGCCTAGCCTAAGACAAGAACGTTCAAGGAGGGTTGATTGGTATTAGAATTACCTGAATTTCCTCCTTTAGTAGTATGGGCGAGGTTGTTTCCAACCCTAACCTTTTTGTGCACGATACCCGTTGTTGTTCAGGAACCTGATTTCTTTGCGGGTTTTGGGGCAGTCATTCCCCCACACCTCACAGGTGAGTGGAATATGCAAAGTTACATCACATGCTTTCTTCCCATGCGCGTGATCCATCACATGCTTGAGCAGGTGGTTCATCTTAGCAACGAGCATATCTGCCTCCTTGAAAGTATGCATACCCCGCTAATGAGGTTGGAGTCGCTCTTTGCTCCAAACTTGATTGGAGACCCTCAATTAGATCCGAGGCTTTCAGCACGGTTAATAAGAAGGCTCCTCCATGTTCTAGATAATGAGCCTATTATCCATCCCATGGTGAGGACGGGCTAGGATGGACTCACTTGCAGCTTGCTGGAAACTTAAAATTCTCTCATAAAGAGCATTGGTTTTGCCCATCAGGAAAAACTTCACGAGGAATGCTATAGAATACTTGTCTAGGTATTGACAACAGACTTGTTGGTGTAGAATCACTTCTTCGCCGTCCCAATAAGGGAAAACAGAAACAAACGAAGGCGAATGGCATCTTGGGTCACACCCTCGATGATAATCGTAGTGCAGATCTCCATAAACTGTTGCAAGTAAGCATTGGCATCCTCATTGGCCTCGCCACAGAACGGGCTGGGCTCTACCATCGTGATCAGACCCTACATGTTCTTGAAGGTGGCATTCCTAGTGTTAACCTCCGGTCAGGTAGGAACACTAGTAGACAAGGGTGCCAAGAACTCACGTAATGTCTTTTGCGCCATGGTTCGGGTGCTGAGAGCTTGATCTAGGGAGGGATGACATGAGGCCGAACAATCCTTGGGAGCTTCTCTGGATTTTCAATGGAATTTGTCGGAAAGTCAAAACTGGTCATGAACTACCCTATTTCCACACAAAGAGCAAACAGACCAACGTTACCTATTAAGACAATATTTCTTTGATCATAAATACGACTAGAACATAAATGCACAATAAAGTTTAACCATGCTTTGCACGGCAATGACGCCTTAAATGCTTGCTGGTATTTCTTATGGTCATACATATATCCGTAAGCACACGGAATTCCATTGTAATACTTCACCCATTGTTTGTATGCTTAGTCGTAACACCGGCTTGACGGTAGATGCGGGGATTAAATTATTTTTATTCTTTTTGATGGTTGCGTCCTTTTTCTCTTGTTTATTCCAACTGGGACGTCAGTTTTAGTTTGAGTTGGCAGTTGTCAGGTTTATGTGGATGTTTTTGCGACCAACTTCTCCACTTCTCCAGCAGTGACATTAATTATTTAGAGATGCAAAACGAGTCACAAGTAACCTGTGCAGCATAAAAGCTATGGTACAGGACTTCGGGTTCCTGTCCCCAACATTCAGTTTCATTAAAGTAAGAGCACATCTTAATTCATAGATGCACCTTATAAACCAATTAGTTGTCTTTAGTGACAGTTGTCTCCAAAGGTCCTCAGCTTTTGTCTGTTTCTTTATTAGGTTTCTCTAGTGCATTTGTCCTTATATGATCACATTTTCCATGACGTTCTCCTCTCCTAGTTTTGACCAGAACAATTTTTTTGAAATAAATTTATATGTTGCAGATAGTTTATTGTGATGCAACATCAGTGTGTGATTTAAAATTAGGACCATTTTGTGCCAGTCTGCTTGTGTATCGGCTGTCACTGGCTGCCGAATGCCTCGCCTTTGGCGGCAGACAACATGTCATGATTTGAATGGACGTTGTACTGCAGTCTGTAGTCCATAGACATTCATGCTGGCCTTGCGGGGCGCTCAGTGAAATGGCAAATGATATGAAGTATGCTTTGTACTATACTCTTCCACCTCACTGCTTGTCTACTCGTGCTTAGCTGTCGTGGGCAGAAGGTGTAAGTCGGTTTTGTTTGTATGCATGGTTGCACTGGCTGCATGGTTGATGTGGGGATTAAATTCCTTTAATTCTTATGATGCTTTTCCCCTTTTTCTCCGGTTTATTGCAATTAAGGTTGTTTGTTCCGTTCTTCATAGCAACTGGAAGGTGGTGTGTGTGGTGGTTTCTGGTGGATGCCTGAGGAATGTGAAAATTTGAAGCAAAATAAGCGGAAAATTATTTTTCCTTCAAAAATTTCTTTTTGTTTGAACATGAAATGGATCACTGTGGATTATGTGAGGTTAATGGATATGGATGGTTTTGGGTTTTAATACTTTAATAGAGTAAATTGCACTTTGCACCGGGTAGAATATACCTAGTTTCACTTTGCACCAAGTTTAACACATACTTTCACTTTGCACCGGTTAATATATTTATAAGATTTTCTTTGAATTATGTGCTACAACCCGGTGCAAAGAAAAACTTATTTTGTATCATCCCGGTGAAAAGTGTAGCAATATATGTTGTATATGGTGCAAAGTGCAACTTACTCATTTTAATATGAATCTGGAAAATTTTAGGGAGTACTAAGGTCTTGGTTGCTGCATTGGTGTATCTTCTATTTCTCCTTTTTTAGGAACTTTATTTTGTTTATGTTAGTACAAATTTAAGTTTCTTGAGTATCGACCCATAATTAAACTAATGTAATAAATTTAACATATTTATTCAAGGTTCATCATGATATATATGTTGATGCAGACGGTTCTACGGGTTCATATATCATAGTAACTTAACACTGAGGGTATTGTATTTCGTGGACACGGAAAATCAAATATTTGACACGCTCAAATAAGTATACTTGTAACAAGATGAATGCATGAAATGATGTCTAATGTCATATTGATAAGGGAGGAGCTGGGCAGCATGGTTGATGACATTAAATTTAACTAAGAATAGAAAATCGGTGAGTGATAACAATATTAATGATCAGAATGTCTAGAATTGTACAGTTCAGGATAACTGTTGGCATAGTGGGGCTATGCCATTGGGCGATCTTTGATTTGTCGGTAGCTGAGAAATAATCTGATACTACTATTATTTTAAGATCTCTTTTATGTGTGCACACGACACAAGAGGTTTGTCGACCATATATGTCGTATGTTTATATGGCGACTGATGTTAGAAACACAATTATCGCACACACACAAACTATCTTTTTTATGTCAAACAAAAGGAAACAAATATATCTTTTCACATATCAGCTAAACCTCCCCACCACTAAACTCCAACCTGTTATTACACCGGACCGGGAATGACGACCAATCAATAAATCCATACATCAGAAGAATCATATCAATTTGGATGATCGACCAATGCATTTGTGATCCTCAAGATTGGAATTTGCAAATATTGTACCTATATTTATACATATCCATCGATGCAAGTAGGTGATAGAAGGTACAGTCAACCAAGTCAGTGGAAGAGCAGACCAACATGCATTCGTGTATTGGAGGGAGTAGCCGCTACCATCATGTATGAAGTAAAAGAACATATATATATGCATGTGCATCTATGCTAAAGAAAAACTTGCATTGGTAAGAGACAAGTAAGCAACAAAAAGCGAGTTCACGTGTATAAAGCAAACATCTCCATGGAAGAGATAGAGAGAAAGAAAATGGATGCACATTTTTGAAGTTTGTAAATAAATAATTATACTTGACAAAATGCACTATGTGCCATTTTTATCACGCACATATACACTATTGAGAAAAGGAACAACGTATGCAACATACATATGTGCAGAACTGAGAAGATAGTTTTTTTACCTTTGGGAAGGAAATGCCAGTTGAAACGCACATTTGGTTTCACTACCTTCAGAATGTTGATCCAACTTTTGCTCGTCAATTGTCAAAATATACTATTCAGTACCAAAACAAGAGTGTGGCACAATGTTAGTTTGCTCCAAAAAAAGAGAAAAAGAAAAAAAACGAAAACAACCTGTCATCACCCTCCCACCAACCCCCTCTTCCCTGCCTATAAATATAGGTCTCACAGTTTTAGTCACACCATCTAATCACCTATTCACCACTGCACAGGTGAATATTGAGTGTTTGTCCATGACAATGGAGGAACAGACGATGCTCTCCTTCTTCCCTGGCGGTCTTCGTCTGATGATGGTCGACGACAACACGGAGGCCGAAAACACCCCAAACTACCCAGGTTAGTTTGCTAGCTGACCTTTGGATGTACTGTCTTTTCTAGTGGATTTTAGGTTATCTCTGAATTTTTTGGTTCAACAATTCATTGGTAACGAAAATTTCTCATTTTGAAGGATTATGTCTATCTCGTGGTGCTTGTTGAATTGATTCTAAATATTTTTTTTTGAGGGAACTGATTCTAAATATTTTGATCCACCTATTTAGGATGAGTAAAAAGTGTGAAGTACAATTTTTAAAACAATTCCCCCCATTTTTGCGTGGTTTGCCTGTGTCTCCCCCATTTCCTACCGATGGTACTGTTGCCACAAATAACTCTTCTTAACAGATCCCTAAAACAAAAAATGAATAAATGATGTTTTATGGCCGGCCTTTTAGATGAGGATTCTCTATCTTTTGTTTGAAAAAAAAACTAAATCCTGTCTTATAAAAAATAGAAACAGGAAGACACCATCTAAATTTTTCTATTTTTTAAAAAAGCTTGCTCTTCCTTGGTTCAACTGAGATTCAAATTTGTGGGTTGCATGATCTTTTGCTTCGCACCAAAATAATGCATTTTTTTGTTCAAAGAGATGCCGTTTATCAATAAGGATATTTTTACCATAGCCTTACAGCTTCCACTTCACTGTTTTGAGCTTTCTCAGTTATATGCACACACACAACTATTTGTTTTACTGTTTTTTATTTTTCTTAAAACATTTGACATATACATTACATTGTCATGTACAGTATATTGACTTATAACCATTTTCATAACATACATGAGGCAGTTAAATTAAGTTGTAAAATGACTACTTTTCCATATAAAACAATCACAATTCTGAACGAATTTATTCATTGTGTCTTTGTAGTGGTGGCGACGTGCTCCACTGCATGCGCCGGTATGCAAGCTCTCTTCGGCGACAAGGTGGTAGACGTCCAAGCCGTCCTCTGTGACATGCACAAGGTGGTATCCTCCGGCATTGACTTCCGCCGCATCGTCGAGACTAACCTTCGCATTCCCGTGATCTACCGTATGCTGGCACTCAAATGTTTAAGTCCTTACATATATATGTCATCGCATCTACATATCAATCTTGTTTTATGTTGCATCCTTGAATTATGCAGTCTTGTCGATGGAAGACACGACTGAAGACGATGAACTGGAGTTCCTGGATTATCTCCTACAGACGTCAACCTATATCGTTAGGAAGCCTCTCAACCACACTATGATGACCCATCTATGGAGAGTGGTGGCATGGCGCAAGTGCTACTTAGAAGAAAACATGGCTACCCCTACTGATGAGGATGCAGCTGAAGGTGGTGGCGAAGATGGTGACGACGTCATCATTGTTGAGGAGCCGCAAGTGCACCTCAGGGCAATGAGGTGCAACAGAAACCAGAAGAGGGGGCTAGACTTAAACGATGAAGAAGACAACAGCGACAATACCTACGACAGTGCAGGTTCTTCTGAACCCCAGAAAAAACGGGTTATATGGACATCATGCCTCAAGCAAAAGTTTGAACAAGCAGTACAACATGTCGGAATAGGTACTTGCATTGCTCGTGTGATGATAAGTGAAATAACATATTCTAGATAGCACATGCATGCTACATATAAGTCTCCCGTCCGAAATATACGATTTATATGCATGGATTATCTTTGTGTTGTATTGTAGGAGAAAAAACACATTTTTTTTACTTTCCACTTTGAGCCGCTACTTTATATAATAAAATAATTGCATAATATATTAAATAATAAATATATCATGCACTATCATTTTTTATGTTGTTAACTTTGTTCTTCTCTGCTTATTTTGATTACTTGTTCTATCAACCAGATGCCCGCCCAAGGAAGATACTGGAGCACATGAACGTGAAGGGGCTGAAAAGGCAGCACGTTGCAAGCTACTTACAGGTGCATGCCAGATATTAGTTGTTTGATTGCCAAGCTGTTTTCACTAATTTCAAAAGAACAAATTTCAATTTTTAGTAACTGCAAGTATTTGGATGTTTCCTCTTTGATTTTGCTCCCATGCATGGTGCATTAATTGGGCTTTGATTATATCACAGCTGTACTATTCCTATGTACCTAAATATTTCTCGCTGTTGTCGAACCCTGATGTAACTGTTTTGACTGAATTTTTAAAATGTTAGGATACGATGAACAAAAGCTCGACGCTGATGTTTATGATGTAACTCACTTTGATAATTCCATATTTATTTGAAGTATTAATAAAAAATATTTACAAGAAGACAAGTGATCAAAGTTTAGATGTAAATAGCGATATTGCAAGCAATTATGAATGCTTATCTAGTTATCTGCACAATGCTAGATGTAGGCTTGCATAATGTGCTATATTTTTTTTTCAGGCCTGCTAGCTGCATCTTTCTATGGACTCTAGACTTAAGCCAGGCTGTATATACTCTTGCAGTCATGGTACATTCCAAAAGACATATACTCCCTCCTCAAAAAAATACATATAATGTCATTGTTGGCTCCTATTGTTTAAATTCTGATCATTAATAACCTTTAACGTATCCTATTATGGTGAACAAAATTTATACGTACATATGTAGTTTGGTATCATTGATATAATTCTAGCAAGTAGTAGTCCAATCAAGTTCGGTTAAGAATTGTAACTACTGTCATGTATTTTAGAAATATGCAGTGATTGTATATTTTATTTCGGGTTGGGGGATACATTATCGCCAAATTGAAGTTTTCCTGTAACTCTGTAAATCACGATAACAAATCATGCACTCATATTGCAACTATAACACATATAGAAAATGTAAACTACTTAGTTTTCTCACAACCATCGTGTTATCACTTATCATCGAGGTGAATATGTATATGTGTGCCATGACAAAATCCTGAATCTTTCAAGCTGCCATGCATTGCCGCAGAAATACCGCAAGAAGCAACAGAAGAAGGATAACCAACAGGATGAGCGCTCACCCTTACGATCGTGGGACCCCCTGCTGCTCAAAGACCTCCTGCCAATGCTCAAGGCCCCTCCGTTGAATCCTCTGATCCTCAATGCCGGCGGTGCCGGCCCAAGCAGCGTCGTCGCGGCGGCCTTGCCTGCTGACGGCAGCGTTGCAACTGTGCCGTTTGAAGCTCCAGTGCAGCAGCACCAGCAGACACACCTCAGCTGCAATACGGCGATCAACTTCAACAGCAATACTGCCATCAACTACAATGACAATGCTTCGATCTCCTTCAGCAACGCTGCTTCGCCGGTGCCGGCGAAGGAGCAGCAGCAGTCCGGTGGTGTGCAGCTGGATGTTGATCTCCAGCAGAAGCAGCAGAAGCTGTCCATGGGGCCCTTCTCCTATCAAGGGCCTACGCCACCTGCCATGGAGAACCGCATCAGCCTGCTCATGGACAATGACGAACACAAATCTCCATTGATCGAGCTCCCATTTGGGCAGCCCGTGGATGATCTCCTCATCAGAGCTGGCTCCCTCATGGCGCCACCAATCGATGCATCCGGACAGATCGCAGCGACTGAGGGCCAGGGCTCTGGCGCCGGCGCCGTCGTGGTCGCATCAGAGGAGAACGCGGCGACAGCAGCACCTAACATTGCCGAGCCAAACATTGTGCCTGATCTGCAGGTTGCTGCTGATGCTGCTCCGATTGCTAGTGAAGGAGACATCACGTTCACTCTTGAGGAGATCTTGGGGCTAGATGACGACGTTGCCATGCCTCTGGAAGACGGTGGCGCTGACGCTGCTGCTGCCGCTGGCAGCGAAGAAGGCGGGATGGATAACGGCTGGGACATTGACCTGGACCTGGACTGGCTGAACATGGACAACAGCAATGACGTAGCATTCCCGTTGGATGATGAGCTGGCCGGGAGCGATTAGTCGCCACGTCTATTAGTCATTGCATGGTAAACAAATTTGCACTAGTTAAGCTAGAGATTTTTTTTTTGTCGCAAGTTGAGCTAGAGATTAGAGAGTGGCGGTGTGAACTCTCTGTGATATGCCAGATAGCTTTTAATCGTGTGGATGTTTCTTTTCTTTCATTGTCGTAGAAAAATGCTTCTTTTTCTTCGGAAAAAACAACATATATTGATTGTGTTGAAGATACGATCAATATTATGATTCACAGTTACAGGATACTAGTAATCTATTCTTCCGTAAATGTTTGACGCTGTTTACTTCTTGACACATGTTTAATAGTTTGTGTTATTAAAAAGTTTACATAATTATTAGTTAGTTTCCTATTATTTGTTTATTTTTAAATATAATTTTATGCTTATCTATAGTTTTATTTATTTTATAAAGTCGTGTGTTAAAAAAGTCAACGTTGTTAAATATTTAAGTAATAAGGGAGTACTAGGGATGATTAACTTGTCCTCGTATATATAACTGTTTGACTTTTGCGGCAGCCGCATGCGTGGTGCGGGTGTTGCAACAACGCCAGGCGCCAGCCGCATGCGCACGACCCTGGTCGCGCATTCGTGCGTGCAAGGAAGGTTTGGTGCATGACGCCCTTAGAGCGCTAGAATCCATACCCTTCCTATCTCCTGCCCTTCCTCTATTTCCCCTTTCCCATTTAAAAATTGTCCTTTCAATTGGAAAAATAGAAAAAATTTCCAAAGAAAATTGAAACAGTACAATACAGCCATTTTTTTTTGCTCACGCCAGAATAACTTTAATTGAATTAACTGGGCGTCGGAAACATCTAATAATCAACAACAACCAATTTTCGTTGGGTCAAAAGTCAGCCCCAAGGTCCTCTCTCTGATTTGATGTCCTGACTTTTTGTTTGGGCCGATTCGGGAAGAAAATCCTCACATTCTTTTCTCGGGTACGGAAATTTACCGACCGACCGATACCGTTTCCGAAAATAATAATATAATAATAATATCTTACCGACCATTACCGTTTTCTAAAAGTTAATATTTTCAATTTCTATCTGCGCCTGTTGACACCAGAATTTGAACACAGACCATCGGGTAAGATGGCATCGGATGGCGTCGGGTACGAAGCCGATGCGAATTAAGCCGATTCCGTATTAAGGCGATGAAGACCGAGACAACGCAAGATTGCGGGAAGGCAGACTATTTCGGGTACCAATTATGGAAACTGATTGTATCTAGATTAGGATTTTTAAATAGTTTCCTT
>CM002477.1:3889996-3908731 GCA_000325765.3 Leersia perrieri
TTTTTCGTTGATTACACGGTGTATCCAGATTCTACGTCGAGAAGGTCGGGCATCCCGTATCAAGCTTCCCATGGGAAATGACCACCATGCCCCTTGTAACCGCCATCAGGAACCAATGAGAAGCCGCCACATCGAAGGGCGGTGGGGAGAGGCGGTTCCTCTGGTTCGCCGAACCAGGATGGTTCGGCAGAACCACATCTACCTCCCACCGTCTCCAGCTTTCTCCAGTGGACTAACAGCTGGGTCCCCGTGTCAGTGACACGTGCAATGACGGTTACTTAGGTCGGTAACTCTGTTAGTGGGCCCTCTCATTCCTTGGGAGTGAGGTTTCCTCCATATCTTTTCTTTTTCATATATTTTCTCTACAAATAAATATTTGTCAAGTACAAGTGGAAATAGATTATTCTGAAATAAATATGCATTGCAAACATACCCAATTATTTTGGTAATATTTACGAGCAAAATGTTGCAATAACGACCGTCAACAAAACCCCCCAAGCTTAAACCTTTGCTCGTCCCGAGTAAAGGAAAGAAAAAAAAATTTAAACATGGTTGTTGATCAGGAGTTGCTACAATGTCATATATCTCAGATCTACAGATGCATAGTGTAAAATCCTCTGTAACTTAAGCCAGCTTGCATATTCTATGTCCATGTACTTGTGTTCATGAATATAGCACATACGTTTGCCTTGCCTTCGGTGGTTGAGAGATAGAACGGCTCGTAGAGCGCTATCCACCTGGTCTAGTTCAACTTTTATTCTGGAGTTTTTTTTGAAAGATTTTGAAAGTGAAAACAAGTTCCTCAAGTGACCTCTCGGTCACTCTAATGTATATAAATCCTCACTAAGAGATTGTCTCTTTTGATTCCTCTATCTAAAGGTTTATATTTGGAGCTTCGTAGGGATCAAAATAATGCATACTTAGATTCACTTTTATTACTAAGTCAAAAATTATGACTAAAACAGAAAGAAAATCATACTCAAGATCGAGATCGTGCAAAGTGTGTGGAGTATGAAGTGGAAGTGGATGTGGAATTTATTTGGCTCCTTTTTGGGGATATATCTCTCTCTCCTTTTTTTTGGGAAGCCTTTTTACGAGGGGATATTTTTTTGGCCACATTGTTTTATTTGGGATATTTTTGTAAGAGTTTGCACTCTTGATTTTTGGCAATGGGCTACCCTCCTCTTTTTGGCTTTGGATATTTTTGTGGAGAAAGAGCATATGGATATGGATAATTTTGTGGAGCTTTTTGGTGGAATGGAATATGGTGGAATGGAATGGATGCTTCCTTCCGGTGTAAAGTCTAGCATGTGCAAGTGGTATTTGATCTTGATCATAGAGCATGAAAAACATCTACACAAGTCATCGACTTTGACCAAGTTCAATGGAAGTACAAGGAACCAAAATGTATAAGGTTTGCCAACCGCCCCCTGGGATCCTGCCCGGAATAGCCTGAAGAATTGCTGGAACAGGTGGAGCGATGGCATCACCCCCACGAACATCTCGCATGTGTGGGCGAAGATGGCGAGGTAGAATAGCGCGTTGGGGGTGAGGTGATGCAGCTGGAGGCCGTAATACCCCAGCACCTCAAGGAAGAAGGAAGAGAAAGGGGGGACCAGCCCAATCATCGCGTAAGAGATGAAGAACACCATCTTCGTGGGGACTTGCTTCGCCGGCTGGTCGCTGCTGCTGCGAACACTGTGCGGTAGGTACTTGTTAATGAAGCCGCGGGCCTCCGCGTCACGAACCGCGGACGTGGGAAGCACACTCCCCGGCATCAATGACCAATCACGAGCCATGGCAGGCGGGCTGCCGGAGGGCGAGAAGAAGGGTCGGTGGCGGCGAGAGAGAAGTTGGGAAGGCGAGAGTGCTGTGAAACAAGAGGTGATGGCTGTGGAGTGCGTAAGAAACCACCCCCTCTTCTCATGGATAGGTTTTTATAGGCAGCCGCAGCCTCCTCGTACTCCATGGCATTATCCTCGCTCCACTCCCGCACGCCGTGCCACTTCGGAATACGCGCCCGCAAAGCATGTTGCGTGAAACGTTGGGAGACAAGCAGCCAGATGGGCCCCCCATGCGAGTGCGGCCCAATTCGCACGCTCCCCACGAAGCAACGCTGGTGGGATGCCCCATCGGCTACCGCGTGTCATGCATCGCCAATAGCACACACAGCCGATGCACTCGAGACATACCAAGCCCACCACACCACCTCGATTCTTGCAAGAGTATTGTGTTATGATTGCACCTAAGAATCGAGGGGCAGTGGTTGCAACGTAAGCGAGGGGACGTTTTTTAAACTTTGACATTGGTCTATTCAGTTCCCCTTGCCCTCCATAACATATTTGTTCTGCCCGGGCCCACTCACATGGAGATGTGGTGTTAGCTGCGCCCGAACATATCTTTCGGCCCCAGCCAACACCGTGGGCTACTGTCGATGATATGGGCCTGGGGGTATAGCGGAGACACGGTACATTGGAAGAGGAGTGCACCTCCATCATCCTACCATGAACGAAAAACACGCTACGTAGAGACTACAGAGGTTCGGGCCACGGGCAGCCACGTGGCCACCCCAAGGGAACATGGCCTAGGGGCTACCCGGAGGCCTTCCTTCCATAACACAGGGGTTCGGGGGTACCCGGGCCCCTGCTCCCCTAACCCCCCCTCTTAGACGAGAGGTACGTGGGAATTTATTCAGCTGCCAACCACCCCATTTAATGCGATGGGAGTGGCCTGACGCCGCCCCGTCGCATTTAATGCGATATGAGATGTGGCAGTCAGCCCATCATCACACCCTTTTCCCTGTTTCGAGGGCAGGGGATGAGAAAGTTTTCAGTAATGACCGTGAGTTGACCGCGCGTCAGTCCGCCCACGCCCCTCTCCACAGTCGGTCACCGTCACATTTAATGCGATGGGTGGCCGCGAGGGAGAGAGGGAGTGCGATGGCTGGGTGCTTGATGTCACCCCTAATCCAGTTGGTAGCCCGCTGATAGGTAGGCCCCACTAGGAGTTGGTAGGTTGACCATCCCCCGTCAGCAGCATGATGGCCTTGCCGCCCCCATTTTTTTCACCAACCCCCATGACGTGGCAACAGGAGTAGGAGCAGGGCGTGACCCTTGACAAGACGAAGCAGAAACCACTCCATGCTGTCGTCGTGGGAGTGAGAAGGTCCAGGACTACGGTGGTGTCCCCTTGCCCTATAAAAGGAGGCTCGAGTCTATTGTAGAAAGGGTTGGACCATCAGGAAATCATCACTCAGTCTAGTCATCCACTCCAACCCTTAGGGGAAAACCTCTTCCCAGTTGATGGAAAAGGAATAGGCCAAAGAGTTAGATAATACTCTGATTGTTGCATAAAAGAATCATCATACCAAACTTTGTAGTTCATCCACTATATCAAGAACAAGATCAGGAGTAGGGTATTATGCCTCCCTGGCGGTCCAAACCTGTATAAACCCCTCGTGTTCATGTGTTGGTTGTTTCCTTTATCCTCCCCACCTTCTTCTTCTCCTTGACTTAGGCTTTGACACCGCACCCCTGTGTCAAACTAAAAAGGGGGTCCCTAGGATCCTCGCGTGTCGGGCCCACGCATCGACAACGTCGATCGTTTTCTAGTATGTTACACCCATACCTAAAATGTATCCTATCTTGACTATTTGGACAACGACCACTCCACCTATTGGAACGACAATTAAATAAATTACATCGTAAACAAAGTATAAAACTTCAAGCATTTTGGGCCATCAAAAAAGGCCTTAGAGGAAAGCAATCTGAGCTATAATGAAGGCCAAGTAGAAAAGAAGAAAATGAAAAAAAATGCAATAGTTTTCTTTCTTTTGGATTATTAAAACATAGTTTAACATACAAACATAAACATTCGACACATATGACAAAACTTTTATAGCCAGCCATCTATTTATCAAGCCTTCCAGAAGGGTCTTTCTAGCATCAAGCACAATTAATCCCTTAGCATGTATACCCCCATCGATAAGCATGAGCTGGAAGAGTTATCAAACCATTCCACGGAGGCTGAGATCACCATGTGTGGATTGATACGGAAATTTGGTGCAGCGCCAGTACATCAACATACAGGTGTCTAGACATGTAGTGGTGCAAGAAGAAAGAAGCATGGAAGGCTAACAAAACCCACTAACAAACCCGGAAGAGAACAATAAGAGACAACTAACCTTGATGCTTTACTCGCGAACCAACATGTATCCAGTTGGCATGCACAATATCCTTACTACCTTTTAGTCCTATAAAACCCGGCTTACTTGGTTCCCAATCTCTCATCAATCGCCCTGCAAATTACTCACCTGTTCTAGGATTTCAATAAAGGAAAGGTCATTCTTCTATTCTATTATATATTGGTGCTTCTAATTTTATAGTGGATATATTAGTTATCCTGTTTTGGTATGTATTTTGTTATTTCCTATTCTTTCAGCATGAACAAATCAAGTTTGTACTCAATGGTGATATTTTAGTGGGCATATCTAATAAGATGTTACTTATGGGAAGTATTCTATTACATTAATATTGATGCCTTACAAAAAAATTGTAGCTGTGAAGGAATGACGATCCCAGCAAAGGAGGGGTGGGAGGATAATGATGAGGATGATACCCTTTCCAAGTTGCAATTGCTTGCACAACAACGACATGCCATGGAGGAGTTCTGGAAGATGCGCCAAAAAGAGATTGAGGAATCTAGAGGCAACCAGGAGCTTATACTGCCCATTGAAAACGTAAAGAATATCATCCATGCTGAGGAGGACGGTATGATGTTATCTGATGATACCCCAACTTTTGTGACAAAACTTTGTGAGCTTTTTGTCCAGGAGCTCATACTCCGCGCCTGGGTGTGCGCCCAGTCTGAAAATCGTGATACCATACTTGATATAGACATTTTCAAGGCAATTGCCACAACAGAATCGTTTAACTTTCTTCACAATGTAGTCCGTAGACACAGGGAACAAGGTGGTACCATACCTGATACAGTTGCTTCAAATTGGAAGAGCCATAAGCTAGACCAAACGACCACAGTATGCCATCCGCTGCAAGCAGAGCAGGTCTCCAACATAGCTGGATATCCACCCCATATTCCTGTTTGTCCTCCTTCGGGTCAAATAGGTACTGAGCCCACAGCATGCCCATTGGAGTTTGTGACGCAAACAGAATCTCTTCTCAGTGGCAGTAAAGGAAAATCACCATTGAATGAAGTGTCAATCCCCTCCAGCAAGGTGAGCATGAACAACTCTAATGCAACTGCTACTGGTTGTGGTGCTAGTAGTAGTGATGTTGCTACTGATGCCCAGCACCAAGGGGAACATGCACATCCTTCCTCTGTGGAATATGCATTCGCTTCGTTGGAATATAACTGTGGTGTTCCGACCTCTCCTGGCCATGGTGACACTATTAGTGGTTCTGCTGATGCCAATATCAGGCAGCTGGAACAGGAGAAGCAAAACATTGAATCTTTGGTGGGGAGCCAGATGGACGTGGACCTGGTTTTTCCTAACAAAGATCTTCCTCTGTGATTATTTATCAAAGAAGAGGAGTACAACAGTGGCAAGGATCTTATTGACAATATTTTCTCCAATTCAAGCCACAATGCCAAGAATGATTAAATAAGCAACCAAGTAAAGGATGCATGCTGATTATTCTATCAAGTGGGTCTGGGGCTCTGGGCCGAGTTCTCTGCTATGTTTCTGCCATGAATTCATATGTTTACCTTATACTCTAGTCTAGCTGAAAAACAAATAAATTTGTGTTTTCTTGTATGGTCTACCTTGTATTTCCATCCATCTTTGTGTGGACAATAATAATAAGAATTGTATTTGCTTGATTATATTGTAATCAGATACCCGTAAGTTGTGTAGGACATTTATCAATATCTCACAAGCTAGAGAAAACATTTCATCACGACATTGATAGCTACAAAAACTGCTATGAAAATTCCAAAGTTTCTCAGGCTACTCAAGAAAATTCATTATAGAACATATTTACAGTATATAACATATTTAATTTCACATGAAAATGCATCCTCCACAAATTGAATATTGCCATAGTACTAGGTGTAGGGTACTTTGTACAATTGTGTGTATGGTAACCGCGTATTCCGGATACTATCATGACTACGGAGAGAAGCCCATCAAGCCATATATGATTTAGGAGACGCAACACAAGCTTTCTATACTGGAAAATGCAGTCCGGATAGCTTAAATATAATTTCATACTTATTCTGTCACATTTCCTACTCGGAATCCCTGAATCCGACTAGGTCACGAATCCCTCGCAGTCCCCTTTTGGGCTCGAGATACATTCAATCAAGTCTCACGACTCTCAATTTGCCAAAGAACATCGAAGAACTACGGAAGCGCCTCAACAAAAGTATCGCTAACTTGTGGCCCCACATGCACACAAATAGCCAAATATCCATCAATATTTAGGTGGTCAACATTAACGGCAGCACTAGCGCTGTCAACAACAACGAAGTCTGAACTTCAGCAACTCAATTACGTGAAGCCCATGTGTTTACCAGCAACATCCCTGCAGGCATCAACCCTCCCGATGGAGTTGTGTCGGTGATACGGGCCTGGGGCACCCCAAAGCTAAGGGAAAAGAATGGCCAGCCTCCGGGCCTAGGGCACGCCCCCGAGGGGAGGGGGTACGGGCCCGAGGCAGGTGAGGTAGCTGTTTGCGCAGAGGGGTCGGGCTGCCCCGACCCCTTAGCGAGCGCCCGCTGTAAGAGTAGGAAGCACAATGGGTATGTTCACACGCAACAAGCACAGTAAGAGCAAGAGTTGCCAGCGAGACGCACCTAGCAGTAATGCGGGCAGGCATGCGCGGCTGCTGTGCAGTAAGTCTGAATCGATGGACGTGACGACGGGCAGGCGTGGGATGGATTCCCATGCCCATGCGGCCGCCCCTAACAAGGGGTATGGCCCATGCCCCTGCCCCGTCCGATCACCATGAATGCATGGTTTTTGCCCCCTCTAAGCGATTTTCCCCACCTCCTTCCATGGGAAGGCAGTCTCTGGCATGTGGGGATAGGGGGAGAGTAAAATCTCTCCTCTCCCTCTCGCGCCCGTTTAAGACAGGTTGGAGCCGGGAAGCCATTACACCGGGGGAAGAGGATGATGATATGCACAGGAGCAAGACGTGGGAGTTCGCACGCCCATGAAACAAGATCACCTCTAAACAGCACCAAACACGAGTGTGCTTGTTAGGTTTTGATCCGTTCCACCTTCTCGGTCACGCCTTTTGGCTACGGTCGAATGGCGGATAAGTCGCTTTGCACACTCCTTCGCCGGCCCTGGCGCCGGTAGTAGAGGGGGTTGTGGTCGAGGACTGCGAGAGCTCCGACAGTAGTCGGGACCCTCACCATCGGCCTTGCTCACTCGTTGTTTCTACCAGCCAGGCTTACCAAAGGGCAGGGGAAACTGGATCCAGTGGCCGGAGAGGGCCACATTTACTGCCTTCCATCAACCGCGGTGTGCCGCATTTAATGCGGCAGGCATGTGTGCCTGCGGCACAGTCAGCCATGGCATGATAGATGTGGCAATGAACAGGCATAGGACTCCGTCCTATGCCATGCGGTCGCCCCTGACAAGGGAACACGGCCCACATCTGCCCCATCTTATTGCCATAAATGAAGGGCTTTTTGCGTCACCGAGACGAGTATTCGCGCCATCAAATCCATCAACTTCGTTATTGCCAGGTGGAGAGGGAGAGGGAGCAATGCTCTCTCCGCCCCCATCCAGGCAGTGAAAGAGTGGGAATGAAGGTATTCACAAGAGTGGGCACCTACAAGCCATACGCACTATGACAGAACAGGATAAATGCCTAGACATGCAATCCAATGTGCAGCGAAGCCACCTCCCTTTTTTTCTTTTTCCTTGCATGTATTTTTTTCTCCCCGGATAGATGAAGGATGGACATCTAACAATCCCTTGAGTTATAAAAGGAGGTTGAGGGCATGTAGATAGGGACCAATAGACAGGGGACTAGACAGAAAACCTGTTACCGCGCCCAAGGAACAACTCCTGGGGTATGCCCTTGTTCAGACAACACCATCTAACCATAAGAACATGAGTAGGGTATTACGCTACTGTGTGGCCTGAACCTGTATAATTCCCATGTGTTCTTTGTTTGACTCACAACACCCGAGGGTCCCGAGCCCCTTTCTCTCTCTCTCCTTTCAAATCCTCATCTGCACGCCTAGGCCAAACTCGGGGAGGGTCCCATGGCCCCCCGCTCGAGGAGTTTACCCTCCGACAGCCGGCGCGGTGCATCGATGACTCGACGACCGGCGGCACAGGTGCCCCTGCCTCTCGGTCGCCGACTCCCACCCAGCCAGGCGGCAAGCAAGCTAGGACCAGGAGGCCGCCGCACACGCCGACTAGCCCCTCCACCGCCTCCCACCCGATGAGCCAACGAGCCCTCAAACAGTGCATGCACCTCATCGCCTTCCACCGCCTCCCCTCACCGCCGCCCACCATCGCCTGCCTCTCCTGCAGGACTCCACGAGCCCATGACGATGGTGTCTGTGCATTCCTCCAATTTTTTTTTGTTATTTTTTACTCTACTAAAATTTCTGAAGACCGATCGGGCCCGATTTATAGAAGACCAAATTTCTTCCCGAGACCGAAGACCAAGATCAAATTTCTCGGGCAGACCATACACCCAGGCCAATCTGTATGATCCACCCTTTCTTGGCAAACCATTCATTTTAGACCACTTCTTATTGAAATCTTTGCACTTTGGAGTAACTAATATTGCATCTATTGCAAGATAGACCACCAAAACTAAATTCTCAAGAACATCAATGACATCGATCAACACAAACACACCAGAGATCTTTCCTATTGACGTCGTGACATCGTGTAGGCCCTTTTGATGGCCTTTGGTGCCGTGCTAGTAACTGGAAGTAGAGGAATCGCCAACCGGTGTCCCATCTTCTTTTGCGGTCTAGGGTTGAACACAATGAGCATAGACTGCGCTGGGTCACCACTCTGCTTCCAATATGCCCAATAAGTGAAATAACCCAGGAGAGATAGAGCGGGCTAGCTAGTTAGCAAGTGATTACTGGTAGCAATCAGTTTTCGTTTTTGGAAAATTTGAAATCGATGTCATCAAATTTTTAATACAGAAGACAAAGAAGTTTCAAATGGCGAACAAAGTAAAATAAAACGTTTTAGTACAAAATAGATCAAACTTGTAAAAAATAAATAAAACATGCAAATGAGGGATAGAAAAGACCTCAAAAGGAGACTAGCGCCTTCGGTGCCTTTGCTTAGCAATTTCGAAAATTGAGCTAAGAGGTTGTTTCTTTTAAAAAATATGGGCAGCCCGCTTGATTAAAGCATTAAAAAAAAGGTTGAATTACGTGGGAGCATGCTTCCGTGCCCTATGGTTGAGATCTAGTTGTCTAGATTAAATGAGGTAACATGCAGGAGAATAAAAAGAATATATGAGCCACCTCATGTTTGACTAGCCAGTTAGATACATTATCTTGATCTCTCTCCTCTAGCATTAACTGCACAAAGTAGGAATAAATTAGTACTCCCTCCATCCAGTTTCATAATTTTTTATGTTTTAGACAACAACACGGTCTACAAAATATAGCTTCAGCTATTGTTTTTAATTATATATAAATAAATAAATATCCTAACAAATTTACACTGTTATGAAACTACTTTTTATCACTAATGTATGCATATAAATTTCATGTTTTCAAACCAAATATTTTGAAAGTTACTTTCAATCAAAGTATTGCAGAACTGGAGGGTGTATGGGTCTGTCGGATTCGTCAAAATATTCGTATTTTCACTTTTACGAAAATAAGGAGCCCATTTATTCCCTTAATTTGTTTGAAATTACTTGTCCTGTTGTTGTAGGTTTGTCATAGGTCAATCCTTTTGATCACTGACCATTAATTTCTGTTTGCTCACATAGTTATCATGTGATCTATATTTTCAGATTCATCATGATAAATACATTTATAATGTATAATTCATCTATTGTCAAACCATACAGAATTCAAAATGACATGTAATTTGAAATAGAGTTTTTGAAACTATTTCCTTACTATCTGATAGAAGAAGTAAGATGTGGGTAAAGTTGTATAGTTAAGTGAAAACAAGCTATGTTGTATGATATTTCAAATCTAACGTCCTAATTTGCCTTCGGCACTGGTCCTTCAGTTTCTACACAGTACTCGTAGCAATAACCGATTGTGTGTGGCCTAATGATAGTCTTAGTGGGAATTGACTAGTAATATTGTTCTAAAGTCTAAACACGAAAAATAATAATATACATAACCGTATCATTGAGATCGTGGTCACAGATACAAGTCAACGATATCGAAATATCTGATCGGTTAATCTAGTCAGACGTGATCACCATTATACGTACTTTAGATAACATGGACAGAGTGGTCATCACACGTTCTCTTCATTTACCAACTGCTATATACATGTACAAATCCTGTGTCCGTAACATAATCACTCTCGCCTTATATTACACCGTATAACTTAAGACACAAACGTCAATCATGGGACACATTCGCCCTTTCTTCCTAGCAGCAATGGCCGTGGTCGCCGTGGCCGCAGCGGCAGAGGCGGCTACCCCGACAACGGCGGCCGCGGCGCTACCGCCGCTGCCGTTCACAATGCCGGCGGCAGACACGCCGCAGCCGGAGATCCCGCCGTGCTTGAACGACCTGATGCCGTGCGTGTCCGCCTACGACAACAGCTCAATGATGGCGCCGTGCTGCGACGCTGTTGCGAAGGTGTTCAAGAACGACCCGGCGTGCATCTGCCAGGTGTTCAACGAGGCCCGGAACTACACAAAGCAGCTCGGGATCGATGCCCTTGACAGCGAGCAGCAAATGTTCGCCCGGTGCAAGATCTCCGGCACTTCAGCAAGCATCTGCAACAACGGGCTTGCAGGTGCATGACGCGATTACGTATTTCTGTTATTAATTCGATAGTCTGTTGTGAATTTTATTCGATATTAATTGCTAGCTAGCCAGCGTGCTCTTGGTTTTTTTGGTTTAATGGTTTTTCTACTCTATCCGTCCTCCTAAAATACAGTACTCAAATCATTCCTTAATGACAAGAATTTGATCTCTATAACAAATTTATTTTTATGACACAAAATTAGTCTCGTTAGATTTGTAAATGCTCTTCTGTGAATATACTTCCCAATATCATAACTGGTATCTTAATAAAGAAATTATAGGTCGAACTCTTATCCTAACAAAACAAAATACGTCATATAAAAAAGACGGAGGGAGTAATTTATAGCTATGTTGGCCTCTTAGTTTAAAGCATGAAAAAAGCATTTGTTATGATCTTTTTCTACCTTTTTTCTGTATTTTAATTTTAATGTGTAATAATAATTAGTAATTACTTTTGGAGCAACAGATTAGTACCCTTTGGGAACAACTCCTCCTCTGTTTCAAACTACGTGTCGTTCCAGGATTCAAATAAATATATACAAATACTTGTTATTTTCACATTGAAAGATTTTTGACATGATGACATCTCTAACCTTCACCAATACAGTCTCGTATCTTACTACATTCACAGATCTTATTAGTTCATTTCATCTAATTGTACTTAATTATGTGTTAGAAAAGCAATTGGACTGTACTTTAACGAGGGTAACAACATCAATTGTCACACTTCTTTGCTTACTATATTTTATTTTGGAATGATAATTTATTTTGGATAACCATAGTATTAATTATGAATGGGGTACTTATGTTTGGTTAAGTTTTTATTTAGATGATTTTTGATACAATGTCAGAAAACGGCATAAGCAAACTGCTAATCCTGATGGTAACATGGTCTTTGTGGTACCCAAGTCAATATAAACTACCTCTGTTTCTATTTGTTTATCATTTTGGGTTTGTTCTAGGTGAAATACGTGTACCTTTAACCATTAATTTTTAAAATTTTGTACAGTTTAAACATGTGAATCTTCACAAGCTTATAGAAATTAATGGTAAAAGATTGAGACATTTGACAAGTAATTTGAAACAGTGTACAAGATCAGTAAAGGGTTGGAAATAAATCTGAAGTCCTACACCAGATTTCTTAATTCCGGACTAGTATGAAAACTGAAATATAGAGTATTTGAAATTCATAGATGGCCAACTTTTGCACCAAGATTATGAAAACTGGATTAATATGAGAAATTATTGCCTTGGAAGCTGACGCAAAGAAACTTATATTCATAAATTTAGTTCATTGAGTACTACTTATCTATTTGTTTACCACCATTAGTATCTTCTAACATCGTAAACAATCTTTTTCTGCTTAATTGTTAGGTCATGGAACTCCAGCTGGCGAGTCTTCAGCAGGTATGCATGATTCAACCTTAGTTGTATGGACTTCGTAAATAGTGGCGTAGTAGCATTTGAAGTCTATTTCTACCGTTGACATGTTTAATTTATCAGTATTACAGTTACTATATAAAAAAAGTACAAATTTGTTTTGCTAATTTCCATTCAGTCTAAAGTCGAAATTTCAAACAGATATGGAACTTATTAGTTTTCTTTTCGTTCTAATTCAGACAAAAGCAGCCAACGACTCTGTGGTACTGAAGTTATCTATTTATTGCTAAATTTAACATGTAATGTAATTTTGTTTATAGTAAGCTAGCTTAATCCAATTTGCATGCCTCATAAGACGATATAGGAATTTGGCAAATAGGAACCTAATTTTAACTTGCTCAATTGATAAGGTCGTCTCGAATAACATCTGAATATCCAGAGAATCTAATTTTAGCTTGCTTCCAATAATTTACAATCTACAATGTCATACAGCTAAACAAACAAACTTCTCCTAAAGAACTTCTGCCTTCATGACACTGTAGGTTCAGAAGCAAAAAATTCCTCACCTCACTCGAGGTTGACTGAGGTATTCCGGGTTCTGCTCTTTCTTCAAATACTGTTCATGTTGGTACTGTGAAGCACTTCCAGAGACACCATTTTCATTGTCCATATTTCCCTTTTAATTCAGTATATGTGACCACATGAATGTACTTTTAACGAGATGAATGTTTTATGGACAATGGACATTGTGCAGTATACTATGTACTTTGATTCTCTTTGATTGAATTCACCAAGAAAAGCATGTTTTCCCAGCTTGGTTCTTTATACAGAGCTAACATTGATTCCAAATATTTATGAGATTTGTATGGTGCTCTATCTGTTCCTGCCACTTAAAGGAGGTACTCCTCCTGTGATCCTGTCATGTATTTTCTTCTTTCCTGTGAAGTTGTTGTTTATGTTCTTAATCAAAACAATTTATGAAATACTACCTCCAGACATTCATACATGACAATATGTAGAACAAAGGAATTCTCTTGAACATATATTTTCCTGTCCTAACGTGGTATATTTCTTTTCTTTTTAAGTGATGTGCATGTTGTACCATTAGATCCTAATATGAAAACATTTTTATATGACTTAAATTTCCTTTTTTTAGGTTAAATTTCCTATTTATTAATAATGTATATGAATAAAATCAATCGTCAAACTAATGTTGGAACCCATGTAAAAAGATAATAGTAATACGGTTATATTTTACTTTTGTCATGTTTTGAATAATATAATGGAAGTTACAAAATTATTAATACATTCTGCTCATGTGGGTAGATTTTCGGTTTTCTTGTTGTAATGTTCGAAGGGGGTTTCCGGTGTAGGAAGCGATTGATGTATTTTTGTATGAGTTTATTGTATTATTTGTAGCTAAATTAGTTGTTATCTAGGTGGTTCAACTCTGGTGACGACAAAGATCTGTTATCTCCATCAGTAAAGGCAAGTGGATGTAGCGGTGGTGCTACCCTTTACCTTGTTATTGGTTGCCTCCACCATAATTATTCTGCTGAATCATAATGATATATTAATGCATCAACATGATCTCTATTCTTGTTCATTTTGTGGATATTCAATTCTTGCATTCACTAGTTGCGTATATAAACTTGAGAGCGTTGAATTGTAGAATGAATGTTGAATTGTGGTATTTTCATATCGTTGTATTGTGATGAAGAATGTGTGAGCATGGTATGTGGAAGTGTGCCATCATTATGCATGAAGCATGTATTGCATCTCATGCATTGGAAGTTATGTCATGCAACGTCGTGATCGTACCAGTACACCGTTCGTTCCCGAGAAGGGGTTCGGTGAGAAAGAGCATGGCATGGCATATTGCATAACTATGCATTCATATGGATGTGATGTGTGGCTAATGTTAAAGTGTTTTTTACTTATTACACATGATGATGTTCTCTTAAGTGCTAACTTACTTCGATTAATCTTGATGACAATTCTATTGCATTCTAATAGCTTGTTAAAGAATTCACTTGCTGAGATTTATTCTAACCCCCTTATAGTCTTTTCAGGTACTTGTTGCTGCATGTTTGCATGAAGGGATGGGAGTAGCCATGCACCTCTATACACAATGATCTCACTAGTGTTGTTGTAGTTTGTAGCTTATCAAACTTTTTTAGTCAATTCGTATATATTAGTTTGTTGCTGTTGGACATAAACCCTTATGTAATTGTTGTTGCTTCCGCGATGCTATCTCTATTAAAGTAGTTGATGCCAAATTTGTTATTCTTTTGGCGAGATTGTTTAGTTCTTTAGTGGCATCCCAGACATAGCCTTGTGTACTTTTTCTAGGGTGTTACAGTTGGTATCAGAGCCTAGGCTTTAGACCCTAGGGAAAATGATTAATTTGACACGCACATATAGGATGGGTATGGGTTTGCATATGTTGCATACCACTTTAATTTTGAGTATAAATGATTCTACTTATATTTCTACTTGGACCTTTGATCCTGTATATTGTTGGCATTATTGTTTGGTTATCATGCTGTTTATTATTAGGGTGCTCTTGTGTGCAATTGAAGCTGCTATTTCACTTTATCTTTTATGCTTGCACTTTGTGTTGATTCTCTATCATGTTGGATCTTCGATAGTTAAGGTGTCGAATTTACCTTTTACTGAGTGGACAATGTGTGAGAGTTTGAAGTTTCACCTATCGGTCGGTTTTGATTTTTGTATTGTTGGAATGCTGTAGAGTAACTATAATAATACAATGTATGTTGGTTGATTGCTGGTGTTTTGTGTTGTTTTCTCTGTAGTGTTCTGTGTGATTGTTTCAGTGTTTGGCCTATTATAGGCTACCCTATTTGAAGTAAATTGTTGAGTGATAGGATAGATTGACTATCATGCTATGTTTGCTAGCTACTTGATCTCTGTGAATGGAATATGTGGATTGTTGTGTGTTTTGTCCCGCTGTTAGAGGAGGGATATTTTAGCTGGCCAAAATGTCCTAATTTTATGATGGATTTGATTAGGGTCCCACAGAATTAAGAGAGATGGATTTTACCTTTTAGCTAGCTAAGTAAGGTTCATTTGATGTTGGAAACCTAGAGTTTGACTCCAATGGTTGGTACTTGCATGTGACTTTTGTGGCTGAAATTCATCCTTTCAAGCTGATTATGCTATGTTGTTTCATATGAAAGTGGATTGTTTGTTTTGTGTGGCCACGTAGGCATGTTTGGTCTTGTTTTATTTTGTGTTAGCCTAATTCATTGTTTGATGTGCTCTTAGTGTGAGTCTCAACCGAGATAGTTGGTGGGTTCATAGTGATCATCAGAGATGGTTGGTGGATTTATAGATTATTCTCGTGCCGCTTGGCGTCACCCCAGTCATGTCTTCTATTTTGGAAATAGGAGTTGTTTTCTTGACCTAGCTTTTTGTTGTGTTTGTAAGTAGGATAGTAACTAAAGGTTATAAGTCATGCCATATAATGATTGGTGTATGGATGTTTCTTTGTCTGTTATAGAACTTATAGGTCTTATCCTTCAACTGAATCCTAGGATATAATGTTCTAGGTTTGCTATCACGGTTCTTGTGCTGATTGTCATGCTAAGTTTACTTTTGAGGAAAAGGTTAGTTGGTGATGTTGGGATATAATGTTTGTTTGATCTTGTTTTGCCTCAAATTTGGTTGCATCGAGTAACTGAAAATGATTAGTTGTGTACTGGTTCCACAATAAGTGTCCATCCAATACTACATCAAAATAGTTTCATTAAAGTTAAAGAAGAAGAAGAATGTAGTTCTGGCTAGTGTGTTATCCCAGTAGACCCTATCGGTTTGTTGGCCTTTGATTTTTTTCATATATATGAATCTAGTTGGATTGCATGGACACCTTCTATAGAAAGTTACGAGTAATATCTTGAATATGAACTAGATGGGTTAAGTACAATTGTAAGAAGTATGTTACGTGGTGCATTAGGTCTTGCATAATGGTTTTTCTTATGGGCATCGTAGGAGGTTGTTGAGGAGTTTATAGTTTTCCTCGTTGGTGAAAGGTTGCTTTTGAGATTTAGAACTTGGGTCGAGCTTCCCCTTATAGATAGACTAGGGCATCGGAGATGATTGTGCCTAAAGATTAGTTTGTGATGGGTTTGGGGTATGTTTGCTTCCACTAAAGGAATTGTCCAACTATTTCATGTACCTCTAATACAATTCATTTCAACCTACCTCTAGCAATGTATGCAAGTTAAGATATGGATTGTTCTATCTTCTGGTTTCGTTTTGGTATGGTGGTTGAATTCGGGGACGAATTCCTTAAAGGAGGGAAGAATGCAATTCCCCAAAAATAAATATGTAATGTTTTGGTTTATTATTTTGGACTGACATGTAAGTGGAAATAAATATTGGAAGTTTAAGAGAAAACTATTGGAGGTTTATTTCCTAAAGTCAACATGGCCAAGGCCCAATAGCCCAGCCCACTAGACACCTATTTCTTTAGGAAGAGGGGGGGACCGATCCCACCTCTCCCTAGCCGCCGCCGACACCCCCCTCTCTTCTCACGTGCTTTGTTCTTCCTCCCCTCTCTACAGCACCTCTCCAGCCACGGATCTCCTACAGCGTAGGTGGATTCGAGAAGAAAACATGAAAAACAGAACAAGGGGGAGAAGAGGAACAAGATGATGGGTTCAATTGGAGTTTTCCTCCTCGCCGCCTTTTTGTTTCTCAAGGGAAACCCTAGGTGAGCATATTTGTGGGTTTTCCCCTCTATTCTTCAATGTTTTGGACGGGTTAGGGTTCGGGGATCAGAGGCGGCAGTGTGCCGTATATCATCTAATTGAATTGGTGTACTTACAATTTACACAGATTTGGGTGTAGAATTAGGGCAGAGATTTCCCCTATGTTAGAGGTGTGATAAGGCAATGATATCTTTTAGAAAGTTTTAGATAATAATGTGATCTAGCTCTCAGACAATTTTCATGTGTTTTTATTGGATGGTTTGGGAGATATCTAAGTTTTATGTTAGGTGTCTATTTTCTGACGAACTCTGGACAGTATTAGATTGAAGTGTTTTTAGAGGGACTAATCATCTAAATTAGATATTATTCATCAAAACAAGGTTGTAGGTATTGTTTTTATCTTTCTAGATTGGTAAAGTACAGATGATGGAGATGAGTAGAACTTCAGATATTGAATTTTTACTATCTGCTGTCTGGATTTCTAGACAGATTATAAGCCTTGCTTTCAACTGAAGATTTGACTTACTTGCTGTTAGAATTTGGTTGTCATGTCTTTAGCAAATTTGTAGATCTTGTTCTGTAGATTTCCAGAATGTTATCTTTTGTCATGTTTTGAATAATATAATGGAAGTTACAAAATTATTAATACATTCTGCTCATGTGGGCAAATTTTCGGTTTTGTTGTTGTAATGTTCGAAGGGGGTTTCTGGTGTAGGAAGAGATTGATTGTATTATTTGTAGCTAAATTAGTTGTTATCCAGGTGGTTCAACTCCGGTCACGACAAAGACCTGTTATCTCCATCGATAAAGGCAAGTGGATGTAGCGGTGGTGCCACCCTTTACCTTATTATTGGTTGCCTCCATCATAATTTTTCCGCTGAATCATAATGATATATTAATGCATCAACATGATCTCTATGCTTGTTCATTTTGTGGATATTCAATTCTTGCATTCACTAGTTGAGTATATAAACTTGAGAGCGTTGAATTGTAGAATGAATATTGAATTATGGTATTTTCATATCATTGTATTGTGATGACGAATGTGTGTGAGCATGGTACATGGAAGTGTGCCATCATTATGCATGAAGCATGTATTACATCTCATGCATTGGAAGTTATGTCATGCAGCGTCATGACCGTACTGGTACACCACCGTTCATTCCCGAGAAGGGGTTCAGTGAGGAGGAGCATGGCATGGCATATTGCATAACTATGCATTCATATAGATGTGATGTGTGGCTGATGTTAGAGTGTTGTTTACGTATTACACGTGATGATGTTCTTGTAAGTGCTAACTTACTTATATTAATCTTGATGACAATTCTATTGCATTCTAATTGCTTGTTAAAGAATTCACTTGCTGAGATTTATTCTCACTCCTTTATAGTCTTTTCAGGTACTTGTTGCTGCATGTTTGCATGAAGGGATGGGAGTAGCCATGTGTAAGATCAAGGTTTTGATTAATATTTTATGATGAACAATTAGCTTTATAAGTAAAAAATTAAATGAAATTGGTTTGGAATGTTTGAGGACTGTTTGAGTGCGTGCGACTGATGTGAGTCAGGTTGCGATATCTGTGCCCGGAAACGGTTGTTTTGTCTATTGTGTGTAGGTGACTTGAGGTCAAGACTTGGTCAATGGCGAGGACTGGGACTAAGTTCAG
>CM002477.1:3908831-3933990 GCA_000325765.3 Leersia perrieri
TTGCAATGGAGCCGACACAAGCAAAGAAGACCAAAGACGGCGATACAAGCATCACTACGGCTGGTCCGACCGCAGCCACTGGCTGGTCAGATCGCAGCCATATAGAGACGATCCACAGCCAGACCGGTCTGACCGGGCTCCATGACCGGTCTGACCGCAGCGACCAGGTCGGTTCGACCACAGCCTTAGGCCGGTCAAACCGACGGCATCCAGAGGCGACCGACAGCAAGGCCGGTCTGACCGAGCTCCAGGGTCGGTCTGACCGGCCGCGTCCAGAGAGGACGGGCGTGCAACCCGGTCCGACCGCGCCCTCAGGACGGTCTGACCGGCCACGTATAGAGAAGGCACGGAGCAATATAGGAGCACGCACAAAGGTTGGTAAGAACAAAAATAATTGTTTAGATCCTGGAACTCAACCGCAGCCAAAGTGGTTACCTTCGGGCTTATCCCGTGCTCAAAGGAGAAGGCTACAACGTCTTCAGGCCAATGATCAAAAGTCGAGAATGGCCGAAGACTTGGGGGGCAAAACACTTAATAATTCAAAGCCTCAAACAAAGTATAGGCAAGTGTGGAGACCTAAAGTAATACAGGCTAAGCGGTCGATATTGGATGAAACATCAACGGCCATTAGAGATAATCCTCCTACACATGATACAACGAATACTAGTACGATATCCTCATTGTCCTCGAAATCGTGCGATAGCAATCAAAGCCGATTTTGCTCGGGGGGCAAGGCTTTGACGTGCTAGTGAAGTGATCTACGGAAGAGGATGGCGAGGAGTGCTTCATCATATCATTGAGTTGCCGTCCATTGAGCGCCAAAACAAGGTATGCGTTTAAAGTTATACTTTTATACCAAGTTGAGGCGTTGCTTATTATCTGCACATGTATTGTTCCTTATTCAATCCATACTTTGAATGCATGTTGCAATGGCCAATGTTGAATCATCAAATTGGCTAATACATATTTACTTGGTTGGTGTGTGATTTGGCTCATATGTCTTCAAAATTCATGAAAAGTCAAATCATGCTTTTATATTATGGACCACCATATTCATGTTGCATTGATGATTATTTTATTGCTCTTGCTGGAAATTTTAATTCTTAGTAATTCGGCTTGCGTGAAAGGCTAATGTGTGGGATGTCAACTTTAAAACATTGGCCCTTTAAAATATTTGTATACTTTTTCTTGAGCCGAATACTTCATATTCATATTTCTTAAATCATATGGTGTGAGTCATATCAATGCTTTTGCTGATTCATTATTAGCTATATGTCAATTGGCTAGAAATACTCTTTGTTGTCTATTTTGAAAGCCATTTGAATAAGTTGTATAGGCATATTAACTTGTGTTTTACAATTTCCTATACATCTACAAAAGAGAATATGTTAGCCAACATTTTGACACAATAAGCATCTTGTTACAGAGATAGTCTATGCAAATCTTGTTTGTTATAAGCTGATGCTTTGATAATTAAAATTGGCAACATAGTTTGTAGATCAGGCTTATTTAATCATGCATACATAGCTGGTCTAATTCTTATTTTATGGCCGGTTTGACCGCATTTCACATGTCGATTTGACCGGACTCATGGTTGATTTCACCATGAATTTGTAGCCCACAGTACATAATTGGGGGGCATGGACTTGGAATATGCTTTACATAGCCGAATTGATTGATAAAATTCGGATATTGCTTTAGCAAATTTAATTAGCAACCGGAGGGTTCCACTAGTTGGATGTTTTAAAATCCAAGCATGAGGATTGAGCGGTATGTTCGGCAAGGTACATGTATAAACAATTAACAATTTTGAATGCCGAACCATAATAGGTATCATTTGAAAATATTTTGATGCCGATCGATATGAAATTGCTATGGATTAAGTGCTAGAGGCATTAGTGGAATTTATTAATCGGCATGGGGGTTAAATTATTTTGCTGATTAAGACTCATAGGTTAAGCAAGGTGATTTATCGGTCAATATTATAAATCTTTGATAACGATGAGGTGACCGATAAACATTGAGGGCTTTGGAGGATATTGCAAAAGATAAAAAGAAAAGGGTACCCAAAGCCAATATAGAGTGACTTGGAGTGAAATCGTTTCATTATTTGAATCTCAATATGAAAAGAACGATTTTGCTATTAGATCTAAGCACGAGAAACTTGGTGAATAGATACTAGATGGAAATACATATGCCGAGTTGTGTGAATCGTTCATATAAGTGCATGTCAATACATGGAGGACGATTTGCATGGTGCTTAGAAATAACGTGTGGCCGATAGAGCTTATCGTCCTAAGACCCCGTGTCTATGCTTTTTGGTTCACAAGTTCATCAAAAAGGCAGCGGGGCATGTGTTGACATCCAAATTTGGCACTAATGGAAAACATAGCAAATTTGATGCCAATTTGAAAAGAGTATAGGGTTTCCCCGTCAAGGCCGGTCAGACCGCACTCTAGCCGGTCAGACCAAACGCATGCCGAGAGGGCACTGGCCCAAACGGACACGGCCGGTCAGACCGTCGGGCCCTGAGACCGAGTCTAATTAAGGCATATCTTTATTTCCTTACGGGGGAAGTATGGTTTTAGAGTCCTAATTGATTTCTAAGCCTAGTAGGACGTGGGAAAGACTCCTAGGATTGCAAGACAACTCCTAGGCTAAGGCCGGTTCAAGACAACGATACACAGAACAACAACACAACATATAATACAATTGAATCGTTCTTCTACCTTTACTTTAGCCATGTTTTCTCTCCCTTCTACTCTTTTTTACTTAGACTAGCTTTAGCCATAGATCTTTGTCGATTTGCGCCGTAAACCGTCCGTGTTCGCTGCGAGAGTGCGATCCTCTTTGTAGGTTTGTCCCGTAAACCTTCCGATTCGCCCACGAGATGGGTGTTTAGCTATATTTTGATCTAAATCGGCCTGGAGGCTGGTTTTGATCCCTATTATATCTAAATCGGCCTAGAGGCTGATTTGGTTATTTCTAAATCCATCTCGTTATTGAGGTGGTTGGCGACTCCAAGTTATAAACACCGCAAATCTTTAGGTGAGTCGTGTGTTGGCCGGAAAAGGCGTCAAATTTTAAGCAAATACAAATACCTTGAGCTCCTGTACATACAAAAAGCTGGTTTCCTGTAAACTGAAAAAATGACATAATAAGCTACCATGCAAAATCCATTATGCATGAATAACTGTTGCATATACTTGTAGTTTCATGGAAAATCTTCATTCTGTCATCAAAACATAGAATCATGCTATGAACTAATAGTAATATTTTTATGCATAGTTGCCCATTTACACAAATGATAATCAAGGAGTCACCATCATTGCGACTAACTCCCATCTTTTATATTAGGTAATACTTACACTTACCTATTCTGGTTAGAACAAAGTTATGTTCTAGTTTGCTGCTTCTAGTTCAGAGAATTAATAGTTTCTGTTAGAGAAGTGAATTTATAGTTTCTGTCCAACTCAATTCATGCCTAGAGAATTATCTACTACACATAACAGATTGGTTAATAAAAAGTACCAAATCTACCCTGGAACAAAGGTGCTTTGTTTTTATTTGCATCAGCTAGCAGTACCATTTTTTCTTCCAGTTTTAGCCTAATTATGAGTGGTATATTTCCAACAGCATTCTCAAGAATATGCTAAACTTAGTATGATACGAAGTATTATATATTTCTTACATGTGGCCTTTTTTTCACTCATTTCTGAAAATTCACTTTCAGATGAAACAAAGGAAAGGTGTTGGCTATTAGGCATTATGATCTGCAAGTTTTTAATTTTATCCGGATTGGTGGCCTTACTTCCTCAAAAGAAGAGAATTTCTAGCTCTTACTAAAATAAGATGTAATGGACTGTTTTGTGTTAGTTGGGCTGTAAATATTTGTGTTATGTAGTTTGTCATTATGTATAATTATGTCTTGTGTGGGCTTCTGTAATGGGCTTGGCCCACTCATTATTTCACATTAAAGAAAAATATATAATATAATTGGGCTGACAGCTCAACACGATACAACCAAGTGTATTAATTGAACGTCTGCAACGTGTCGTAAAAGAGTAATTAAATGTTGTACGGATGATCCACCTGGCATAGCCAGTTGTACAGATGATCCACGTGGCATAGACACGTCACCATGCCACTTCACCTATCTAGTGTCATCTGCCAGCTGAAAATCAATACTATGATGTTGTCTATAAATTTCTATGACAAAACTAATATAGTTCTATGACGAAATATATTTTTTCGTCGGAAGGAAACTTCTGTTACGCGACTTCTATGACGAAATCATTTTCGTCATAAATTCGTCATAAAAAGTTATTTATGACGATTTTTTTATCTTCTTTGACGATAATAGAATGTCATACATATTAGATTCTCCACTAGTCTACTGCATCTAGATGTGAGAATAACCGTATCTAGTACCATGCAAATGCATCTGCTCATTTAACTTGAAATTTTGAATTTAAAATAACACAGCCATAATTTAAACAAGAGACAACTTTACAAGTATCTATGGATTTGATTTGAATTTCTAATTTTGTATGTAGCAACCTTTTCACCGGTATCTAACGACCGTCTCTAGATATATGCACGGCTATCTAA
The DNA here is from genome assembly GCA_000325765.3 of Leersia perrieri. Classification (NCBI taxonomy): domain Eukaryota; kingdom Viridiplantae; phylum Streptophyta; class Magnoliopsida; order Poales; family Poaceae; genus Leersia; species Leersia perrieri. The sequence continues at coordinate 3,913,443 of CM002477.1, forward strand.
ATCGTCACTAATTATTTAACATGGGAACAATGGCAACACCTATGAGACGGGTATTTAAACCGTCTCTACATCTACAAGAGACGGGTATAACCATCTCTACATCACATAAAAGCCATCTCTTGGGGCTGTTTCCGCTGCGGGTAGATGGGTCGACCTAGACCACCTGCATCTTGAGTGGAGTGGCAGTGCATGCGTAGTTCGATCTGGCTGATGGAAAAAGGCTTAGTTAGGGATGAAAGTGGTACGGATAGTTTCCGGAATACGGATACCCTACATCTAAATTGTCTCAAATAGATGTGTAGCCAAGTATTCAACACTTCGTCCTTCATGTAGTAGGAAGAGAGAGGCATCCTCGTCTCGTTGCAGCACACATTTTGATATCGCTGCTTGTCGTCGCTTTTTTCTAACTACTATTATCTACAAAATAAATTGTACAACTAGTTGTATTACCTTATTGATAAATTTTGAAAATGTTGATCTTTTGTTTTAGAAAAAACTAATGGGCTATATCTTTTCCTTGATTTAAGAAGCTCATATTGAGGGGTCTTCATACTCCGATAAATATTTGATACCGTATTCGTCCCCGTTCGTATTCGCTCCATATTTGTATTCAACAACATTCAATTATCTTTTTTATCCGGGAGTTTCGATTCTAAATCCGATAAAAAAAAATATAAAAATAGATAAGGTACAGTTGGTTTCCGTCCATATCTGATCTGTTTTGATCCTTACTTAGGGTCAATGGTGAGTTCGTTAGCCCGGTTGATAGGGCGGCGATTACGATTCAGTCGATGGCAAGGAAAGGTGGCGAGGATGCAGGTGCAGGTGCTCACCAGAGGATGGCCAGGCTATTGATTGTTGCTAGAGCAGCCTAGAGCCGGATGCATGTAGCGGCTTTGTGGGGATGGAATCCGGTCGTCTATTTTCCACAGGCGGCCTCCCCCTCCTCGCTCCGATCTTAGCTGATTTCCTGATTAGTGCAAGAGCTCGTGATCTCAGGAAGCATGACTGTTTGGTGCTTCTGCGCCGATGCAAGAGGAGGCGACGCACACAAGGTGCTCGATCTGCGCCGATGCAAGAGGAGGCGACGCACACAAGGTGCTCGATCGATGGAATTCGAGAAGAACACGAGGTGGACATGGTGGCTGAGAGCTCGTCAGGTCGGAATGTCCTCATTTTTATAGAGCAGGTGGCTTGGCGCAATGTGGCCAGTGTGGAGTGGAGATGACCGCACTGCTGCTTCATATTTTTGTATCTTTAAAAATAAAATGGTTATGAATACAAACAAATACATTGTGGAGACCTATAGACAACGATATATAACTTTTATGTATGAACCATATTTTAATTCTGTCATTCAATTCTAATTTCCACTTAAAAACACGGTTAACATTTGGCTAGATATTCAGACAGCAGACAGTAAAAACTCTATATGTCAAGATTTAAAAATCCAATAATTATATAATTTTCCAATATCAAAAGATAAAAACAATGCCTACAACTTTGTTTATGGTCACAAAATCTAATTCAGATGTTTAGCACCTCTAAAATCAGTTCAATCTACTACTATTCAAATTTGGTCAGAAAACGTATATATCTCATAAACCATCCAACAAAACCACACCAAATTGACGAAATACCAAACCCCTTTAAATCTGCCCTCTAGCAGAATTACTAATCCGAACATAGAACATAGCAGCAAAACCTACTTAACAAAAACCTAATTACCCACGAAATAAACTCTTAAAACACAATAAAACACCAATAAACAGTGGAGAATCCTCAACTACGGTTTTATGGAGAACAACAAGAAGATGACAGGGAAACACCGATTTAGTCCACCATCTTCCTCCTCTCATCTTCACCGTTCCATTTTTCCAATTTATATATATTTTCACTTTAATTTATTTTTTTCAACTTGCAGATTGGGAGACCTATTGAGGGGATTATGTTTGGAAGAGGAGGAAGTTGTAAGCTCTCGTTCATGAGGAGAGGGGAACGACGGAAGCATGAGGATGGGGAAAGGGGGTTTCAGTCTCCCCTCCCCTCTATAGGTGAGATGTAATGGGCTAGGCTTTGGGCTTTAGCCCAAGTTGATTGACCCACTTCTAGATATATTTTCACTTTAATTTATTTTTTTCTTTCTTTTCCATGGAAACCCAAACCCAACTTCAAAATTGCAAATTTTTATTTGTTGGCATTACAATTCCCATCATCGCAATCCAACATAGCCATAAGTTTATATAATGAAGTAAACAAACCATATCAGATTTTCCAAATTCACAATTCATTTAGAAAGCAAAGCATTGAATCGATGCATTTGTGTTTTAATCGGCTTGCATTTTGCTTTTTAATGACGCACACAAGGTGTTTGATCGTTGTTCTACTCACACAGGGAGTCGATAGATCATCTATTGATCTTCCCACTAATCATGTAGATCTGCTTTCATTAGTTAGGTAATCTTGCCGTTAATCTCATGGTACTTATATGGTCATATATAAAAGGATCGATCAGCTAGATATTCTCATATATTGTGACTCTGTTGCAACTTCTGTGTACAAGATCAATTTACTCTACAGAGATTACTTTTCTGAATTTGGGCAACTGGAACCAGTCTGATTTAACAGGTGCGCTGACGGGGACGAGAACATCTGTATATTTTGCGGCACTTGGTAAGTCCAATATATATTTAACTGTGGCAAACTATATTTACTGTATTCTTCCCGTATGATCTACTCGAATATTGAGTACTTTTGTTTGTGGCAAAACTGATCATTAATCTTGACCACATTTCTTTAAAATTTTGTCCATTTCTTCTTCCAGTTCTTTGGGGCATGCAGCATCCTTGGAGCCAAATGCTTAGCTGAGGAACAGCTTCTTGGAGTCTTCAGGACTGAGGGGCTCGATATGATATATGTTATGTCCACAAATTTCACTAGCATCACTGCATCCTACGGCAACAGTCTCTATCCGAGTAGTCACCATGATTCTGCTGTCAAGGTGGTTGTCTGGCAACTTAGATCGGATAACATCCCACGCTGCTACTGTCCAGACATCATCAATCACAATGTGGTACCTGGTTTCAATACAGGTATGCTAGTGTTACAAAAGGTTGTACATTTACAACATGTAACATTTTACAGAAAATCTTTTTTTTCCAGGAGGCATTTTACAGAAAAACTTATATGTACTTAGCTTCTATTCGGGAAGCCTGCCCTATGATGACTTTCCAAAATCTAAGATCATATATGCAAGTTCTAAACCACTAGGGGTATTCACGGACCGACTGCGGCGACAACTGGTGGTGTTAGGATTTTGAGGTTGCACAAAGCCATTTAAATTTGTACGTGGGACATTACTGTAGTGTTTCAAAAAACCACACATTTGACCAATATAAGTTGTTTTTGAAATTTCGTATCAAATTTGTAATTTTTTGACTCGTTGTAAGTTGCAGCAAAAATACCTAGGCCATGTTTGGATCCGGAGGGCTAATAATTATTAGCCCTCCGGAATCTTGTTATTTAGGAGTATTAAACGTAGATTACTGGTAAAACCTATCCCATGACCCTTAGGCTAATTTGCAAGACGAATCTAATGATATATATTAATTCCTGATTTGCTACAATAATGCTACAGTAATTATTCGCTAATTATGAATTAATATACATCATTAGATTCGTCTTGTAAATTAGCTCGGGGGTCGTGGGATTGACTTCGTAAATAATCTATGTTTAATACTTTAAAATAGAAAGATTTCAGAAGGCTAATTATTAGCCCCTCTGAATCTTTACTTGCCACATGAGAACTGGATGCCAAAACGAGCCCTGACTTCCTTGCCCAGTTTTCTTGCATGTGGGCAGAGCTGTCACCTATCAGTGCGGGGCTGGTGATGCCATGGGAGAAGAAGCCAGGCGGTGTCATGCATGTCCAGCGGCTGTGAAACGATGGCAGGTGTGGTTGGTATGGCCGCGGAGCCTTGTCGGGTGCTGTGCAGCAGCACTGCACGGCCGGCGCCAAATCCGGGCCACGGCGCAGATAGCTAGGGTCGATGCGGCAGGTGCTCTGCTGCTTCGTCGATGTGCGGGAAGCAGCATACGCGTACGACTTCTTCCCATCCTGCTTCCTGTCGCATGGTTCAGGCCAGCAGCAGCGGCAAGTGCAGAGGCTGAGGTTGAGGTGTGCCCCTCTCTCCTTGTCTTTTTGTTATTATTATTATTTTTGCAGACGCTGCCATGGTGTCAGTGTGAAGCGGTTCATCGAGTCAGTGCACGGACACGGCTCTAGAACAAAAGGGTGGAAAAGGAGGTGGCCTGATCCAAAATTATACTACTAGCTGAATTGAGAGGATTAGATTCCTAGTTCTTGTAAAGGACATGACATGGCAGGCCAAAATAGTTTGTGTTTGTATTTGATATGCCAATTTATTTGTCTTCGTGAAATGGATATATTTGAGAAGTTGTATTGCGATTTTTAAATTATATTATGAAAGTTTTAAGAATAGAGTAAAATCAGGGCAGGACTCAGCATGATACATTTCTTTTTCAAAAGTTTTTGGTTATCAAATTTTAATATTTCCAAATTATAAGGATGTTACAAGGTTGCTCAACAGATCGTATAGGTCACATCTGGACTCTGTATTTGTCATCCCCGTATACATAGAAAGTTAACAAGATCACCTATACAACTGATCTGGTTTCTTGTAAAGATTCCTTCCAAGAAAATAAAAATCATCGAAACAATAGTTTTTCTAGAATCTCTATTACGGTGTTACGTCACCGTCTTTTGACCCGTTAGACAGAGTATTGTGTTAGAGTCTATTAGGGTTACCTAATGCATCCAGGGTTCTTTGGCTGGCCCTAGAGCCTATAAATTAAGTAGCCATCATTAAGTTAGATTAGGGTTTGCTTAGATTTATTTGTCATTGATAGTGTCACCATTAGCGGCTTTTTAAACCCCATCTTCAAGAATATAATGATTCATCTGCAAGTTGAATTGCAATCTTTCTTATTCTTGTTTGAGTTCTTTGCTTCACATATAAGGAATTCTTGTTAATCAGGAAGCAGGGAAGTATTTTGTAATGGGTTATTGAAGGCAATTCCAATGTTGTGTATTAGTCTACAACACTTTAGTGTTGGAGAATTGAGGGAATTGTTGCTGGGCAATATGCTGTCTGTTTGCAAGTAATCTAACGGAGCGTGTCACATGTCTGTCATTCATGTAATACAAAAACTAAATGACACATGTGTTGGTTAACAAAACTAAATGACATGATGTGGTTAAGCATAGTTAAATGCCTATAGCCTCTGTTACTTTGGTCCATATGAACAAGCACCTTCTATAACAATCTGGAAACAAAAGAAAAGGCAAGGGGTAAAAATAGACATTTAGTTTATGCCATAAATATCTTATGAATTCATTCACCAGGTTATCTGCGGTGGATTTAGAAGACTAAATGCATATCTAAAGTTAAGGTGTTAGGTTGTCTTATGTTGATTGATAGGCTCAACACTAGAGCGAAGTGATCTCACATGTGTTCTTTGCTCACAAAATATGTGGGAATATTTCCTACATTTGTTCTTTCAATGTCCTTTCAGTATGAGTTGTTGGAACTACATAAATATTTCATGGGATGTCAGTCTGGGTTTTATGTATATGTTGAATAGACTAAGAAGCACTTATCCCTCATCACACTTTTTTGAAAAGGTACTTTATACTACCTAGCATATTTGGAATTGAAGGAATGGACTCATCTTTGAAGATAGAAGGCCATCTTTTAACTCTTAGAAATGTAATATTTGGAAGATCTTTCTCTTCTTCTTTATAGATTAAATTTCATAGAAAGAGATTCTGTTCAATCTTGGTTGGATCTAATGTAAATTCCTATGCTTTGATACATTAAATAAACAAATTGTAAACTGCGGGGGCCTCCCCTACAATTGTCTGATAAAAAAACGTAGATATTTAGTTTCTTGTATTGCTTTTAGAATGTTAAAAAGTAGCTCAATATACAACATAATGAGTCGAACAACAACATATAGCTTTACTAGAATTGCTGTTACAAAAAATAACACAAGTCATCCCCTCAAATGCATTACTTACACATGCATGACCCTTCATGTAATATTTTTGCATGCAGCTATACAATCATTCCGAATAGTGTATCCACCTAAAAGATAAGAGATATGCATCAGCTTGAGAAATCATCAAACAGACATGGAGGATTAGATCAACAACTACGGAATAGTGCAGAACATTTGTGCAATCCATGTACATTAGTGTACAAGTTTCTAGACGTGTAGCTCAAGAAGATAAAAGATAAAAAAAAGGCATGCAAAACATTGCAACAAACCCGCAATGAAAACAATTAGTGAGAGCTAACTTTGATGCCTTGTTACATGAAACTATCTGTATCCAGTCGTCATCAAGTTAGGGTTGTTTTTTTAGATTAATCTGTGATTGAATAGTGTCTCCACACTTCGGTTTATGAAAGCCCAACTTCAGCAGTTTAATCATTCATCTGAAAGTTGAGTTGCAATCTTCCTTATTTGTGCGTGTGTCCTTTGATTCGAATACATAGATTAGCCTTGTTAGTGAGCTCTTCTTGATCAGGAAGAAGGAAAGTATTTGGTAACGAGTTCAAACGTCAATTTTGACATTTCATATTGGTCAAAAACACATCTTTAGTGATGGAGAATTAAGGGAATTGTTGTTGGGTGATATGTTTTCTCTTTGAGAGTGTTCTAATGGGCATGTGCACATGTATGTCATTCATGTAACACAAAAATGATACCACATCACCGCTTGTTGTTTAACAAAACCAAACGAAATATATGGTTAAGCGTGTTAGAAGCATATATCCTCCAAGGAAATATGGGCCTACATACAGTTATTTTGGCCCATACAAACAATGTTTGAAAATAGAGAATAAGTATCTTCAATAACAATCACAAAACAAACAAAAAAGGGAAAACAATAGGTATTTAGTTTCTTGTATTGCTTTTGGAATGTAAAAAAATAGTTCAACATACGACATAATGAGTCGAACAACAACACGTAGCTTTATTAGCAATGTTGTTAAACAAAACGACACAAGTCATCCATTCGAAAGCTTTACTTACATATGACCTTTCACGTAATCATGTATTCACCTAAAAGATAAGAAATAAGAAATAAGTACGAGCTTGAGGAATCATCAAGCAAACGTGGAGGATTAGATCAACAACTACGGAATGGTGTAGAAAGTTTGTGCAATCCATGTACATTAGTGTACAAGTGTCTGGACGTGCAGCTGAAGAATATCAAAGATAAAAAAAAGGCAAGCAAAACATTTCAACAAACCCGCAATGAAAAAAATAAGTGAGAGCTAACTTTGATGCCTTATTAGATGAACCTATGTGTATCCAGTCATCACTAAATTAGGGTTGTTTTTTTTTATTAATCTGTGATTGAATAATGTCTCCATTCATCAGTTTATAAAGGCCCAACTTCAGGAGTTTAATAATTCATCTGCAAGTTGAGTTGCAATCTTCCTTATTAGTGTGTGTCCTTTGATTCGAATACATAGATTAGCTTTGTTGGTGATGTCTTCTTGAGCGGGAAGAAGGAAAGTATTTGGTAACGAGTTCTAAAGGCAATTCTAATGTTTCATATTGGTCTACAACACATCTTTAGTGTTGGAGAATTGAGGGAATTGTTGTTGGGCGATATGTTATCTCTTTGAGAGTGTTCTAATAGGCATGTGCACATGTGTCATTCATGTAACAAAAAAATGACACCACATCACCGCCTGATGATTGACAAAACTAAATAAAATATGTGGTTAAGCGTGTTAGAAGCATATATCCTCCAAGGAAATATGGGCCTAAATTCAGTTATTTTGGCCCATATAAACAGTGTTTGAAAGTAGAGAATAAGTATCTTCCATAACAATCACAAAACAAAGGAAAAAGGGAAAACAATAGGTATTTAGTTTCTTGTATTGCTTTTGGAATGTAAAAAAAAAATAGTTCAACATACAACACAATGAGTCGAACAACAACACATAGATTTATTAGCAATGTTGTTAAACAAAATGACACAACTCATCCCTTCAAATGCTTTACTTACACATGACCTTTCGCGTAATACTGTTGCATGCGGCTATACACTCATTACTAATCATGTATCCACCTAAAAGATAAGAGATAAATACGACCTTGAGGAATCATCAAGCAGCCGTGGAGGATTAGATCAACAACTATGGAATGGTGTAGAAAGTTTGGGCAATCCATCTACATTAGTGTACAAGTGTCTAGACGAGTAGCAAAAGAAGATCAAACATGAAAAAAGGTAAGCAAAACTTTGCAACAAACCCGCAAGAAAACAATTAGACTTTGATGCCTTATTCGATGAACCTACGTGTATCCAGTTGTCACCCACTGAGTCCTTTCTTCACTATACGCCTATATAAACCAATTTGTTTGATGCCCATCCTCACATCAGTTGCAGTGTAAATTGATCGTGCATTTCAATACATGTGTCTTAAGCAAGGTAATTCATCCATAATATTATTATTGCTACTAGATCTTTATGGGGTATCAGTTGTTAACATACTACTCTTTAGTTTTTATGTTTGTAGCGAGTGAGTAGATCAAATAGGTTGTTGAATTAATTAGCAATTGAGTAAAAGTTCTTTAAGTTCTTGTGCACACATCCAAATGTAGGTGTCAAGTAATGTCAATACCTGCAAATGAGGGAATGGAGGGTCATGAAGAGGAGTCTACATTTTCAAGGCTACTACTGTTGCAACAACAGCAACGAGCCATGCTGAAGTTCTAGATGTGGAGCCAGGAACAGATCGATCTTGGCACAGATAACTGGAAGCTCACACTGCCAACCTCCTGCTTGAGGAATGTAATACGTGCAAGGTCAAATGGTATGTTGGGGCAAATGGTATGTTGATATCCGCTGACTTGCCAGTCTTTGTCACAAAACTTTGTGAACTATTCATCCAAGAGCTCATGCTTCGTGCAAGGGTGTTTGCCCAGTCTCAAAATCGCAACATTCTACTAGACATCGACATTGTTAACGCAATTGCCAACACAGAATCATATCACTTCCTTGCAAATGTGGTCCGTCACCACCAACTGGCTAAATTAACCATGTCTAACACTACAGTTGCCAAGCGTCATTGGCCAAATAAGATGAACTTATCCTACCATCATACCCAAACAATCAATGTGTCACTATTAGTGGACTGTCTTCCGTTTGTTGGCATATCTCCTATGGCTCTCATGGGTGCTCATCGCACAGAATCTCCAACTATGTTAATGATGCAAGAAAAAGTTCTCCCTAGGGATGACAAAGCAAAATTCACCTTCAATGGACCACCAGTTACCATCAACAAAATGTGTAGGAGATGTGATTCATTGAGAAACAAGAAACACATTAACGCCAATACATTTGTTGGTGACAACTCAAATGCTACTTGGGTGTCTCCTCATTTGTTAGGTGGTAAAGGTGACCTGGTAAGTATTACTTCTGCTTGCGACACGAAGAAGATGAACAATTTGAGAAGCATCGATTCTCTCAATGTCGTTATTGATACATCAAGTAGGGATGCTGCTACTGTCAATCATCAAGGGAGAACTACACAACCTATCTCTTTCAAGGATACATGTGCTTCCCTTGAAGATAACTATGTTGTTTCCAATCCCGTTGGGCATGATGATATTACTGGCACTGGTGATGATGACGATGTCAATCAGCTTTGGAATGAGGAGAAAAACTATGGTGTGCATTTTCTTGGTGAAGGAAATTTTCCAAAGAGTCTTTGCATGACAGGTCTTTGGGGGGAACTATGAAGGATGATGCCTATTATTTTCTACCAAAGATTTTCCACTGATTTGCTACACACATGAACAATATAACAATGAAAAGGATATTCGTGATGATATTTGCTCCAACTCAAGCAACAATACCAAGAAGGAACCAAACAAAGAACAAACTGAATAGGGAACAATTGTGTTTGTGTGGTGAAGTCATATAGTTTATCTGATGACCTATTCTAGATGTAAAAGTAATAAATTTGTGTGGGTCAGATCAATAAAGTCCTATAGTTTTCTTTTGTACTTGTACTTGTACTTTTATTAATATGGACAATAAAGATGAACTTCTGTTTGCTTACTGATATTCATATTGTATAGCAACTTTATACGCACCTCAGAAGATAGAAACATTTTATGTGTTGGCCAATTTCATCACCACAAACATATCAAGGTGGAATTTCAAAACCAACATGATAATAAAAAAAACATTCCAAAAACAAAATCGCAAGGTTGATCAAATTGAAGAAACATCAATATTGATTTGTGGCAAAGCTGTATGGATGTATAAAGCAAGAAACATTGATGGTTAATACTTTTAGTTGGTGGCAAAGTTGAAATAGAAGTAGCTAGATGAACCACTCAAAATTCACCCTTTGTCTTCTGTAGGAAGTTCTTTCTCCTTTGTGTAAAGAGTAAGTTGTTTGTACAATCACAATTGGTTATATACAACAAAAAACTAAAAAATCGTAACTTTTGAACTATGCCATTAAAATTTGAGGTAGACTTTACAACCATAAAATTTTCTACCATTTAGATTAATATCGTTCTGACCTAATTTATAACATACAAATGAGAAGCTTTTGTGGGCCATACCTGCTACTGTGACCAACAGCCGCCATTGCCCGCCTAGTTCTTCAGCTTAGGCCATGGCCCTGGCAGCCTTGAGTTTTTTTTTGTCTTAGTTCATTTGTCAATCATTTAGATTCTGCAGCTCCATATTTGGTGTTGATTTCCTTCCATGAGCACTACGAAGTCAATTCACCAAGACCTTATCTCTGATTTTTACCATTGAGCCTCTGTCAGTGATACCAGTACCATGGTAGTGGAACTGGTAATGGAAGGTGCCATGAGGGAGGCTGTAAGGATAGTTCCTGTGAGGAAACGATGAATAGGTTGACACGGGTGGCTGCACAAGGAAGAAGACCACTTGATCTTGATTAGGAATATGCCGTTTAGTTCTATGGGTCTCCTATATTTTGGCAGCAAGGTAAATAAAAAAACAATTGACGGAAGGAAATGGAATGTATAAACTTGAAATATGGAAACTTTTTGTGTTATTAAAGTGTAACCATAAGTTTTTTTTTTGACAGGCAACAGTAGAAGAGGCTTCCACGGTATAGGTATTTTTTTTTCTTTATTCAGAATTCGCTCCCGTTGGGAGTTGAACCCGGGACCTGGTGGTGCTACTTGAGCACTGTAACCGCTAGGCTAACTATAAGTTTTGATTGTATATATCTCCTAGGAGAAATAAAAGGTTCAATCTGTAATTAAATATGTGTAGGACATCCACAATGTGTATAAAAAGTGGGTAGTGAGGTCACTTATTACCTAGTTTACCATTATGGGGTAAGTTGAAGAGGTGGTAAGAAGTAATACCGGGCAATAGCCTTACTATCTGTTAGCGAGCACTAAAAAGCAAAAAAAAACTCCCTCTTCTCTCCTCCACCCAACCATTGCTATCAAATGTGGGTCCTAGTTTAATACCTTGTAGACATTGTAAATAGCAAAACAAGTACACCATGGTTATCTAAGTCCCACCTTATTACCCCCTTATTACCCACTTTGGTGGGTATATATTGAGGATGTCCTTTAAAAGTTTGTATGTTACTAACTGTTCATACAATGGCCCCATTTGGTACAGCTCCAACTCTAATATTCTTGTCCCGTAGAGCTAGTGCTGTACCAAACGCTTTAGAGATCTTGCAAAATATATAATAGCCCTGCCTCTAAAAATTACACTACGAAGATAGATGTATTTCTCTAACTCCTCAGCTCTACTCCACTCTCGAATTAATAGCTATACCAAACAGGCCCATCTTTCATATTCCGTGCAAAATATTTTAGCGCTATACCAAACAAGCTCTCATATTGTACAGAGGAAAACTTTTTATAAAAATAACATATGTATATAAACTTGTGTGTTGTGTAGTGAGGTTATACATAGAGAAGGCCAAATGATATGTCAGGTTAGCGCAGGTGAACCAGCTATCGTGTGAAGGGGCAGTGTGGGTTGGATTTGGATTGGATCTCAGCCCGTTAAGGGCTTACTCGGTTTGAAGGATATTTAGCTCCTAGGAATAGAAAAGTGTAGGAATTTTTTCATGAGGTTGGAGTGGATAGAAAAATTCCTAGTTTTTCCTATACAACTTGTAGGAATGGAAAATTTCCTTTGTTTTTCCTACGTTCAAATCCTATGAAACGAATGGCACTCCTAGGAATTATTCCTTTTACATCTCAATTCTTTGTTTTTCCTCAAAAACAAATAGGCCCTAAAAGGCTACGACTGAACCGAAGTCATCCACGCTTCCACCTTTGCGAGCAGAGGCTTATGTTTCGCTTGGAGTTGGCACGCCATGGTACACCTACGCGTGCAAACATGAAATGAAAGACGGATGATGATCTGTGACTGCAGGTGCGACCTAACCAAGTTCGTCCCCATCAGGCTTTGTTCGGTTGTTGGGGTTTTAATACCCAAAGGGAATCTATCCAGATAGGGATAGGGTGAATCCCTCCCATGTCACTCAATCCCTATCAGGGATGAATCCCTTTGATGTGGACTAAGGTTCCCGATCTTCCGAAAGGTTCTGATAACCAACGATTTGGGCGGAGTCGCAACACACGTCGATCCGGCTTTTTGAGCCCCGCAATCGCAGCACAATGTCTCCTCTGGTTACCACCCGTGCCGGAACACAGATGGCCTCGCCGAGAAGGCAAATCCCTGTTTGCGAATCGAAGAACACGAATAACAACGAGATATAAAACAACTAAAATTGCAGATGAATGATTAAGCTCACGAGTTAGGGTCTTACAAACCGATCAAATGGCGAAACTATTCTTGACAGAATTAATCTAAGCAAAACCCACCCTAAAAGGCGGCGGCTACTAAATATAAATGAGTTAGGGACGTCCTAGGGTTTCCCTAGGGCGCACACCCACTTGGGCTAAGCCCACGACACAATTACAAGGCCCAAGACCTAAATCAGATTCGGACTGGATGAGGTACGTGACTTGTTTCAAAGATTCCCGTTAACTCAGGATGAATTTTGACGTGAACCCAAATCCATCTGAAAGTAGACTCCATAAGATTTTCAACAAGTACTCGTGGGCCCCGAGAAACCTTCTAGATCAACGGCAATGTCCGTTTTAAGTTGGTGCTGTCAGGAGGAATCAAACCCGCGAATAAGACTTGAGTTGGGCTGGACTCTAGACCCAAAACCAACGTGGTGGAGTTGGAGACGTCTTGTAAAAGTCATATATTGGTCTCCAATCAACCTCCTTGATCATCCATAATTCACTTGAGTACAATATCCTCTTCTTTATCCATGCAAGCACTTCTGCAAATGTAAACAAAACATAAATTATGGTGCAGCATCACTTGTTCAAATATATAAAATGTATATCTAATATAAATAGAGTGCACCTTGAATTCATTGAAGAACAATATAATCGTGTTCGTATCCGATCCAGTCATGTCCTCATCACCCTTGCTTTCCTAATCCCCCTCTCTGGATCAATGTGTTCGGTTTAGGCAGGGAATGTACCATCGGATTAAAACATATGTCCAACACTGTCAGCCATATGCAGGAAAATAAAGATCATACGACTATACATTAGTTGAAACTATACACTGGTTGAAACATTCATATCACTTCCCTTCAAAAAAACATTCTTATCACGACAACACAGGGAGTTAAAGTAAAGCGTATTCTTGTCTCAATCATCAAATCCATCAGGTCTATAGAAGAGATGAATACCAGATGTCCCTGCAAACCATATTTTTGTCAGAGTACGTGCTACATAGAATAATGGAAATTTGACCAGCATACACTTAATTTCAGGATTTCAGTCAATCTACAGCTAACAGCAAACATATAACTATATATTCCAGCATCAGCTGAATTGAAACTTCCACTCTATATGTCTATAAGCAACACATTAATCTTCTGTCGAGTTCCATGAGCCTGTTAGAAGTTCAGCACAAAATGATTCACTGATTCATCGGATCTTCTTCCTCAGATAAGTGCATTCATTTCTGGGAATATCATTATATCATGCGCTGCAGGCGTAGCAAAGAAATGATAAAGTTAGATAGCGTGATATACAAACGTCTGCTGAAAAAATGTGATAAACAAGAAGTAAAAAGTAGTGTGAGTAAATCTTCATGTTAAATAATAATTTAAGACTAAACTATTGGCATGATCATTTTCAGAAGAAGTTAAATTTATTGTCCATTATATAGCATATAATAAAGGCTTCTTATGCCTTTAGACCATCCATTTTTAGGTGTGAAGAAAAAGTTCAGCTTACTTATAATATTCATATAAATTTAGCTACTTCTCCAAAGTCTCAAAGTGCATATAATTTTCAATTGATGCCTCAAATAGTTTTCTACCATATTGTTTGGACAAATCCTAAAATCCTAACTCAACAAACATAAAAGGATTTACAATTAAATGAAAAGACATGCTCCAGTTTAAATTTCTCCTCAAGCACATAATTCAGTCCGCAAGCAGTCATAAACTAGACAAGTAAAGTCAAACACACACCCCATGCTTCCAGGATTGCATTCACAAACTTACAATGACCGAGAAAATCAAACAATTGCACAGGGATCATTAAAACACTGTTGTAAGTCTAATACTTTAACTCATTGCTGAAAACATTAGTCTTCAGTCGTCCAGGGAAAAATTATCAACAAGTTCGCAGTTGATTATTCAGCTAGACCAGATTTTTCTTTAATTTCCAAAACTTAAATCTTGTTCTAAAGAAAATCTTGTTCTTTATATAGGATCACTTGTTCTAAACTGAAAATAGTAATACAAAAAGGTTTCAGGCTATATGTATTATCCATGAATATGTAAGGACCTTTTTGTACAGCACAGAAAATCATGATACCTAGGGAATTAGACAAGCTCAAAAGATTAATCATTAATCACATCACTTCTTTATGGAAATAGAGCAAGAACTAACTATGCAAAAATATCAGGGACAGCAAAACAGAATGTCAAGAGAGAATAGATAGCCTAGCTGGTATCAGAATCAGCCGATCAGGACATGCCTAAATGGCAATATGGCAGGCAGAGTATTGTTTATGAGAAAGGGAAGATAGCAGAACATTGCTGCCTGCCTGTCTCCTTGTAAGCTAACCCACGTTATTTGCCTCCACGATGGATCGACACAAACTAGAACCAATCAGCTGTGGGTCTGCAACTCTGCTTCACCCCAAATCCTCATTTGAGCTTAGTTATGGCCACTCACGCATTGACGCATATGATTGTCTATAATCCGGATTGTCAAGAACCAATTTCACCTAACTCACGTCCCATCGATCATCACAGTCAAATAAATACATGATTAAAAGACCACAAAATTTCACCCACGAAACCTTAATCAAGAGAAGAAATATGCTAGGCTACAAGCAAAAAAAAAAAAAGAGTGAGAGATAACAGCACCAAGAACTGCAGATCGAGCCTCACTGCCTCCAATACATCGCATCCCCTACCAAGAATTTCTGCCACGACGGGCTTGTAGTTCACCGGCGACCGTCGCCGTCGTCGGCGTACTAGGGGTAGGGTTAGAAACCCTACCCTAGGACACGCGAGAGAGACGGCGAGGACACGGGAGAGAGGGAGGGAGGGTGAGAAACTCACCAGCGAGAAAACGGATGCTCGTCGGAGCGGGAGCGGCTCCACCTCTGGTCGATATGTTGCTCGCCTTGTGGGTCGTCCTTGCTCGAGGTAATTTTCCACCCCACTTGCCATGACGATTTTTCCCGGCCCAGGCTGAGAGGAAAAGGCCAGGAAATTATCCTCGCGGGACTTCAACGAACGCATGTTTTTTTTGCGCCGGGAACTTTTCCTCGCCGGGGTTTTTTGAGAGGGATTACATCCCGACCCCTGCCTTTCCCAGCCCAACCGTACAAGGCCTCAAAGAATCCGACGGACCAGGCGGTCTCCTCCGGTCTCATCGGACGGCAGCACCCGCGTAAGCTTCTCTCCGTTTCGTGCCCCCACCTGCACCGCATGCTTGGTCTATTGGGTGCATCTTCCTCTCGCGGATTGCACGCCTGGAGAGTGGAAAGCGGGCGGCGGCCACAGCGATAAAAATCGGCAGCGAGTGGGTGCATCTCCTGCCGGCGACGGCGTGCGCGCGCAGCGGCTAGGTCATGCGAATCTTGTGCCCCCTCCCTTTTTCTCTCTCACCGGTGTCTGATGCCGATTTCTGTAGGTGAAGAAGGACACGTCGGCTCGTCGGCGTGCAGAAACAGTGACCTCGAGACCTCCTGTTCCGCCGTTAGGTACTTCCCCTTGCATCCTTCACTGCCGCGCCGTTTTGCTAGGTAAACCCCGGTGGTGATGAGCATATTGTAGATTAATTGTTAAAACGAAGTGTGCCCACTGATCTTTGTGTGCTTAAGATGCGTGCTGGTGATAGATTCATATACAGATGATTGTCCTTGGATGTGGTATTTGTTGTAAATTTATTCATAGTAGATCAATTTCGGATGTGACCAAGTAATTTATTCACAGTGGTATCAAATCCATGCCAAGCTCACGGTGGCGGTGATCTTCGGCAGTGTGGATAGTGTGGTTCTGACCGACGATGTCTTCAGTTAGATTGGTGCTATCCTGATCCCAAATAGCTAGAATTTTCATTTCTAAAGGAATAGATGATTGTGTTTGTTTTTCAGTATTATTAGAAACTGGGTATATTTGGCGTTGTTCATTGCTGATATATAACTGTGTAGTTACATGACATTGTGATGGATTGATCTGAATTGATTTTTTTCCTATCTGCAGTAGGAGTGACATGGCTGCTGAATGTGGAAGTGGCAACTGTGATGCTTGGGCAGCAAGAGATCCTTTTGGGATCCTCTCCCCGTACAAATTCGACCGCAAGTTTAATCACACACCGCCCCAATGTGTATTGATTTCCCATATTTCCTCAATATGAATGTTATCCCAGCACTGTTAAGAATTCTTCCTAGTTTCCATGTGTTTACATTACTGCATAATGCACAACAACTAGAATCACACTGATTCAATGTTCAGTTAGGAATTCTTCCTAGTTTCCATGTGTTTACATTACTGCATAATGCACAACAACTAGAATCACACTGATTCAATGTTCAGTTAGTTGCATACTTATTTGAAGCGGGGATGTGAACTTGTTCACTTCGATGAGTTGATTCTTCTTCTTGCGCAACATGACAAACTGGGTTGCAAAAATGCTACAGTATTTTATTAAATACTACCTGCACCCAATATACTAAAATAATATGTGCACAAATATACATGATTAGAACTGAAAAATTAGCTGGTTGATTCCATTTTTAATTCCACTTCATATGAATTGTCTGTAACCTGGTTTATTACCAGGACTGTGCGGAGTGATGATGTTTCTTTGAGGATCACACACTGTGGTGTCTGCTATGCTGATGTTGCATGGACACGGAAATTAGTCCCTGGGTAAGATTGCCAGCTCCATTTGGTACTGGAAATTTCCGAATAGTGTGGGAAAGGATATTTTGGAATTTTTATATCACTGACTATGAGTTGATCCATTTAGCTACTGTTATTTGTTCTAAAGATAAAGGTTTATGAATTTTGTGTCTAAATTCCAATATGAGTAGGCATGAGATCGCTGGAGTTGTAGCTAAGGTTGGTGCAGACGTCAGGAACTTCAAAGTGGGTGACCATGTAGGTGTTGGAACATACGTGAATTCATGCCGGGACTGTGA
The DNA here is from genome assembly GCA_000325765.3 of Leersia perrieri. Lineage (NCBI taxonomy): Eukaryota > Viridiplantae > Streptophyta > Magnoliopsida > Poales > Poaceae > Leersia > Leersia perrieri. The sequence goes on from CM002477.1 coordinate 3,931,270, forward strand.
GAAGCTCTCTCGAGAACTACTGCTCAAAACACATCTTCACTTTCAATGGTATCGACACTGATGGGACTGTCACAAAGGGAGGATATTCTACTCACATAGTAGTACATGAGAGGTATGGATTTTGACCATGTCTTGTTCTGAATGTTTTTTTTTTGCGAGGATTGTCCAGAAACTTTTCTGACAAAGCAAAGTATTAACCAATAATTTAATGTACTCATGTCGAATGGTTACTCAGTAATATTATTGCAAAACAATCATACATTCTGCCTTGTAACTTTTATGTATGAAACAAAAGCACGAAAATAGGGCTTGTGAACAATTTAAGTAGTATCATATGGCATATACCTCATCATAGTTCTGCTAATACTTCTCTGATGATGATTTAGAAAAGAAAAGATATGAGTGATTCAGTTTTACTTAATTGAACAACAACTCATGACATTGTATCTCCCTTTGAAATGGCAGGTACTGCTTTAAAATACCTGATGGCTACCCTTTGGAAAAGGCAGCCCCTTTACTTTGTGCTGGCATTACTGTATACACTCCGATGATGCGGCATAACATGAACCAACCAGGGAAGTCACTTGGTGTCATTGGACTAGGTGGTTTGGGTCACATGGCAGTAAAATTTGGGAAAGCCTTTGGACTGAAAGTCACAGTAATTAGTACTAGTGAATCAAAGAGAGAAGAAGCTGTTCGTCTTCTTGGTGCAGATAATTTCGTGATATCATCTGATGAAAATCAGATAGAGGTACTGCACATTCTTCAATATGTTTCACCCCATTGGTTCATAGTAATCTTCTATGACCACCTATATGTTTTATCAGCCAATGCCATTTGGGAAAGATATAGCTAACTTCTGCTGCTTCTCATTCATCTTACATCCTGAATCATAACGACAAATTCTTCATTGCTGCAGTCCCTCAAAAGTTCCCTGCACTTCATTATTGACACTGCCTCTGGTGATCACCCATTTGATCCGTATCTCTCGCTTCTAAAAGTTGGTGTAATGGCACTACATAGCTTCCCAAGTGAAATCAAAGTGCATCCTGCAAACCTTAATCTTGGTAACACAAGTTTCTCAGAATAAAATATGCTTTCAAAAAGAAAACAAAATTCTCTGCCAGGACGAGGAGAGTTATTAATTACAACTAATCTGGACTTATGCAGGTGGGCGGAGTTTATCTGGTAGTGTGACCGGTGCTACGAAGGACATCCAGGAGATGATAAACTTGTGTGCTGCAAACAAAATCTACCCAGATATTGAGATGCTCAAGATGGATTACATCCACGAGGCTCTTCAGAGGCTTGTCGACCGCGATGTGAGATTTCGCTTTGTTATCGACATTGAGAACTCTTTCTAGTATCATCACAGTTCACAGCATTAGGTAAACATAAACGGACAGAGGTAGTAACTAATAGAAGTGTGTGCAATCATAGTAATAATAAGCCAAACTCTTCCACATGGTAATGAGGCGATGAGAGCCACTTAAAGAATAAAATATTTGAGGTTAAGAAATAGTTTGGTTCTGTATTCAGTTATATGTAATCACACAATTTTCCCTATCGACACCCTCTTTTCTGCTTGGGAGTTGCATCAACAGGTGCTAGAGATGATGCCAGTTAAGTTACTATTGTTCTTTCTTTGGTTAATTTCCTGATTTATATTAAGATCTGACATCGTGATATATACATTTTCCTCTATATTGCAATAAAGGAAAATTATTACAACAGAGTCCTACAGATCGAATTCATGGAAGTTAGTCTGTTCTTTTTCATGTACTCCACGTCTTCCTCTTCCTTTACATGCTCCCGCGTTGTACTGATGCCGAACCCTCTCGAACAAAACCGACGATACACTTTAATTTCTGATTTGTTCAGGTAATTTTGTGCTACAATATGCATTTATTGCTAACAATTATTTATGGAATGGAATAGTAAATATACCTATAGATGTATCTATATAGAGTATATTGTATTTTGTGCCAAGTATCACTTTGCACTGGGATTAACAGATAATTGCACTAGGGTGTATTACAATAAATGAAAATAAGTTTTACTTTGCACTGGATTAACACTAGCATAAGTTATTAAATTTATAGAATTTTTAGTGAATTTTAAAAATCTGAAACTGGCTTCATGAAACACAACTTCAATTCAAAATATTTTTTAAGACCCACTCATATATATTATAAAATTTTGTTTTAAAGTACCCAATGCATATGAAAATTATTTTTACACACCTTGGTGTAAAATGAAAGCATACACCATGGTGTATCAAAATAAGCTTCACTTCACACCGGATTAACATAAAGATAAGCAATTGAATTTATAGAGCTTTTAGTGGATTTTAACAATTTGTGAAATGCAGCTTAAATTCACCACGGGTAAAATAAAAGCATACACTAAACCCGGTGTAAAATAAAACAAGATATATTCTACCTGGACTGCATTTAAGCTGCATTTGAAGTACTCACCAGTACTAGTTGGTAACAAAACGAGTTCATAATTATTAGTTCTTAGTGGTGCAGTGAACTAATGATTCGACTACCACCACTATAATCTAAGTTCACTAGTTGATGAGGACATCACTCTTTCCGATGCACACAATACAACTCCGTTGGATGTTCAAGGTCCAATCACTAGAGCTCGCGCACGACAATTAAATTTAGAAGTGAATTCGTTCCTATGTTCTTATTTGTATGATTTGGAGAATAGATT
>CM002477.1:3934090-3946029 GCA_000325765.3 Leersia perrieri
CTCGTTCTTGTTTGTGTTCTTCGATTCGCAAACAGGGATTAGACTTCTCGGCGAGGCCATCTATGTTCCGGCACGGGTGGTAACCAGAGGAGACGTGGTGCTGCGATTGCGGGGCTCAAGAAGCCGGATCGACGTGTGTTGTGACTCCGCCCAAATCGTTGGTTATCAGAACCTTTCGGAAGATCGGGAACCCTAGTCTACATCACTAGTTCACTACAATCTATTATTAGCTGTGTGATGCTATTCTGAACTTAGTTCAAAACTTGCTTTTGAAGATTACCCACATAAGCACGTGCATTTTTCATATCATTGGTGATGCATGTTTTTTTAAGATAAGTTTAACTTTTTTTTCTATTTCAAACGATAACATTAAGATGATACATTATACTAAGATTACTTGTGATAAGACTACTCATGGCATTGGTTTTTGTAGCTAGTGGTAAGACGATAGTCAATGGGTTGCTATTGCTACTGTTGCGTGAACGAGGTCACGTGTTTTATTCTGTAGACAGGCACGAAATTTCAGTTGCTAATGTTGTTGCTGTGAATAGCAGAGGAAGATGTGATATCCTTTTCCCGAATGCAATTGAGTTGAGAGTCTCTGGATCATGACTAAATTCTAGCGCAGAGAGAAACTCATATGCACCGTGCATAAGCCACATTTGCCAACCTGGAACATCATTCTAATATAGAAATATTGAGCAATGAATAGATCGAAACAAGCTGAGTGCATGAACTGAAACCATGCTCATGACCATACAACCAACATGATTCATGCATTTTATTTTATATGGTACAAAAAATAATGAAAAGCAAATAAAGCAAATGTTCTGTGAATAGGATCAGTTCTAACGCAAGCTGATACTGTGATACATTGATCACTTGTTCCTTTTTTTTAGACCACAGTCCAATCGGTCCAGGCTTATTACAAAAACATAATGTTTAAATTGCTGTAGCAGAATTTATATAAACACAAGAACTAACCACACCACAACGAACAGCAACAAGCAACAGATCTACTCAAAGCAAAGTGAAGGGTAACAAACTTGCATCAAGCAGAGCGATGAAGCAAGGCGAGTCAGTCATACTTCACTCCAACCGTGAACTTATTGGGGTGTATCTCACTCGCCTCCTTCAGCTGCTTCAGAGTTTTGTCCAGTGTAGAGTTCTCTCTTTTACCTGTGAGCTGCACCTCTTTAAGGCTTGTCAAATGCTCGATGCCGACAATGCTTTTGTCATTCCAATTATCGAAATTTAGTGAAAGTTTCTCAAGCTTTGTCATGGATCCTTTCTCGAATCGGTAAACTTTGGGATTTTCTTGATCACAGGTCCCTCTAAGACTCATGAGCGCCGGAAAGTTGTGGGCAGTGAGTGCAACCAGCTTGCTGCCGATATAGCAGTTCCGTTGCATCCAAATGGTCTTTAGGTTGGGCAACTTACACAGGACGCCAAATAGTTGGTCATCCACAAGGAGTGCCCATGACATGTGAAACTCAACAAGATATGTGAGTGACTCGACCCAATTGGGCAATTTATCGATGCCACCAGCAATCCTCAGAAATCGGAGGAGCCGTGGCGGCGAGGGCAGCTCAAGGAGAAAGTTCAATTCCTTGGCATAACCCATGTCGCCCATGTCGAGCGAAAGGAGGGAGTATAGTTTGCTCAGGGACACGGCAAGTGTTTCCAAAACCTCTGGACCATTGGAACCGTAGCAGTCGACATAGATACTTAACCTTTGCAACTGTTCTAGTTCACCTACCTCTTGGGCAACCTGAACATTATCATCTTTGATTAGTACCCAACCCACCTCTCGCAGTGCCTTCATTCTGCATAGTCCCACGGGTGGGTTCCACATGGTAGACCAAACACCATTCTGGGAGAAGAAGAAGCGCTCAAGTTTCTCAAGTTTTATCACAGTTTCTGGTAGTTTAGCAAGGCCCGTGGCACGCACATCAAGTGTCTGCAAATGCTCCAGCTCATAGACTTTCGGAGGCAACACACTGATATCTGTACCCCTCAGGGACAAATACCTTAGATGGTACATCCGGCAAATATCCCTCATATGCTTGTATTGTAGACCCTTGCAGTCTTCCAGGTCGAGTACCCTTAGAAGGGTGAACTCATCCAGACGATCAAGCAGCTTGTTCCCATTGATTTGAAATATACTTAGCGATCGGACATGCTGCACATTAATCTCTTCCAAGTCATTCTTCATACCCTTTTTTTTGGATGCAGAGGCCTTGGATCTCTGCCCTCCACCATGGATGGAGAGGCGGCGTATTGTGTCATAGGACATCCCTTCATATTGCCCACCTTTCAGGCTAACAAAGTTGGCCTCCAAGGACTTGGACACCATAACCTCAAGCATCATATCGTGTACCCGGCATGTCTCCACTGCTCCATAGACGTGGCTGATTATTTCACCAGACGGAGTAACCATACTCTACTCACCAATTCTTCATAGTAGGCTTCTGCAACCTCCATCAAGGTCATCCCCCGCTTCTCCTCAACCAATCCTTCAGCGATCCATCTGTATAAGAGCCGATCCTTGTTAATGACATAATCTTCCGGGAAAATGCTAAGATACATCATGCAACGCTTGAGGTGATAAGGCAGGTGGTCATAGCTGAGCGTGAGTATCTGCCTCATCCCTTCCAGGGTGGGATTGCTCTCCATATGATAACTAATTGATTTGCAAACTCTGTCCCACATATCCTTGTTCTCCGGTGAGCTATATCTTGCCAAAAGGCTGCCAATGCTAACAATGGCCAAGGGCAGCCCACCACATTTCTTTAAAATTTTGTCCATTTCATCTTCCAGCTCTTTGGGGCAAGCGGCATCCTTTGAGCCAAATGCTTTGCTGAGGAACAACTTCTTGGAGTCTTCAGGACTGAGGGGCTCGATCTGATATATGTTATCTCCACCAATCTCACAAGCATCACTGCATCCTACGGCTACAGTCTCTATCCGAGTGGTCACCATGATTCTGCTGTCAAGGTGGTTGTCTGGCAACTTGGATCGGATAACATCCCACGCTGCTATTGTCCAGACATCATCAATCACAATTAGGTACCTGGTTTCAAAACAGGTATGCTAGTGTTAGAAAAAGCGGTACATGCAAAAGAGAGAGATTATTTTACAACATCTGACATTTTACAGAAAACATATTTCTACCTACTTTAAACTGTGACCACTATTTCCACAAGTTAATTTACATTTAAAATGTGAAATTTCATGAAAATATTCTACAATATATTATTTTACAATTTTGTGCACACAGCGTGATATTAAACATGATTTAAAGCACCAGAAAATTCTAGCACAAGTTTCACATTGGTACCAATTAAGAGCACAGAAAACTACCCTAGTCATTTAACATAAACAGGCCCAGAGATTTCATACATAACTTTTGTTTAATACTCATGTATAGCATTTCCATAAAATCTATTATCTTAATAAAGTAATGGAAAAGCTAGGAAGCTCCCAACATCTACAAATTCCCACATCAATAAAACAAGAAATATTCTAAGCCATTGATTTATGTGTGGATCCAAATTATAATGACGTAAATTAGCAAAGAGTCCGAGTAGAGAACAACTTAACATATTTGAAGTTCCGAACTAAAATAAGTAAGAACCCAAAAGAGTAAGATTTGTGACAGTTGTAGGCTGATTAGGATTCTTACGTTAATCCTGAATAGATAATAGAGTGCAAGATCGAAGCCTGTATATCTCTCTCTCATGAGCTCCCATACTTCACAGAACTGAAATCTGCAGTGAGCCACCAGCTAGCTAGCGATGAATCTGAAGGAAGAAGTACCTCTATCTAATTAAGTTATTAACAACATCTCATTTATCCTGAATGTTTGAACCTCCCCGTGCTCTCCTTGGTATGGAACAGCGAATAAAACATGCACGGCAGATGGGTGGCATGGATAGATTATTTCGTGTGTTCAGTAAGAAGGACAATGACAAAATCAAATAATGTTTATCATTACTAACTCAACAGATTGGTATTTTGGTTTTAGTAATAACTAGTTGCATAAATAAATTCCTTTTCAATTTACTACCTATTTACTTAGGCAATTATCTAGCACAGAAAAATCATATATTCCTTATGTCAAAAAATTAAGTGCTTCCTCTAGGTTGTTTTCACAGATTAAGGTTTGACAAGAATAGGTTATAGTGCCCCTTGTAAACGATGTGTAGTTGGAAGTACTACAAGAAGAAATTTGAATGGTGGTGATTGATGTGACAAGTACTCCATAGTACTTTAAAGGGGCAATTATTTTAGTACTTTCTCACTCAAAAATTTCCATGTTAATAAGGGAAAACTAATAGATTACTAATGTAAGTATTTTGACTTTTTTGTTGCAATGTTTGACTATTAGTTTTATTAAAAAAATATGCATTATTTTGTACTGATGGAGTCTATGATTTCTCACTCAAAAAATTCCATGTTAATAAGGGAAAACTAATAGATTACTAATGCAAGTATTTTGACTTGTTTCCTGCAATGTTTGACTATTAGTTTTATTAAAAAATTATGCAAATATCATATTTTTTTTTGTGGCTTATCAAAAGTATTTTAAGCACAACTTACCATTTTTTATATTTGCACTAAATTCTTGAATAAGACATAGTCAAATGTTGCAAAAAAAAGTCAATGGACTAAATTTTTGTGGTTTTATAAAATTTACTCCAAATAGAATTTACAACCAAAGCCTAATATTTCGTATGTATAATATCATGTAGTCGTAACAAATAGTTGGGTAATAATATATAGCAGATATAACACACGATTGAACACAGTGTTCACCACATAGCGCTAGTTGGACGGGCACACAATCGACTAGGCGGATTAGGCGTTTCTCTATTATTCTTTTCCAGAAAAATACTACTATTTTACAGAAATATCAATACGTCACATGTTTTGCATAATTTTCAGACCATGAAAGGTGATATTTAAGGCATACCTGTTCTCATTATTCTGAACGATGAAACATTCACAGCAATAGGCTAATAGAAAACATTCACATAAAGTGCAAATTAGTAGTCATCACTGGTCACCACACCAGTCCATCAAAAGGTCTACCAATATGAATCACAGGTGCACAAAATGGAGCAGAAGAGGTGAAAGGTTTATGGTTTACTCAAGAAGTAGAAGCAGAGCAAACCAGAGCAGTAGAGCACCAGAGCCGGCGGGCTTGGGGCGCGGCAGCATGACGGCTAGGACGGCCGAGTGACGGGGTGGGACAACGGCGAGCACGGATGCGAGATCGGGGGGAGTCGGAGAGGAGGGCGGCGTGACGGCGAGCGAGCCAGCGAGCGGCGGCGGCGGCGGGTCCGCGCGTGAGAGGATTAGTGCCTGGTTCCGTTGACCGGTCGGACCTGGGCTAAGGATTATTTTTGGGCCTGTTCTCGGATTTTGGGCCCGTTTTTTGCTATTGGGATGCAAAATGAGGAGATAATGGAGGGAATTTTTTTATAATTATTTTTAAAAAGTTTTAAAAAATAAATCACCATTTCAAAAGTTGACAAAAATACACTCCCGCCCCTTGGGTGGGTGATCTAAAAGTCACCCTCTATTAGGGTGATTTATGTGACGTGGTGGTAGATGTGCGGACTAATTTGTATTTAGACCCTCTGTTTTAACCCATATTATATTTATAATTTTTAATAAAGCATAGAGAGTCAGATGAAACTAAATGAATTCAAATAAAAAATTATGAACTACAAAAGTTATAGATCTCGTCGAGAACTATAAGTTTCATGTATAGTTTAGTTTCATTCGACTCTTTATACTTCATTAAAAATTATAAATATAATACGGGTTAAAACAAAGGGTCTAAATACAAATTATTCCACACATCTAATGCCACATTACATAAATCGACCTAATAAAGAGCGGTTTTTATAAATCGCCCTCCCAAAAGGGCGAGGATTGTATTTTTGTAAAATTTTGAAATGGTCATTTATTTATGTAAAATTAAAAAAAAATATAAAAATAATAAAAATTCAGAAGGAGGTACTAAGTGGACATGAAGTGAAGTTTTTTCTCCTAAATCAGTGAGGAAGAACTTGGCCACGGCAGCCGAGAACCAACAGAGCAATCAATCTATGTGTCCAACCATGCGTTTGTTGAGGGGTTTTCCAGTTTTTTTACTTTTTAGTTCTTTAGAAAAATTATTTTACAACTTGATCCCTCAAAAAACTTATTCCGGGTAGGATCTTTTCACAGCGCCAACATCATTGACATCGTGGTCCTACGACACGGTGCCAACTTTATTAGCGTCAAACGATACCACCGTGGTCACCGAAATCGCAAATATTAAGTACCACAACTCCAACGACATTGGCGTCAAGGTTTTATTTGTAAATAAAATATTTACATATAGGTCCTTTAGGGACTTATTTATATAAATTTACAAATAGGTGCTCAAAACCAATGACGTTGACGCTGTGTTACTTAATGTTATTTTCACAACTACTGTGGCATGTGATTTGACACCGCAGCGCCATGCCATATGACCATAGTGCCAACACCGTTGGCACCGTGAAAAGATCCATATTTAAAATAATTTTTTTGAGGTTTTATTTGTAGAATAAGTTTTCCGAAAGAACTTAAAAAGTTAAAAAAGCTTAGGGTTTTCTCCCAGGATCGTGGGGCAACGCAAAAGGGAGCGCAAGTCGCCCTAGCCCAGTCGTTAATGGCCTTGTATATACTAGTTGGACATCAAAGTATCTCTTTGTGTTGGCAAGAATATTCTCTCACTAAAACTGGCTAGTGATTAATTTTAATCATGTAAAAAATACTGTACGGTGTGTGCTTAATAGCACCGCCAACACAAAAATAAGATATTAACTTACGAACTTAATGTCCATCATTTTCTTAAAAGATCATAGAGTTGACAGAATGAGTTAGAAATTTAAGTGAACATGTCTGTGATTATAAGTTCTTACGAGTAGTATATCTATAGCGCAACTTTCCTAGTTATTCCTCTTGTGGCGTGCTTTTTAATTTTGAGTCATTTCAGATTATCACCACCAAGGTTTGATGAACTCTTTTTGTAAAATTTTGGTTCTCTATTCAATTATCATCGAAAAACAGTTTATATACAATGATGCGCTAAACATTCCTTTCTAATTAAATCTATCTACAGAATTTTGAACATCAATGCTCAGAGGTATTATGCACATGCAAGTGGGGTTTTAATACACAATATGTGTTCCACTTCCTCAAGGTCAGCGAAAGGTATTTGTTTAAAATACTTACCTATGTGTCATTGACTGAGAAGTCAAATACGTGATTCGTTATACCCAAGGGACTAGCAAGAATACAAAACAAACACAAAGGGAGAAAGCTAGATTTTTATATAGGTTCAGGCTCCCATTGGGGTAATAGCTTTACTCCTATTGGCCACGTGACCTATTTTCCTTGATTAATAGATTAGGTGTGTCGCCAAGTACAATGAGATGCTGCACAAGGCTAGTTTGAATACTTTGACTACTATATGGGGGTATATGGCTATATGTGTATATGTGGGCCTAGTTGAATATGCGAGATTGTCGATGAGTCACTTCTGAGGTCTTCGATGTGCTCTGATGGATTGAAAGACTTCGAATTCGTGTATTCAATGTGCATTAAACATGCCCTTAGCCCTCAATGGGCCTCTGGATTTATACCCCCGGGAGGACAAATGCCACCTAGTCAGACCTAGGGATTCCAGGTAGAAAATATGACAAAATAAGGAAGGAAAATATGCTATCCGGATTGTATCTTTCAATATAGAAAGTTTCTCTAGCTTTTCATAATCGTGTTGTACTTCCTGGGCCTCTCTCTGCATATATGTAAAGGTCTTCGGAATACGCTATTTTGTATATACAATAATACAGGATACCCTATACTGAGTACCATGACACTATTAAAAACCGAATTCCTACCTATGAACCTGCATATTAGTATGTCTAGGTTTATATCTTGGAATTTGATTATTTTGGGATGACGGAGTATGTGTCGATCTATACTTTAGATTTTTACATCCTTAATAATCTGTAACACTTTCCTTGCCATGATAGAATCGAATCGTCTAATAAGAGATTTGGTGATCATACAATCGAAGACATGCAATTGGGCTTTTGCCATATCATTCAACATAGATAAAATTCCCTATATGCCTATCAGTTTTTCACAATCCCTTTTGAGCCCCCGAAATTTTCCTAATCCCTTATATGCTTTGGAGTTTTTATTTTTATCCCCTCTATACCCATTGCAGTAGTTGACCGTTAAAATTTGTTTAAAATGAAAATATTACCTTTTCCCTCTCTCATAATTTTGTGCTTCGCTAGCAAGAAAAAGACAATTTCAAAGTGAAAAAAATACAATTATAGAAAAACAAAAAACATTTAATTATTAGTTTAAAAATTTGAAATTTAATTTAATTATATAAAAATATTTTACTAATTACATTAGATGAAATATATACTATATTTGTATTAAAATATAACCTAGATTGAAATTTTGGTTTTTCAATTTCTTGGAAATATTCATAATATATTTTAATTGTTTTAAAAAATAAATTTCATTTTTAAAATTGTAAGTCAGATAACTATGTCTAATTTAGTTTATTACAAATTCAATTATTTTTATAGTTTTATTAAAATCTAAATTTCAATTAACGGTCAAACGACAGATGCGTATAGAAAGGGTGTAAATGAAAACTCAGGGGAAATGTAAGGACGAGGGGAATGTCGGTGACGAGGTAACTTTTAGGGGCATAAAAGGGGTTGGGAGAATTTTAGGAGAATTCTAGTTTTTAAGACACCGTAATTTAATATGTATTGATCTTCCCACATTGCCCATTAAAGTCACTGGTGGGCTAGTTTACAGGATAGAAGTAATCCATCGATAATCTAGTGGACTATAAAATGGGTTTGCGGGCTTTGACCACTTCCGCTTTGTACAATATGGATGTGTTTTGGGCTCAATCTGCCCCTGTCGGCCAGTAAGAAAGGTTTAAATCTCGGCCTATTGCTACGGGCTATCTCCGGGTAAAGTCGTTTGAGTAGGCATAGCTATTTGCTTTCATGTACAATGTAGTTATAGCTATATCGTTTTTCTTTTCATGTTGTAACAGTTAATTAATTTGATGACAAAACTCCTATACATGTGCGCAATGCATAACTATGATTGAATTGCCCACATTTTAAATATATGCATTAAGTAATGTGGAAATTAAGTTTAAAATTGGAGAGAACAAATGGTGCTTGGGAAAGAGAAATTTCACAACTGGCTCTTTCTCGCAGGCGACTTGTTTTATAGACCTGCGTAGCTTTCCACAAAAATATGTTTTTGCAGATGACTTATAGTGTCACCTGTAGAAATGATCTATTTCGAAAGGCATTTAACCACATGTGGCATGCGTAGCCTCTTGTGAAAACCGTTTTTGGCCATGTGCAGAAAATTCTTTTGTAGTAGTGTCATGCAAAGGTTTGAAATATTTGAGGAAATGAGGCTTCATGAAAAACAGGATATTTAGCATTAAATATACTTAGGGCGCGTTCTAACTACTCGCTCAGTCCCATATTATAAGGGATTTAGAGTTTTGTTGCAACGTTTGACCATTCGTCTTATTAAATTTAGTGCAAATATAAAAAATAAAAAATCATGCTCAAAGTACTTTTATAATAAGTAAACCATAAAAAAAATATTTCTAAAGTTTGTTTAATAAGACGAATGGTCAAATATTACAAAGGAAAACCCTAAATCCCTTATAATATGGGACACAGGGAGTATCATACTGGCTGAAAATTTTCTTCGTTTCCCGTGAACACGCTTTTCAAACTATTAAACGGTGTATTTTTTTAAAAAAATTTATATAGAAATTTCTTTTTAAAATAAAATAAATCTTTTTTTCAAGTTTTTAATAGTTAATTAATACTTAATTAATTATAAACTAATTATATTTCTCGTTTTGCGTACGTCTAATAATCCATTTTGAACATCTGTTTAGAACGTGGCCTTAGTGGGGATCAATATTACATGTATATTGGATTTGTGCTGGGTATTTTTTGTTTTGAACATTAGATTTGTGCTGGGTATGAGATTAGATTTGAAGAGTAGCATTCTAACTAATCCATGCATGTACTTATTCATCTTAGGCAAGCAATGCGCTCGTTATTGCTAGCTAGCTAGATTTTTTTTTTCATGCAGCTGGCAAGCAAACCAATTTAGGTTTAATTAGTTGCCAAGGCTATGAGCTGAGCTAACTGTTGTATATGCTTTTGCTGATTTCAGTTATTGCTAATGATTCTTGATTATTTGTTTAAAATATATTTTATTCAGATTGTTTTCTACACACGTTCCTGCAGCGATGCGCCGGCGTCAGATCCAGTTTATTTATTATTTGTGCTGGATGACTGGATCTTATTTAGATGTTGACAATAGCAATTGATTATTCCACTAATTAATCCAAGTTGCTCAGCATTAAGTGCAAGCGACAGCCACCAAGCTTTTTCTAACCAGCCGACAAAGCCGATTTAGGTCTTTGCTTAATTACCCATCGATCGGATGGAGTTACAAATATAATGTCAACTTGCAATGATGGGATTCGATTTGTATAGATGGTATATTTCATGCTCAGAATCTGAGGTTAGATCTTGACGGAAAGCTCTGATGCACAGTATTCCTGGTCATTCTTATTTAGTACCTACAGCCAGAGCTCGCCGAGGGCTTTGCCTCTCAATCACATGATTTTATATCAGTTTCTCAAAGGCTTCGGCAACAGATCGATTTTGAAAAAAAAAATTCATACATATGAATCAATATGCAAACATAAACATGAAAACCAAACTTCAATAATCATATCCGCCGATTTTCATCATAACAGTATGATTTTAGACCGATCGATCGATGAGACCCCTCATCGTTGCACGATTTAGTGTCCATTGGAAAACGGCATCGACAGACATTTCTAGCGCACAGATGAGTTGCCTGAGGTGGTGCCACCCTCTAAAAGCAAAACTTCTCGTTCACGCTAAATATTGTAGGGACTCTGTTTTTTTTTCTCGTCCTGGCCCACAAAAATTATAGTACGGGTGCAAGATGACCTAGAGGGTCCATTTCATAAAGGATTTATCTATATATATTACACATGTAATCTATATACTACTATATAGTGATTACCACACGAATAAGTTGGTTTTCATCTAGTTTTTAAGACACTGTATTTTAATATGCATCGATCTTCCCATATTGCCCATTAAAGTCACTGGCGGGCTAGTTCATGGGATTAAAGGAATCCATCGATTAATCCAGTGGACTATAGAATGGGTGTGCAGGCTTCCACCACTTCAACTATGTACAAATATGGATGTGGGGTGGGCTCAATGTGTCCTGCTGGCCAGTAAAAAGATTTTTCTTAATAATAGATTAACCGGCCTTGACTCTAAAGAAAGGTTTAAATCTCGGGATATTGCTACGGCTACCTCTGGATAAAGTCGTTTGAGTAGGCCTATCTATTTGCTTTCATGTACAAATCAGTTATAGCTATATCTTTTTTTTTTCAGGGAATAGCTATATCTAGCCCCTTTTGTAGAATCAAGGTTTTGATTTATAATTTTATGGTGAACAATTGGCACTTGAATTATGAATTGATTTTGAGTTGATTTGGTGAAGAGGTGTGGCCTCGGGATGAGGCCGGTTAGACCGATCAGTGACCTGCGGTCTGACCGGCCGGGCAGTCTCGGACTCGGATTGTTGGGCCGGTCAGATCGGCTGAGCCCGAATAGGATTGATTTCGGGTTGTTTTCTTGGATTGCAAGTTTCCTTCGTGGATATGATTTGATTATGGTTTCTATTCGTGGATAATACTGTTGTGTGCTAACAATGAGTTAAGTTGGTGAAAACTTAGGCTCGGTCATAGTTTTTTGGTTGTTTCA
>CM002477.1:3949412-3963318 GCA_000325765.3 Leersia perrieri
GCTGCGATTGCGGGGCTCAAGAAGCCGGATTGACGTGTGTTGCGACTCCGCCCAAATCGTTGGTTATCAGAACCTTTCGGAAGATCGGGAACCCTAGTCCACATCATTTCCTGTGCCGCTAAGGGAATGGCAGCAGTGTAGTGTCGGAGAAGGCCTGTGGCACTGTCTTTGGCGGTTCTGCTGCCTCCTCAACAAGAGTAGATGGTGCTGGTTCCTTGTTGTTGCTGTTGGTTCTTGCATGGTTAGGCTACGGAGGATCACGAGTGGACTTACCTCCCCTCGTGGTCACAGCGCTGACATTCTCTAGCAAAGATGCTGGTTGCCCGGGTATCTTCCTAAATTCATTAACAGGGACTAAAGCAGCTAATTGTGCCAGCTGGGTTTCTAGCATCTTGTTAAAGCTAAGCTGGTTTTGGAAAGCAGAAGCAAAGCCATCTAGCTTAACACTTATGTTTTCTAGGAACTTATCATTGGCAGCAAGCTTTTTGTGGATAGATTAATTAACCTTAGCTTGCCCAGCAATAGCATCCCTCAAGGGGCTAGGACCAGAATAACTAGAAGAGAAATTACCTTGCCAGTTGTTGCCTCCTTGGTACTGTGGTCGAGGTTGGTTCCATCCTTGACCTCCTTGGGGACGGAAGTTGTTCCCCATATACATTGCCTTGGCACGAGTCTCGGGACAGTCGTTCCCGGAATGACCCGTGCAGCCGCCAACTTCGCACGTCATGTGCGAGTGCTCTCCCCTTCTCTTGATCTTCGAATTTCTTCATGAGGAGGTCGAGCTTGGCAGCGAGCATGTCCGTCTCCCTGACGGTGTGTGTTCCTCGCTGACGGGGTTGGAGGTGCTCATCGCTCCATCCCATGTTGGAGACCATCTTCTCGATTAGCTCGGTGGCAGCCCAAACTGTCTTGGAGACGAAGGCTCCTCCAGCTGCCGTATCCAGGTGATCGCGGGACAAGGGGGTGAGTCCATTGTAAAAACTCTGCAAGATTAGCCAGTCATCCATCCCATGATGAGGACAAGCGGCGATGTACTCCTGCAGACGTTCCCATGCCTCGGGGACGGACTCATCCCTTGTCTGCTGGAAGCTTGAAATTCACCCGCGAAGGGCATTGGTGCGCCCCATCGGGAAGAACTTTGCCAAGAAAGCCGTTGAGCACTTGTTCCAGGTGTCGACGATCACTTGGTTGGCGTAGAACCACTGCTTCGCTTTCCCGAGGAGGGAAAACGGAAACAGTCAGAGTTGGATAGCATCAGCTTTGACTCCCTTCACCTTGTACGTGTTGCAGATCTCCAGGAACTGCTGGAGATGTGCACTAGCATCCTCGTTTGGCTTGCCGCAGAATGGGCTAGCCTGCGCCATCATGATGAGGCTGGTCTTTAGATCGAAGTCGCCATCCCCAACGTTGACTTGCGGCCCAATGGGCACGTTGTCAGCGGAGGGAGCAGCGTACTCACGAAGTGTCTTCTCAGCCATCCTGAAGCGTTGATGCGTGGCTGTTGCTGGTAACTGCTTGTCGGAAGCGGTTGCCTAGGGCAAAATGGACCTGGCCCGAACGCTCCGAACGAACCTCTTTGGATTGTCGTGGAAGTTTTCCGGCAAGTTGAAACCAGACATGCACTATCCTGCTTTCACATCAAAAAAAGAATAGAAAGCAACCAAGGTTAGCCTGTAAAGGACGATGATGCATACAATGGTGCATACAAGATATTAGAACTAATTAACTTTTCAAAATCTTCCCCGGCAACGGCGCCAGAAATGCTTGTTGGTATTTCTTATTGTCATCCTTAGGAACAAAGTTTCCAACGATGGCAACTTGAAATAATCAATGATAATCTATGGTTTGGCAGAAATGAATCCGCAAGCGCACGTATATATCATTGTAGCATTTCACCCGGGAGTATTCCGAGGTATTGTATTTGTTTTATCCCAGCGGAGGATCTGTAAAGTGTAATCATTCTAATAAAATACATACACACGTATAAGTCATAGTTCTAAACAGGGGTAAGAAATATTTCTTGTGTAGAGTGACACAAGTGAAGGATTTAGCTAAACTCCCTCCATCCGCGCCCGCTTCGGCCTTTTAGACCAACCCCGCGGCCCATGGCCCGCCCGTGAACACGCCATCGCGCGACCGCTGCTCCCCCTCACACACGCACGACCGCATCTTTGTGATAGCTGCTGATCGCTGGGTCCACTCCGTGTAGATCGAGCGACCGTCCGCTTGACACCTGCCCGCGCGGTCGTCTCCATCCCAACCCTGAGTCACCGCCGCCACCGGCACAGCTGCTCCGGCCTCCCCAACCGGCCGACCCCGGTCACACCGCATCGCCACAAGTCGCCGCGTTGGCCCCTCCACGCGCCACATCGTCTCCCCACCGCGTGTCGTCTTGCCGTCCGTCTCCTCCCCGACGCATCCCCCTTTCACTGAGCGCCGCCATGCCGCCGCGTGTCACCTCCTCCTCTCCCCGCACTAGGCCCCACCGACACCACGCACTGTCGCACCGCCACCTGTCGCGCGCTACGCCGTCGTCACCCGTCCACGATGTGACACACCGCCGCGCCGTGAGCTGTCACATCACTTCGGGCCCCCGCCGCCCACCGCTCCATGACAACGACGGCCACCGCCCCCTCCCTCACCGCTCCCTCTAATCACCACCCCGAGCCGCCCCCACCTCATTGCCACAACACGACGCCCGCGCCGCCCACCGATCGCCTAAACTCCTCTGACCCCACCAGTGTCGCGATGCACCGACCGTCTTAATTCCGCCCTGATCTCCCCTGACGCCCTCCTGTGCGGCATTCACTGTCGTGCTTCCCGCCGGCGCCCATGGATCCCAGCCACGTCCTTGACCTCATCTGTTTTATCCTGCCCTCGCCCTTCGGTTGTAAAAGCCGGACTGCTTCAACGCATCACCCGCCTCCCTCCTCCCTCACACCACCACCATCCTGTCCACCTACTGTCGCCGCCGTCAGCTGTCTGCTGCTCATCGCCACCCCCTCCTTTTTCCCTCTAATCCCATGTGGCCGCCGGCTGGTGTTCCCGGGCCGCCACATAGCCATCCAGTATGACCGTTGCCCAGTCCCCGGCTGGTGACCGTACCCTTCCATCGACGTCCCGCTGCCAGTCGTAGCCCTCGCCGGCACTCATCGCCTCCCTGTTCTCCCTCTCTGCGCCAGAGAAAACAGGGAGAGGGAAGGGGATAGAGTGGAGAAGGGGGATCTGACGAGCAGGCCCCACTTGTCGGTCGCTCTTTTTCACCCCCTCGCTCGGGCCATAGCCTTGGGCCGGCCCACGAGTCGACTAGGCCTATACCACAAACTCTCACCTTCTTTTAAAAAATCTAGTCCATTCTCCGTCCTCGGTCTAGCACCTTTGGCCCATCACTTCCACCCAATAAGTTCAGTTTCGGTCCCTTTACCTCCAGTAGATAGAAGTTCCCTTTTGGCCCTCCCTTCCTACTGCACAGCCCAGTCTTCAAAAAATAAAAAAATAAGTGCAGCGAGGATCCCTGTCTTCCCAGTCCTTTAGACCCATTTGAAGGGAAGAAGTAAGTCCAAATAAGGTCCCTCCTTTTCCGCACCTATACCCATTCATTTCCAACAAATCCAGAATATATTTCCCCTACACCATATATCCTAACTGGTAGGATTATTCCTTTCCTATACCCCAATAAGTCATCTTCCAATGTTCCCTAAAAATACCACCGGACTCCCAAAATTTATACATTCTACTTTGTAAGTCCAATTGACCTCGCTCCATTTCCTAATTTCTCCTAAAAATGAGATCTACCCTATGGCACTATTATTTATACTTGTATTCTTTTATTTTATAGGTCTTTTAGGATGTTCCCTCTTGTTTTGTTCGCATAGCAATCGTTCCGGGAAATTCTCGTCTGAAGCCGTAAGTCAAGAACATATGGGAGCCAAAGACCCCGTGGTCTTCTTGGATTGATCGCATCTCATATTTATCTGGTTTTCTCTGAAGCTTGAAGACCGGAGAAACGTCACTCAGGCAAGCCACCATTTGATCATATTGCTCCTAGTTTTTTTTTATTAAAATGTTTGCAACTCGCATTAGGATGTGCACGATTATACTACCTGGCCTCGATCAATAGAATCAACGGACTGACCCAATAGTTGCATTACTTCTCGTAGGATTTGAATAATTACGATAAATCCTTGTCATTACATCCCTGAACTATTGTTGGGTGTTCATACCCTTGGGTATGGAAACTCGTCTAAACCCCCCTGCTTATTACCACATTACAGTTTTGGACTAAATGCTAAGGAATAGTTTTTTTTTTTGAAATGTTTTGCGAAGTAAGAACAAGTTTATTGGGAAAATTTTGCGGTACAGTCCAGCCACTGTGTGGTCGGGGTTTGTGGTCACGTATAAGGACCGATTCCTTTGGGAATTTCATTCGATCATCTTGTCGTACGACCACGCGGGAAACATGGGAACGCCCCTGCATGAGTACTCGCTTAGTTCTTGCCGGTCTTCTATGTCGATGGTTATGAGGCACGCCGGGGGTAAGGTGTTGTACATGCGAGAATCGCCAGGATCTTGCCTTTCAGGAAGATACAGGATTCAGGATCGCCGGTATCAGCCTTCGAGAGGGGATATGAGATCCATTGGTACCCCGGGTGTTCTCTGAGTGGATGACGGCTGCGTAAATAGCCTGATACTAGTCGCGCGGTTAGTCGACCCAGCCATGCAACATGAGATTGTCAGGACTTAGCCTTGGAAAGGCCTTGTCACAAACTTTCGATTCATAGCCCGTTTCAGTGTTAGCTTCGGTGTCGTGTGGGTAAGGCATACAACCTCTGCAGAGCGTTAGAACTGTTCGAACAGTCGTGCTCACGGTTAGGAGCAAATGTGAGGTGATTCTCTTAGCGTAGTTTTTATTTTGCAATGTTTTAAAAAAAAAGAAAGAAACAAAAACTCTCTGGGAAACATGGGAAGCAGGTTATGCGAGTCAGACTTGGTGTTCGACGAAAGGCCATGCGTGGCCAGAGATGGATCCGCGGGATCCAGGAGTCCAGGCATCGAGGATGCTCGACATTGAGATGAGACGGGGTTTGATGCGATTGTCCGGAGTAATTGTTGAGGTTGCGATATGAGTTGAGCTTTGTGACAATTCGTGGTCGTGGTGGTTATCACGATATATTTACTGTTACATTTATTGATGGTTGGAAATAAATAAAATCTTGATTCACTTGTAGTATTTCCGAGAAAACTGTTTTACACTTAACCCTACCCATTCTATGAAGCCTGCATAATTCACTTTTTCCGTGGTTTGCGAGTACGAAAGTACTCACCCTCCTTTTTTTGTTGTTTTTCCTCCCTTGTTGCGAGATCAGGTTGAAGATGTAGACGCCAAGGAGTTTCATTCATAAATCCAAACCACTGCCAGTGGAATGGTGTTCTGGCTACGCTTAAGTCCACTGTTGCTACTCTTTGATTGAAGATTGCTACTCAGGGCCTACCCGAAGTTGCAACATAAAGGTATTATTTATCTATTTGTAGTGTTTTGACATATGGAATCCTGGGACTGGTGCCGGTTACGTGGTTCCGTAGGAAACAGTTCGTTGTTATTCTATGGCACGCCCTCCTTCGTGTCACTCGTTACAGTGGCCGAGGGGCGGGTCGTGACAGTTAGATATTATTGTATGAATTGTTGTATCGAGATAGTCTATACTTAACATAGATACCGTATATGTTCCTACCTTCCCTAATGGTATAGCTGATCCGTCTCCCAAGTGACGTGCAACCCAGCCAAACCTAGTTTTGGTATGTATATTCTACTACCTCCGTCCAAAAAATATTCTTTTTTTAATTTTTATTTAAAACGTCTGACCATTCGTTTTATTCAAAAAATTATGAAATTATTACTTATTTATTTTTGACTTATTTTATTATTAAAAATACTTTAAGTATGATTTATCTTTATTAGATTTACATTAATTCTTTGAATAAGAGAAATGATTCATTGCAACCAAAAGGTCACAGCAACAACTAATTTGGAACAGAGCGAGTATACGACTGAAAGCTTATAAGCCAATTTTCAAACCCGACAAATGGCTCCTCGTTTCGACTTCCGAGCTGACGGTAATGGCTATTTGATTAGAAGCTGTAAAATGATATGATGTACCATGATGTACGAGAATCGATAGACCGCTTAAATGTTCCACCAAAATGAGTCACATGACCATCCTCCCGTTGCATATGTGCTTGTTTTCACATTTCTGCTTGTTTTCACATTTCAATTGGAGACATAAACCAGTCACGAGTTAGTACGCATCAAAATCCGTTAGCTATCTCAACCCCTTCCTGGTCTCAGCTATATCTTATAATATAATAATAGAAAAGAGATAAAGAAACTATTTTTTAATAAGAAATAGTCTCTTACACAAACCATAATATTATCCAAATATGACGGGTGGATTTGTTTATATCATAATCTAACGTGCTAAAAGCTAGCGGCAGTCTCTATGTTGGAGGTAGCTTAATTCAAATCTTCAACCATGTCATTGATTGACGAATCGAATACGTGCTCTGTTAGACATAGAGGATTCATTCGTAGCAAGACTAGCAGGAATACGAAACAAACACATAGAAGACAGATTTTTATAAAATTTCAGGCCTCTGCCATGGCAATAGCCCTTCTTCTTATCAACCGTCGTGTGGCCTGGTTTCTTTGATCAACAGATCAGATGCGTTGCTGTGTACAATAAGCCACTGAAGAATCCTAGTCTAAAACTTCTACTAGTATATGCAGTCCACCACTACAAAATAATCACTCTTTCCAAGCACGATGAAGTTAATGCAGTAGACTCTGCCGATTTCAATAAGAGGAGATATGCAGAAATGATCGAAATCAACATAAAGAAAAACCCCTGATCCTTAATTAATATCCCCTTGATCGGTAGCATCGACTTAATCCAATTTTTTCGAACTGCACCAACAAGTTCTACTGGCCAACAGTGGGGAACGGTTGGCAGCCAAAAGGACAAGTTGTTGGTCTGTCACAAGTGTTGATTGTTATTCGACAAACAAAGTGGCCTTTGTTGGTTAGTGATCTCAGCTAATCGAGATTGACACGGGAGACATGGTCCACCCCCTTCAACTCCTTGAGTGCATTCCTAATTTATTGTATTTTATTTCCATTAACCACATTAAGTAATATATTTAAGGCACCAAAATCAGAGGCGCTATTACAGCCTAATTAGAGTCCCCAAGACCCCACCGCAATATGAATGATACACCGGTGGAGATGTGGTTTTAAGTTTCTGTTTGCAACCCTCTTTCTTTCCGATCGAGTTGCAAACCAGGGCTAACAATCCAGGACTAAAGATGCTCTGAAGCCCTGACATCGTCTGACATAAATGGAGCTGAAACTAAAGATGATCTTTAGTTCCGGTTGGTGACACCATCTTTAGTCTTGCTGCTCTTTTTAAAATTATTTTTAGTCCTGGATTTTAGTTGTACCAAGACTAATATGGATTTTGACCAATCTTAGTGATATGAACGATCTCTTTCACATCCTCTCTCCAAAATTCACTAAGAATTTACCCATTTTGAGAAATAGCTGGAGGGGAATCGTAGCGTGATTCCACTCAGTTAGGAGGAGAGTGCAGGATGACGCTACCCCCTGCAATTGATCGTTAGAGATGCTGAAGTCATCAAACTGGTGATCTTGAACCTGTGACTGCAACAATTACGACAACAAGGAGATTAGGAATGAGTTTAGGTGGCGCAAATGGCTCCATAAGATTCTGGTCAATATATCACTCTTAATTCCGCATTAGAATTTGGTGATCATGTTTAGACTAAGTGTAATCAAAATGAATTAAAACTTACAGCCTGCACATGAAGGCAAATACAGGTGTGTTTTGCAAACATTTCATAAAATTTCATAAAACATTCATAAATTCCAAAATGAATTAGAACTTACAGAAAAATCAATAAAATTTTATATGAATATTTTGCAAACATTTCATAACACTTTTGTCATAATGTGTGTGTATAGATATATGTATATACATTGTATTAAATTATATCTTTTTTTCCTTTTCATGCTATATTACTTAATTACTGTATTTACGTCCGTGACAATACTTGTATTTTGTATACATGTGTGTTATTCATAGCTGTAATTGAATTGCCCACATTTTAATGTATGCATTTAATAGTCAATGTGGAAATAAAATTTAAATTGACGAGGCTAAAGGTGCTTGTGAAAAAGGAAATCACAAGTTGCTCTTTGTGACCAGCTGCCTCCAAAGACATGTTTTCACTCGTAGCAATTGACTTCACTAATCCATGTCATTCTTCATTTACTAATGATATCCAGCTAAGCTTTTCACGCAGCCGGCAAGGAAGCAAATTTAGGTCTTTGCTTAGGTCTTTTGCTTCAATTCCCATCGCACGGAGTACAAATATAATGCCAAGTTGCAAGGATAGGATTCGATTTGGACAAATAGAATATTTTATGGTTAGAACTGATATTAGATCTTGACGGTAAGTTGTAATCACAACTGATACGGGCCGTTCTTCTTCTTTAGTGTATAGTACTCCCTTCTCCCTTTTATAACGTTTGATGTTTTAATTTTTCTTGTTTGACCATTCATCTTATAAAAAATTAGTGCAAAGAAAGTCATACTTAATTAAAAATATTTTGATAATAAAATAAGTCACAAACAAAATAAATCATACTTCCATAATTTTTTTGAATGGGACGAACAGTCAAATATTATAAGCAAAATATCAAACTTATGTTATGAAACGGAGGAGTAGTGCTGAAGTCATGCCAGCTCGCCGAGGCCTTCCCCTAGCCCCATCATATGATTTTATTTTCAGTTTTTCAAAGGGTGAAGGAACATATTTTATTAAAAAAAAATACCTCTATATGTAAACCAAACTTCCAGCAACACCTCCGCTAATTCTTCAAAATAATATAATCATTACTTTATTTTACGCCGATGAATATCTTCATGCGTGTGCTGCGCAAACAGTACAGTCCATCGGAAAACCGACAACGATTTACAATATACGCTCTAATTGGTCCAGATGAGTTGTCATAAATTACTACTACATACTCCCTCCAGTTTGATAATACACGTTTTGGATTATACTGAAGTCAAACTTTTAAAACTTTGACTACAAAATAACTTTAGAAATATTTATTTTAGCAACATAAATGTCATTTGTATAGATTAATCTTAAAATGTAATTCAATAACATCATATATTTGTTAGTATTTACATATGTATTATAATAGAAAAATAAAGTCAAAGTTGGTTTTTGAAGACCGTGTCCTTATCCAAAACGTTAGTATTTTGGAACTGGAGGGAGTAAATACCTAAGTTCATTCTTAATGGATAGTTCCATTGCCTCGTTTCTAACAGTGTCATGTTAATAAACATTTGACTTGAAGAATGAAACTGAGTTTTACACTGCAAAGTTTTGTTTCACGGTTTCATATGTCAGCATATAATTAAAATGTGGAAACAGTGAGTACTAGCATTTAAATGACCAATAAGAGTGTGGAAACATCTAAAGATGAAATCTAAATAGCCTCAATGGGAGTTTTATGTAGTTTTTAATGTTTTGGAAACAATGAGTTCTAGTTTCATCACAATCAAACTAGCCACATCTCTCTCCTAATAATATATTGTCATGTCACCATATTTTTTTTTGACTGAAATTACTGCCAGGGCTTGGCCCAGCGGTGTGAATTTTATAAAAGAATAAAATATTTACAGGTTACAATAGGAAGAAAAATTAAAAGTTTACAAGGTTTGTAACCAATCAAAAACTACTGATTTATGAGTATCCTTCATTCTGCAGATATGCAGAAGAACATCCTTTATGAAAAGAGCTCTCCATGACTGAAACAACGATTGAACATTCCTAAAAATGAGAGCATTCCTTTGCTTCCAAATGTGCCAAGCCGCCAGGAAAAAAAATTCCAAGAAAAACCTCATAGGAAATCTGATGCGAGCAAATACAACCGTCTGAAAAAAATTCCAAATATGTCCTCCATGAGAAACCAAGATGTTGCCAACATCTAACACTGAAAGGACAAGTGAAGAAGAGATGCTCCCTTGTTTCCCTTTGACCTGTAGAACAGAGGGCACAATTTAAATCGTCCCCATCCATAGCATCTCCTATCCAACATGTCCCTAGTGTTGAGTTGATCACAAAAAAGAAGCCAGGCAAAGACCTTAATTCTCATAATACATTTAGTCTTCCATATCCAAAGAAAAGGTCTTGGAGGTTGCAAAGATGCAAATTTTAGTTTGTAGATCTTGGAGGTTGCAAAGATGCAAATTTTAGTTTGTAGAACTTTCCAGCACAAAAAAGATCAGAATTCCAAATGAAAGACCAACAATCACCATGACCTGGCTGCAGTTGAATTTGCATTAAGCCATGCTGCAGTTGCAGTTGTAAGTACTCTAAGCAGTGATGTGGACTAAGGTTCTCGATCTTCCGAAACGTTCTGATAACCAACGATTTGGGCGGAGAAGCAACACACGTCGATCCGGCTTCTTGAGCCCCACAATCGCAGCACCACGTCTCCTCGGTTACCACCCGTGCCGGAACACAGATGGCCTCGTCGAGAAGGCTAAACCCTGTTTGGACTAGGGTTCCCGATCTTTCGAAAGGTTCTGATAACTAACGATTTGGACGGAGTCGCAACAAACGTCGATCCGGCTTCTTGAGCCCCGCAATCGCAGCACCACGTCTCCTCTAGTTACCACCCATGCCGGAATACAGATGGCCTCGCCGAGAAGGCTAATCCTTGTTGGGGTCTTAAAAACCGCCGAGAAGGCTAATTGAAGAACACAAACAAGGACGAGAAAGAAAGCAACCAAAATTGCAGATGAATGATTAAGCTCACGAGTTGGGGTCTTACAAACCGATCAAGCGGCGAAACTTTTCTTGACAGAAATAATCTAAGCAAAACCCACCCCTAACCTAGGCGACGACTACTGATATATAAAGGCTAGAGACATCCTAGGGTTACAAAAGAACCAGGGAGGGCGTCCTCCTCATGGGCCTAAGCCCACAACACAATCACAAGACCGAAGACCCAAATCAGATTCGGACTGGATGAGGTACGTGAGTTGTTTCAATGATTCCCGTTGACACAGGACGAATTTTGACATGAAACCAAAGCTATCTGAAAGTAGAATCCACAAGCTTTCCAACGAGTACTTATGGGCCCCAAGAAGCCATCTAGATCATCGGCAATATCCGTTTTAAGTTGGTGCTGTCAGGAGGCCCGAATCCGAATCCAAAACGTGTAGAACTTTATCTCTTGTCTTCTATACACCAAAAGTGACATGGTGAGGTAGGAGTGGACTTGGAGAAGGTCTTGTTTTTGTCCCCAATCAACTTCTTTGATCATCCATGCATCCCTCATGCTCGGTTTCTTTTCCTTCACCCAAGCAAGTACCTCTGCAAACGATAACACACGAAACCCATTGTGTAGCAACATTTGTTTAAATATATAATAGGTAAATTGAACATAAGAAGCTTGCACCTTTGGTTCTACTGCATGAAATATCATTGTGTTTGTATCTATGGTGGTCATGTCCTCATAATTCTCCCCTTCTTGATTGGAAAACATCCTTGGTTTCATATTGTCATTGAACCTATTGAACTTATCTTTATTTATTATACTATTTCGTGCGGAACATTTCTTGATGGCCATATGGTTGGATCCTGAAATCTTTGTAGTCGAAAAACCACAACACTCCCCTTCTTGCAAACCAACATGTAACTCATTTATACAACTAGAGTAACTAGATAGAGAATTACTTTTACATATACGATCCTCTAGACAATGCATATTATCATGAAAAGGAGGTTTAGTGAAATTGGAACAAATATATACTCGATGCACAAGATACTCTCCCTTTTTATCAAAATTGTCAATAATATGAAAAACCATATGAGAACATGGCAAATCAAAGTTAGTAGATAATTTCTTCTCTAAACAGTTGAGAGGACAAAGATCATGAAAATCTATATATCCCAAAGTATTTAAAGAAAATAACAATTTAAGCTCTTCATTATCGCTAGCAATGTGAATAACATGTTTAAAATCAGCACGCAGTGGTTCAACAATATTTATGACATGTTCATTCAGTAGTTGTGGCATAGGTATAAGTGAAGCATTGCACAACTCTTCTTTGACACAAGAAATAGTAGTCAAATCTTCTTTTAACAAAGGAATTTTAGCAGAAGTTTCCACAAATGATTGCTCTAAATTAGCATGAGTAGTGGACAATTCTATTACACCTTGAGAAATCTCACCTTGCATAATTTTAGCAACATTGAATTTATCTGCGACGCTCTCCTTATATGATGAATGGGTGTCATCAACTGAATTTTCCTGAAGTAGATGATTGTCTTATTTCTTCATCTCTTTCTTTTCATCCTTGTTAGTACCGCAATCCAGAACTCGTGTAGTAGGCGATGGTGACGGCACTGCTGCAATGGTGGATCTACCTTGTTCCAAACACACCATTTTCTTGCATAAATCTCTATAATAAGTTGGAGGAACAAATCTATTACGCATAACTAACTTAAGTTCTTTCCACGTAGTAGGTAAAACATCCTCGACAGCTAACCTAGTCCACCAAATAAAAGCAACATCTTTAAACTCACTAGTAGCTTGTAGAACTCTATGTTGTTCAGGAACAAAATGGTCACTAAACTTTTGCTATACTGTCATCTCCCAATCAAAGTATTTCTCACCATCATAATAACCGAAAAAGATGGTGTTAATCTTAGCGTAAGGATCATCGTGAACGCGATTATTGTCATTACCATGGTGAAGTCGTCCACCACCCATCCCCGTGGTGTTAGTGCGAAGACGACGTCAAAGTCGTGCTTACCGTATAGCTGCTTCGTCCACATTACCTTGGGCGTCATACACGACGTCTTCATCCCCATTGGTTGGTTGACGAGTTTCTAACGCAGCAACCCTAACGGTTAGCGTGGATACATGTCTGTCCACCCTCTCTACGATTTCGCCAAGCTTCATTTGGACGATCACATCGGTGACGGCCTTGGTGATCGCTTGTTTCATCTCTGCTTGTAGCTTGTCAAGAGCAGACTTCCTTCTTCACATGTCATTGTAGACACCAAAACAGGAAGGAACAAACAGTGAAGCTTATCCCTAATATTGTACTACGCAGGTGTAGTGGTGCCTCTCACAACTCTCAGCAATATAGAACTCCTTACCAAGCTCTTACAAGGTTCTTACCAGCAAACAAAGGATACCAGGAGGATGTAGTCAGCGATTGTAAGGATCAAAAATATGTGAGTGGTACACAATTCAATGACAGATAGTAATGCTGGATAAATGGCCTAAGCATAAGTAGTAGTCGCTGGAAGAGACACGTTCCTAGAACTAGTCTACCAAGCGAGAGTAGAAACAAAGAAAATAGGCTCTCTCTTACAAGTCTCTCAGGAAAGGAACACCTCTGAAAGTTGTACTCAGCACACCACAAGAGTAGGCAGTAAACAAGTGCTCTCAATTCCTTTTTTTTCAATTTTTTTCACTTTCTTTTTCACTTTTTTTTCTTTTTTCTATATTTTATTCACAACCAGGAAAGCACCAAAAACAAGCTCAGAAGTTAGAGCTCAATTCAATATAAGATGTGGTCTATGGAATTTTCTCAAGTAGGTGCAAAATTGTGGTACAAACTTTCGAGGGCGAAAACTCAATCTTCTAAATGGAATTTCGCAACAAAAAAATTCGTCGAACCTGACAAAGTCGGGGAGAAGCGAATGCGAAATTTTCTGTAGATGTCCGAAAAGATAAAATTTGCCCAATTCGGAGTCTGTATGCAAAAGTTATGGCTGTTTTACTGAAGGCTCACGA
>CM002477.1:3963418-3987720 GCA_000325765.3 Leersia perrieri
ACAGATGGCCTCGTCGAGAAGGATAATCCCTGTTTGCGAATCGAAGAACACAAACAAGAACGAGAAAGGAAATGACGTGATGAGGTAGGAATGGACTTGGAGAAGGTCTTGTTTTTTTCCCAATCAACTTCTTTGATCATCCATGCATCCCTCACGCTCGGTTTCTTTTCCTTCACCCAAGCAAGTACCTCTGCAAACGATAACACACGAAACCCATTGTGTAGCAACGTTTGTTTAAATATATAATAGGTAAATCGAACTTGCACCTTTAGTTCTACTGCATAAAATACCGTTGTGGTTGTATCTATGGTGGTCATATCCTCATCAAGTAGGCATGATCAGTTAGAGGCAACATAAAAGAATCCTCCAAAGGTCTTGAAAGCATACTCTGAACTGATTCCTGCTTATAAATAGCAAGACTATAAAGGTTTGGGAACGCAAGAGACCTAACTTGATCATTCCAAAGATCCTACCAGAAAAACACAGAAGTACCAGAATGAAGAGAACATTTTGACATACCTATAAAGATGTCAGCCAAAGAGATGACATCCCTCCACCAGAAAGATCCTCTATTTAGAACATTGTGAGAAACCATATTAGCTTATGAGGCAACTCATTTAATATGCATGAAACATCTATAAAGCTACCATTGAGATTGGCCTCATAGGTGCCAGTTCATGACTACTAAATTTACAGAAACAAACTGAACCACTATACAGAAACATAACATCATTTATTTGGAATATTTCACTGCATTGCAAAATTCTAAATTGGATTTAATACAGTAAGACATTGTGTGAGCACAGATAATTTTACTCTATCTTATGATGAACAAATTAAGGCTCATAGTAACTCCTTCGGCATAAAGCTAAATGTGACATCTGCCCATAGAAAAGCTAGAATATGAAGTCACTTAATGCACACATTCAATGGAAATATTTTTTGACCAGATATAAATCTATAATCACTCATTTGTTCCATTTTGATGTTGAGAGACAGATCACACGGATGGAAATCAAGTAAATATGAAGCGTACCCTTTATCTGGTGCTTGATACGATCTCCATGCCATTCCATTAGAGGTTTTTCTCCTTCTTCCGTTGTCCACTTGAATTTTTATCAGCTAAATCAACATATGTATGCACATAAATATGCAAATTATTAGAGCTCATTGAACCAATAACAGATATGACAGATTAGTAGATTGCACACAATTACAGATGAATAAAAAGATCCAAGCAACAGAGTCTCCTCACACTTCATCAGGTTAGTAGAATATCATTGTCATAGTGGCAGTATGTACATTAACTTGAATTTACCTTAGTGATGGCTAGACTGACATTGTTGTATATGAAAATAATGAAGCGTAGCCGTGTAGCTATGACTATATTGGTTTAGAATTTCATGCTCAAAGCTAATTAAGTCTACTGGACAAATAATATTATTGGATTTAACATGTATAATGTATGAAGGAAAGGTGAAAGTTTGCATTTGTAATTCATTACATATTCTGCTCAGTACTCACAGAGAGACTTCGCTCAATGTAGATCGACGATGCCAGTCCTTTTTAAGTCAGTAAACCAAGAGACATTACATGCTTGCTAATCCAAGGTTCTCAACCATTTAACAAATCACGGTGCATTACAAAATCATGGTGGCGCCCCAATAAATTAATAGCGCACAGCATCAGCTTCTAGATGGAAACAGGCCACTGACCTGCAGTTTCAATATATAATACTTTCGCATACATAAACCAAGGAATTTTAACTGAACTGAATTAATCAAATCAGAGAATTTGACAGAGGAAAACATACAAATACCTGCATGTGGAAGTGCTTAGATAATCGAGATCAAGCCATATATCGATCACAACTGAACTTCATCTTAATCGAGTAGCAGCTGATGAGATCGATTAGGGCCCCTGCACAAAGTGCTCAGGCATGTATGACTACAAAGGAAAAACTGAGTGATATTGCAGGAGCATTACATAAAGAAGCAATACACAAACAATCGCTCATACCAGATTAATCGAGAACGAGTCGGCTGGGTTGTGAGATTGCATCGATAAGGAAATCTAATACGTGGAAGTTTGACATCCGGTTGAGGTCCAGGCGACAAACTTAGAATCAATGGAACCAATAGAGCCCGAGGAGGCGGTGGCGGCGGCGATGGCCGCGGCGGCAGGAAGCGGTGTTGTGGCCGCAGTCGGCACGATCCGGGCGGAGATCGACGAGGGGGCGGCATCAGATCCAGGGAACGAGGTCCACGTGATGAAGAGGTGGAGGAGTTGGGCTCACTGAGTCAGTGCGGCTCCGGCGGGATTCGGGAACGTTGCCGCGGTGACGGATCGAGAAGGGGAACAGGACTACAGGAGGGTTATGGAGAAGCGACGGAGCAGCCGGCGCATTAGGAGAAAGATCTGCAGTTTGTTTCTATCACGAAAAAAAATTAGATCATATCAATTAAAATCGTGGCAATAGAATCGGAAGATGTTGCATTAGTTTTTCATATTGCAACCAAATTAGGAAGTATTACAACAATAATATATAATGGCGTCATAGTAACTATTTGCCACAAAACGTTAGAGCTTGTGGTAATAGATATATTTTTAACACAACGGCTAATTTCTATGGCACTAGCTCACTTATATTGCAACAATATTTTATAATATCGCTACAGTTAAATATTGTGCAATAAAACTAAACTAATTACCACACAAAAGTTTAAATTGTGGCAATAGTATAAATTATCACCATAGTTTATATATTGTTGCAATATATTCGTGGCAAAAGGATAATTTTCTTGTAGTGTCTTCATGCATGATCAATTAGGACTTATGCATGCATCACATATAATCATCCTTTAATTCCTATGGCTAAAATAAGCAACCAAAAATCCTAGAAAATCTTGCACACTTGTTTCACCTCACAAGTAAACCACCTAAATAATTTCAAAGTTTTATAATCTTGTTTGGTCCCTTGTTGTTGTGTTTCAAATCAGCCCCATTAGGAATCAATCTTGCCCTAATGCTTTCCCTCCATCCTCCTCAAGCCAAATCCATTAGGCTTCTATGAAAACCCTCTTCAACCAAAGTTTAGAGCACTTTCTGATCTTCCTAGAAACCCCTTCATCAAAGATCTTAAGCACTTCTATCATGGTCAACCCCTCCAAGCAAAACTAGAACCCTAGTCTCACTCCTATAGCTTCTATGAAAACCATCTTCAACCAAAGTACATGTTTCACTCTCCAACAACATCCTGAACCCCATTTCTCCACATCATCAAAGCCAGGCCATAAACCCTAAATAAAATTCCTTTTAGCCAAAATAAAATACATTTCACCCTCTTCTCGGAATGTACAACATCAAGCCATGTTCATGACCCTACCTAAGCTAACCAAGCTACACAAAATTGAATCGTATTCCTGAAAACCACTTTTATTTAGCCACCATAATTTTCTCTTAAGCCTAATGACCAGAACATCTCCTCCAGTATCAAGCAAACATATCAAACAAGTGCTAGAAGACAAAAGACTCATTTTCTCTCCTCTCTATCTCAGAATATTACTTGCCCAAAATCCATCATGAGCCATGCCCTCTTCCTTGCCCTAGAAGGCTTATTTTCGAAATTCCTTCAATGACAGGGGGCCTCACACGACCCAAGCCATGTACCCTGTCCAGGATCCCCCTCACTGACCTCCACCACCCCTCATGCCCAATGGATGGCGCTGGACACCGTCATGGCACCCATGACACCCCCTCTCTCCCTCATCCCACTCCACTCTTCCTTCTCCAAGAAAAAGCACCAGGGAGCACGGCATTATCCCCTTCCTCTGTCCCCAGCAAGAAAAAATCATTTTCACACATCCAACTGCCCAGAAACCCCATTCCTCCTCGGCTCCGGCGTCTTCCCGGCCGTCGCATCTCACCACTGGTGAGCAAATCTCCCATTGATCACCAGGAACGTTCTCTACTCACTATGCCTAACACGGCTATGCACTTTTTTCCCTGTTTTACAACGGTCAAGCACCTGGCAGCGCTGCTCTCCTCGTCGCCGGCCTCCCGGCAGCGCCGCCGCCGCTCTGCTCACCGTCCCCGACGCCACCGACAAAAATGTGCGATGCCACCTTGCCACCGACCTCGAATCATCCTCCTTGAGGTTCGGCTTGGAGGGATTGAGCGGAGACGCCTTGTGTCGCGTGAACGTCGTCGCCGTTCTCCTCGCCGGCGCCGCCACGAAGACTTCGTTGTCCCCGACGCCGGCACAGGACGCGGAAGGCCAAGCCACCTCGCCCCCAACCTTGCCTCGTCCTCCTCGAGGTCTGGCTCTGAGGAATCGAGCTGGTGTACCCTGTGCTACGAGATCACCGCCGCCCCTTTTTCCGGCGAGCTGCCGCCGCCGGCGGCAAATACTCCGTCCCCGGTGAGTCTCCGTAAGATTCCTCCCGCATGCACCGTCTCTGTAACCTCCCTAATATCCCCGGCGTCTTGGTTATGAAGGTCGTGCCGCCAATCGGGCTGACGTCGTCGCCCCGTGGATTTCCACCGACGCTGGCCAGCTCCATCATCGCCGGTGTCGTCCAGACCTCTTCCTGCCCATATTCCGTATCGGTGAGCACCCTGGAACCCTGCAGAACCACATGCGTGCGCATCCGGAGCCATCCCAAGCCTCTGACACTGCATGCACCGGCGCCGGATTTCCGCCGCCGGTAGCACTCCGGCCACCCACTGGCTACGCCACTGCCACCTACGGATTCGCCTCGATCCCGCGCACCTTTCACCCGTTGTCCTCACCCCTTGAAATCCACCCTATCACCGCCGGCGCCGACTAGAATTTCGCCGGCCTCCGAACTCCTCCTTCCGCCACCGGCCGGACGCCTTGACCTCTGCATGCCACCCAAAATACCTTCCCTAGCTCCACCCAAGCGCCTCCATCCCCTTCCTAGCCTCGCCGCCCTCTGCCGCGCCGCCGGTCACCGGCGACGCGCTCTGCCGCGCCACTGCGTAAGCTCCCTTAAACAGCCGCCAGAGACCCATGTTAGATAAAGTTAAAATCCCGAGGGCCTAAATGCAAAAACACCGACACTAACAGGGGGACCAAGAACCTAGATGAAAATACAGTAACATCTGAGCCCTCTTTGTGAAACCTGCCCGCCCACGTGTCTGGGGACCGCGGCTTCTATGCCCGCAAAACCTAAGGGTCTTTCTGCAAAAGTACTACCTATGACACGTGGATCCCGCTGGAAAATGAATTTCTAAATAAAAAGAATATCCTTTCTCTGTTTTGTTTTAAACAGAAAAATGGGTAAACTTGAAAAATTCATAGAAAATCCATTTGAGCTCCAAATAATGTCAAACCAATTATTTTAGATTCAAAAAATTGTGCACTATTTTCTTGTAAACTAAAACTTGGTACTTTCTATACAGGAATCATCTCTAAAATTTTGTTTAGTGAATAACTAGTATAAATTGTACCTAGAACTTGTAAAACCTATAGAAAATTCACCTTTGCTCCAAAAAATGTGAAACCAGTTTTGTTGAACTTATAAAATCACTCTATGTATAATTTTGAAATAAACCATTTATTTGCTTAAACTAAACTTGCATACTTGTAAAATCAATAACTCACAAATGGCAGGTGATAAAATATAAATTCTTTCACCACAAAACATCTAAAACCAGTGCCAACCCTCTGCATCATTTGTATTCATTTTAGAGCATTTTGGATTTTATGCTTGTTTTGTTATTTATACCGTATACGCGTAATTTGTATAGATGACGGTATTCTCGTTGGAGTGATGATTGTATGCTTGCTAACCTGGTGGAGAACATTATAATCAAGGCAAGTTTTGCCCTCCTTTGACCACATTGATCCTATGTTTTTTATGGGCTAAATGTTTCTATTGCAAACATGCATACGTTAGCTAGCAATAATTTTGGTACAACCTATATAAATGTGGGGATGGTAGTTATAACCTAATTGCTGCATTATCCACCTTGATATATTGATTCCATTACTGTTTGTACCCTTAGAGTGCTTTTGTGTACAATTAATTGTGCTTACATGGGTTTATATATGCTTATATTGCCACTACATGCTTGCAAATCATTACCGCTTTACAAATGCTTCCTTTTGGAAAATGTTATATGTGAAAATGGTTATTTTGATGTTGCTGGACAGAAATTAAATGTGTGATTATTGTGAACTGAAAATGGAGATAAACTTGTTTTTAGACTTGAGCGACGAGTGGTGTACATATGGCGGTAGTTGTACACCGATAGGGGGAAGCGTTCGGCCGGATCGATTAAGGACCTCACTTTATGACACCAACTAATGAAAACAGTACAAACCACATGTGCTAGTTATGGGATGGCCTTAACCTATTAAGTTTTTTAGAGTTTAGCCTTGCATTTTGGTAGGCCGAAGAGTATGAACTAGTCTTAGCGATGGTTCAGAGGAAACTTCCCTTGTTATTGATTTATCGATGTTTTATGATTTGTCGTGATGGCTGTTTTACTACACGGGTGACGATTTGTTGGGTGTTTGTCCAATACAACGGTGTTGTGCCTCGTGGGGGATGCCGGGTAGAATTCCTTATGGCCCTAGGTTAAAGCGTGGGCCCGCTGCCTAGCAGCGTTGCCTTGCTAGCAACGCGGGTTAACATACACCGTGCTGGTGCAAGGCTAAACAATAAACAATGTAACGGTTTTGTTGTGACCTCTAGACCGCACTCATCGTGAAGAGTGTGGTAGTGCTTTGGCTAGCACAAGACAAACTAGAGCGATTCACATCATGTGGGCTTAAAAGTTGTACAAACTCTGCAGAATCTAAAACTAATCGATTAGCCGTGATCATGGTCATGAGCGGCATGGTGAAGTGTCATGAGTATAGTGTTATGAATTTTGAAATGGTTTGTGAACTGGGTTTGAAATGAGATGATTTCTTTGTAAACTTGGGTAAAGTTCGGTGGATGATGATGGATGATGGAGAATGGTGATATTACTACCTCGAGGGGTAGTGGTGTTTATTTACTTATACTGTTACTATTATTATTACTTACTTATGTTTTTAGTACCAAGTTTTATAAATTGTCGTTATGAAATATTGTTAACTTAAATTGGCATTTATGCAAATGAGCCTATACACCGCCTTACCTTCATGATAAGCCAGCATGTAGTATGTTAGGGTTGCTCCGTTGCCAGTACATTAATTTATTTAATATACTGATTTCTTGCTCTCTATTTTGTATGTTGCTGCTCAGACCTTGCTGCAGGTGATGATTCTTGAATGGAGCGTTCCCGCAGCTTGTATGCTTGTTTTCAGGACGGTTCTTACCAGAGGATTACCCCTAGTCGGTTTGCTTGTGGTGGGTAGACACGCATTCCGCTGAACCATATTTATTTTGGCTTGTCGCCAATATATTAACTTAGTTCTATTTATGCTTATGCTTAGAATAGCACCACTTATTATTTTAATGTCAATGCTTGAGATGAAAGTGTACTGCTAGTCACTAACATCCTGGGGACTAGCTATGCATGAGTATGGGATTGAAACAACTGAGATAGTTGTGGGATAGCGCTTGGTATCGAGACCCACGAGATGTTTTGCTTGGTCACCGCCTTCGTGTGGTTGACGGGCACGCCTCGTGTGGACTGGCAAGCTATCTTGGCGTCTATCTCCTTTGTTCCACTCTCGGCGTTATATTTATTATACGAAATCACTCTTGATCGTCGTCATGTACACGTGAGGTTACGGTGGCTAATATGCGTGTATGGATCCCACCTAACAGATATCACGGTGACGTGTGCGTGTGAGTATTAGTAAGTATAATGAATACGGTGCCCCACACCCTATATCGATTACTATGACAATAGCCCCCGAACTCTATTACGAATGATTTCTCGACTATCAAACCTTCTACTCAAAAGGATACAACGTTGTCAGCCATACTGTCTAGTCATAGGATGGTATCCAACACCAGTATCCGAGCAAGTCGTTTGTGCTTTGCATCGAGTAGCTATGTAGTCAAACTGAAAAATTCGAGTAGAGTTTAGAATATTCGAGGAGGTTTCATCTGTTAAGGAACAATGATTCATGGCTAAAACCCTCCAAAAGTTCCAGATTAATTTAAGCGACGTGAGGCTATAAACTAGGGTTATGAGATATGTTTGAAATCCACTGGCTCATTTGCTTAGTCCATCCCAAATTTCTCAAGAACACTGCGCAGCTTTGCCTGCCCATTTGGCCTCCTCTACCTGAACTCTGCCAACACTGCTAGCCAAACACGAGGATTCTAGTGACGCTCTACTGGCCATCATCATGAGTCAGCAAGCCAGCCTGAGTACTCGGGTGTGCTTCTCGGAGATCAAGAGGATGTGCACTGATGTTAACGGTCGTTATCGATTAATTTTAACTATCAATTTAACTAAAATAGGGGAGAACTAGCTATTATGCTTACAATGCATATTTATTTTAAAATAATCTATTTTCACTTGTACTTGCAAATATTTGATTGTAGGAAAAATAAATCAAAATAGAGAAGATAATATGGAGGAAACCTCACTCTCAAGCAAGCTTGAGGATGAGAGAGCCACCTGGCAGGTGTAACCGCCAAGGAAACTATCATCGCACCTCAAACCATCACGAGGGCCCACCTATCAAAGACCTGGAGAAAGCTGGAGTCGGTGGGAGGCCACCCTAGTTCGGTTGAACTAGTCTTGCCGCCTTTCCCACTGACCTTCCACGTGTAGGGTAAGATCACCTCCTGATGTCGGTTCCAGAGGGCATGATGGTCATTTCCCATCAGAAGTTGCCACTATCAAGCCCTATATAAGTAGGACCTCACTCACTTCTCTAACACACACTCAAACAAGGCTCATAGCTACCCTATAAAATTAGTATTAGTATAGTGCTAGTGGAGTAGAGTTAGTACAGTTCTAAGTCAAGAGGCGGCTTCGGGAAGTTCGGTAAAGTTCTATAGCTTTTCTTTTCTTCTTTGTAAGATTTCAAGTTATCAATATATTACTCTTTTTTATACAAGTTCGGTATTCTAATCATAGAATATGACTGTCATACTTAGTTTATACAAGATTAGTATAATCTATGTAGCTAAATCTTCTCGGATTTGCATTGATGCTGGTATAATGTCTAACTACCGCGCCATTAGTCTAGTTAGGCTACGCTAAGAGCTATGGCTAAGGGACTTAGTAGCTCTACTTTAGTTTCAAGACTGTAGAGTAATAAGTAATAATTTAAGCGTGGGGCTTAGTTACTACTTATTATTATTCGGGTGTATATACTCTGAGTGATTTCTAGGCCACAGATGGTGACAGCTTAGTACGGGAGTCTCCCTAGTATCCCACTTTGGTTGGATGGCTATGACAGGTTGTCGTAAGAAACTCGGCCACCCGGTGTAGTCTTGCGATGCATCAGGAGGGCATAGCTATGCATAGGCTTAGTTATGATGCATTGTTAAAGGGGTTATGCTACATAGTGTATACTGATTAGAATAGACTGTCTTGTATACTAGAAGTATAGGAATGGAACATAACTAACCTATATACACTTAGCTAATTTAGGAATTGTACGAGTTAGCTAGAGTTTAGTTGTGTGTCAACTTACCCTTCTATAAACTTACCCCTGCATAGACTGTAACGTATACAAGTACATATAATTTATCGGCATAGTTTCATTCTTACAAATCTTCTCTTGGGATTAAATACGATACCTTGGAATACTTCCGGGTGAAATGTTCCAGTGGTATATCCGTGCGCTTGGGAGTGTATTTCTGTAATCCATAGATTACCATTGATATTTCGAGCTGCCGTCGCTGGGAATAATATTTTCAGGGATGATGATAAGAAATACCAACAACCGAGAAGGACAAGCTGTTGTGAGAACTACAGACGAAGTCTGATTCGATCGAGCAACTGCTGGCATAGAAAGTACAAGATGAAGGCCGAGCAAAATGATTATCGGGTAGTGAGCTCAATTTTGAAAAAGAGATTCGAGGACAGCACTGTGATCCCTCTGATTGGTGATGACATTTCTGTCATATCATGTATAGGGAGCTTGGCTGTAAACTTCGATATGCTTGCCAAAGACTACTTCAAGCAGACCTGTCGACATGCCAAGCAAGCTTGCGCCAATTGCATCAACTTGTATGAAGCACAAGCATTCTGAGGTGGATGTGAAGATGTCCACTGAGGTGGTGCTTCCCAAAACTTTGCAAGGGGAGCTAATTGAGGAGATGTAAGAGATCGGGGAGGCGATTGTTGAGTCATTTCTTGAGTTATTTATATTTGTAATAGTTATGTACATATTGTTGAGTCACTTCTTGAGCTAATGAAGAAATGTTCACATTTTTAAATTTCTGTGTCTTTCTTTTCACTCCGAACAAATTTGTGTCTCCCTAGCGCCCGGCTATCTTCTCGAACGTGTTCAATTTGACATTGTGTCAAGAAAATTGCCAGCCTAAACTTGGATGGACACAAGGCAAACTACTCCTAGCCCGTGACTATATACTAGAAAACCAATTTCAATTCAAAGTCCAAAGATATGTTATCATGAGACTTTAAATCCTCGTAGCCCCTAGCATAGTTGATAGGCTTATGCCTCCATAACCAATAGCAAAGAGCCAAGAAACGTATAATAGCATAGGAATGTCTCGTACTATAAAGGGTTTTGGTAGCAGACTAACAAATTATATATTTATTACAGAGAAAGAAGGTACAATTTGTTTGTGAATACAAACAAGACAATTGCTATTAAGTACTATCGACATCATGTCTTAGAATCTTGGGAGCACTAGAGTTGCACCGAGAAGGCCAAGTAACTCGACTTCGTATGGGCAAAATAACTTAGGCCAACCTGGTTAGGACAACCGTATGTCGAGGAACTACTTATTAGTTATTATTGTTTTCTTATGGGGATCCTAGGAATGTTGGGTGGGAGAAAAACCATATCCCAAACTCATCCAATGCAAGAACACCGTGTTTGAGCACATCAGCTCTTTTGGTAAGCAGGCCCTAATCGATTGCTAGGTCCTGGTGCAGCATCAACTGTGGTTGAGCCCTGTACATTATTGTTGTCGCTGCAAGGATGTTTGCTAATCTAGCTTTGACCAGGCTACAATATGTAGAGTTGCTTGATCATGTCGAGAGTCGCGAGACTCTTCGTGTCGCACTGGACCACACTCATGGTATCGTGAGAGATGGATATGATCCCTTTTGGTCCAAGCATCTTAACCATTTCATACGCGTAGTGATGGACATCCATGAGCTTAGCCAGTGTTGTTTGTTCAAGTATGGTGTTGTATGCCGTGTTGAAGTCCGTGTTGTCAAAGACGATCTTCTCTATGTGAAAATTGTCGGGTGAGCCAAAAGTCATAAGGAGTGTGATCTTACCCATTGGCTTTGACAATTATTCTAGGGTGATCCCATGGAATGGTCGCTCATATGATTGCAACATGCTACTTGGATTCCTATGGCATCAAGTGTGTTGCAAAGAGTAGATTGATCAAGCTTCCACCGTCAATTATAACCCTTGCTACTTTTATGTTTATGATGGCGCCGGTTATTTTTGTCTTAAGAGATTAGTAACTTTTTCGCTCCCCTCTAGTGGAAGACGGCCCATAGGTGATGTATTTGGGGAAACAGTCACCCATGATGGTGCCCCTATTAGATGTTCTGCCATAGTGAGCCAAATTTCAAGTTCACATCTATGTTTCTCTCTCCTCTTATCGATTGAGGTTAGCAAATTTGCCAAGTTGGCAAAATAGTAATCTAGTTACTGTTCAAAATTATTTGCTTAAATACATATCATTCAAATTGTTTTCTACTAGCTTGTGCTTTAATGCACAAGTGTCATCTAGTTTGTATATTAATTTTGCTTGTCTGATAAACATAGACACGTTCACACTTATCCTGTGAACACAACCATGCATAACCTAGGATGCCTAAAAAGACTTACCGACATATCTTAAAATTGATTGACCCAGCAGTCCCTCGAAAATCAAGGTGTAAAACATCTACCATTGAAATAATATTAGCCATGTACACGATCCAACACCCATATCAAATGTATGTGAAATCAAAGTTTTCATTTATAATTTTGTGATAAACAGTTGACACGATAGTTGGTTATGATTAAATGAAGATTTTATTGAAAGGTGGTGTTGTTTCTTACTGTGGGCATTCAGACCTCCTGGGAGGAGTCATTTTCAGATTTTTTTTTAATGGAATTTCATGATTATTTTATGCTTACGACTTCGAGATGGTTTTTATACCTGGATTATAGTATTGTGTGCTAATGTCGAGTCAACATGGAAAAGATATTATACTCTAATATGTTTTCCTAGTTTGTCATGTGTAGGTGTTGCTTGCGGCTCTAGGAGTATTCCCCATGATGGATCAGGACTCAACATGGAAAAAGTTGATGTGTAGATTGGAAGATATATTTATTGTCATCGAGCTGAAGGGGCAAGCATATGCCATATATGAAAAAAAATTTCAAAACTTCTCAAGCAAGAGGGCATGAACAAGTTTAAAGGCACAATCAATATAATGACAACCAAATAATATTGAAAATAATCATTAGGAATGAATAAGCAAGTTCTTGCTCAACGACTAATACTCTGTAAACCATCTGTAAACCATCTTGTATTTCTCCAACTAGAAAGCATGGAATGAGTTCTAATAAAAAGGTATAACGAGAGAAAGAATTTGCTAACCTTTTGACCAAAAAATGGACGGAGTAATCGATCGAAATCTCTCCAAAATGGTGCCGTCGGCAAGAGCGAGCTCGAGAAAGCAAGAACTTGCGATCTTCAAAATGGTTCTTGGGTTGTCTGGCAGGGGAAGAAGAAAGGAGATATAGGAGGTCGGGCCTTTTAGTCTCGGTTCGTTGCTCCAACCGGGTCTAATACTCCCTAATTAGTCCCGGTTAGAGCCACGAACTGGGAGCAAAGGACGGAGGGGCTTTAGTCCCTATTTGTGTGAAGAACCGGGACTGAAAGAAAACCTTTGTTCCCAGTTCGTGAGCCTAACCGGGATTAAAGGTCTCCTTTCCCAACGAGCCGTTGGGGCCGGGGACTTTAGTCCCGGTTGGTAAA
This sequence comes from Leersia perrieri, assembly GCA_000325765.3. Classification (NCBI taxonomy): domain Eukaryota; kingdom Viridiplantae; phylum Streptophyta; class Magnoliopsida; order Poales; family Poaceae; genus Leersia; species Leersia perrieri. The sequence continues at coordinate 3,976,528 of CM002477.1, forward strand.
ACCAAAATTACCAATTCACTAAAGCTTTAGATATATATCCCGTCCATTATAAAAAGTTTTAGTCTCGGGCCCAATTTGGCCCATGACTAAAGTTTTAGATATATACCCCGTTCTCTACCAGTGGGGCACAGCTATAAGAGTTTTGTCATCCACTTCTCTCCTCTTTCTAGAGTAAAAGAAGTTGAAGATAAGCAAATTTGTCAAATAAGCATCATAATGACGAACATTTGGAAAATTGTAAGGCTTGTAAGCACATTGAACAAATTAAAGAACACAGGGTAGCTATAAAATCCGCTCTCTATAAGTGCAGTAACAAGCGAGAGAGTTCAGCTAACTACAGTGGCAGAACACGCAAAAAAACGAGGTATGGCTCACGGACAACCATGAGAGTCGATGCACAAAGTGCCAATATTCAAAATTCACACTAATTAGACCCACCAAAGGTGCAAAAGCAAACATGTGTAAATAAAGGATAGTGGGGTGAAAAATACCTCAACAATCTAGGTGCAATTAACAAAATGGTAGGCTCTACAATTAAAATTTCCTAAATCCTCAAAAATTTCTACCTCTTTAAGATGTCTTTCCTTTTCCCTTACCCTTTTTATCCATCACTGATTTGTTGACTCACTGCACCTCGAGTTTTGATCTTCGGTAACATATATACTTTTGCAACATTTTGCTTAAGAAGTGACAGATGCTTATAGCATTTCTTCCATTAATCCATTCAAAACAAATGGAAGCCGGATATTATAATTCTCTACCTACAATAGTTAAAAGTTACAAAATATATGAAAGTTAAACTAGCAGCATATATGCTGCAACATATTCTATCCCTTCATTAACATAAATATTTTGAGGTGGATATGTGACATATCATTGTCACATTCATCCATAAATATTTATATTCGTAGAAGGCGGGAGTATATTTTGCTCAATTACAGTTTCTCTTAACTAATGTGACCTGTACATTGCCGTTAAACTGTGGTAGACACAAATTAATTAACTAATGTGACCTCACATCCCACTGACTTATTCCAGTAATTGTGACGCGCAAGCTTTTCACGAGAAACATTTTCCAAGCACGCAAGGCTCGTGATACTTTGAATGAAATTTTAAAAAGGAAAGTGTAATAAAAAAGAAAATAATTTGAAATGGGAAATTGAATTTTATTTTCAATTTTTAATTGAGTTTGAGGAATTTATAAAAACTTAAATATATGAAGATATAATATTTGACGTAATGATAGTTTTTTCTAGATAATTGTAGTTTTATTTTGGAAAAAAAATGTCCATTTACTCCAACTATTCACTAGTTTACTCAACCACTGAATTTTTTTTGGGCTCACTTTATACCCTAAACTTTTTAGCTTTATACCGGTCATATTCTATGGTGCCAGATACCATCATCAAATTTTCAAAAATAATTTTTGATTTTTTTATGACTATTTACTTGATCTTTAGACTCTCGATATTTAAATTATTCTTACTCTTACGTGCCTCCACAAGCGCAAACAGTGATAAAAAAACGGAAGAAAATGTTGAGAGAGGTAAATCATATACATCTATCTACACTACCATTTTCCAGTCCAAAATACTACTTATATAGAAACAAATAAAAAGGTAAAACCGTTAAAGAATAAATAAAACTGTTTTAATAGTTTGGAGTGTGAAACAAGATCAAAAATAGTTTTAAGGTATTGAATAATCTGCTGAAATAGTTTGGGGATCCGTTAACTTCTCTCTCTCTGGTGTTTATCCCCGTGCAACGCACGGAAATCTTCTAGTAAAATATAATCTGTGTCCTCTTGTTATTTTTAATGCGTATATTTGAACGGTGCTCTATTTGGGAGTTTAGTTTTGGATTTATACATTTCAAGTTTGGCAATTTTCATTTGCAGTGACTTAATTAAGCCTTTTAGTAGTTTTGCAACATATAACTCTAACGTTGTCAAGGGACTGAATGCATTCCATTTGCCAAAATCACATAGTGACAAAGCTGTTTCAGGTCAGAAGTTTAATGTATTCCTGCCTACAGTTGCACTACCATAATCTGCATCTAGTGTGAATAGACAGGAAAAAAAAAGCACACGGATCTACCCAGAAGAACAGGAGGATCTGGATGAGCATCATGTGAAGCAGCACCACTAGGAAAGAGGAGCACACCAAAGAGAAGGAATGCAGAGTGATGCGCAAGCACATCCAAGTAAGCAAGATGATGTGACTTCCACAATATTATGGATCATAGAAGGCTCTTTGGTGACATCTCTAGATGGATAATGAATGTAGTTGGCTTTTGCTTTTGAGAAATTTCATTCTACTGCAAAATACCTCTACAGAGGTTCTACCCTAGGGCCAAGTTCTTTTTTTTAGTATTGGAAGCGAAAAATAACTGGTGCAAAGTTGGACAGGTGGTCAGGAATATTTGAAAACAAGGAACTAGTATATTCTGACCAATATAAGCCCATATTCCAGTAATAAACCTGCTTGATGAATGAAAGATTGACATACAAGCTCCACAATCTACATCAGGAAGAAGCATCCATTTCATTGAAACAATGGGCCAGAGTTAATCCATAGCTCCACAGTCAAAGATTTGAATGTTTCCTTTTCAATGCAGCCACTTCATCCTTCATTTTCTGACAATATTTCTCAGCAGCTTCTACTTCCTTCTCTAAACTGAATATAGATGAACTAGAAGTTTGGTTATTTTCATCCAAATGCCACTCCATTGTTTGTATATTGTGTTTCAGTTTACTCAGATGGCTTGACAGTGACTGTAATCGTTTTGCTTCCTGCTCTTTTTCCCGAGCATCCTCAAGCTTTGCAATAGAATCTTGAAGTATCCTAAGTCGGCTTTGTGGCTCCTTCAAGCGAGCAACGAAATGTTTCACATTAAACCCAAGTTGCTCCAGTTCGTGAGCCCTTTTCATCAGACAAACAATCTCCGAAGCATTTGTATCACAGGATGTCTTGAGCACATCCTTAGCAAAATCAACCAGCAAAAACCATAGTCCACTATAGGTTAGATCTGTTAGAGCTTCGTCATCTTTCAACAACCCTCGGTAATGTGGTTTTTGAGGGATGAAGTCAAAGAACCGAGGGTACTCCCGCCTGGCAGCTTCAGAAAAAGGGTCATGTTCATTATCCTTCAGTGTCTCTTGGTTTCTTCCATCTTTCTCATCTTCATCGGAGCTTTCCTCCCATTGTGAAAGAAGCCCAGAGTGTACAAACTCTTCTAGCTCAAGTACAAGTTGCCTATCCTGAAGTTTCGGATCAAGAACACTCTGCTCCCCCTCATCAACAAGATCTATTACTTCACATTTCTTAGCAGGTGGTTCAATAACAATGCATTCATCACTATCAAGCTGTGTCAGTTCATGACATCTCTTACTGCAAGAGTTAAGATCTTTTTGTGGTCCAGAATAATCCTGAGCTTCAAGTTGCAATGAATTATTTTCAGTGTTACTCACAGTTAAAGGCACCCAATCATAGAATTGGGGACATTCACTGGACTTGTTGCTAAGCACCTTGTTTTTCTTCTTCTTTCTATTCTTCGTATTCAAATCAGCTGATTTATCTCGTACTTTTTTCATCTTTTCGTTTCTTGAAGCACCAAGGCCTAGGACAACTACATTGGATTCGTTGTACGCAGCAACATTTCCCAGTTGAGTTAACTGCCCTTTCGTGATGCCTTTGCTTTTCTCTTGCTTCACACCTTCTCTAAATTGATCAACAGCCATCTGTACCACACTTATCAGCTCTGCATTCAGTGGCAATGAACTCACTCTGTTTTCCTTGTTTGCTGTCACCCTGCAACCATATTGATTGGCTTTCTGATGTATCTCAAAGCGATCATTCCACCATGCAGCATAATCCTTGCTAGCTACCCCATGTCTACTAATACTTGGGATCAAAACCCCAATTCCTTTGGAGTCAGAACCATGGATCATGATATCCTGATCATAACCAAACTGCCGAGCAACAAGTTGTGGATTGTACATGACTGAGCTGACCACTTCATTACCATACCATCCAGTCAATACTGCTTGAGTAATAATTGCACTGTAATCCTCCAACCAATTCGGCTTATTTTTCCTTCTAGAGCTCACTGAAGTGGTTGTCTCATTGAACCACTCAGGTTGCGTCCAATTCAGCGAGTTGTACTGGTACGGCCTCCACAGAAAACACGCCTCGTCCTGAAAAATCCGTTGAGCCGCCTCCTGCGTCGTTGTCCTCTTCCTTCGGCTCCAAAGGTGTACCCGGGCATTGGACACAGGGAATGGCGGAGCCTTCAGCTGCGGCGGGCGCAGGGAGTCGAATCGCTCCCACATCCACACCTGAAGAAGCAACAAAGGTCCCCATGTGTCGACACGCCCGCTGACCCCCTCCATTACCCCAGAAGCAACAATCCTATCCAAATCAGCATACAAATTGGCAACCATAGCCGGGCCAAGGGCAATGCGCTCACCAAGACTCAACCGAGCAGCGAGCGCATATGTGCAATCTGGCAACTCCCCGGTCCTAGGCCGCAGCCGCGGAGTAACGAAAAACGCAAGCCAGTAGGCTAGGAACCCAAGCCTCCGCAGCTCGTCATCCTCGCCGGGGCGGATGCTGCTGTCGAACCACTCGAGCCACACCTCCGCCGACACGCCGCGGGCGTCGCGGGCGCAGGGGTGGAGCTCCCGAATCTTCTCCTTCTCGACGACGAGGCGGACCCGGAGGTCTTCCTCCTCGGGCGTGAGGGGCCGGTCGAGCGGGGCCCCCGAGGGGGGAAGGCCGGCGAGGAGGAGCGCGTCCTCGAGGGTGAAGGTGGCGGCGCCGGCGGGGAGGCGGAAGGCGTGGGAGGACGGGTCCCAGAGCGATAGCAGCGCCGCTAGGGCGCCGCGGTCGGGGATGACGGTGGCGGCGGAGGCACCCACGGCGTCGGCGATTCCGGCGGAGCGGAGGAGCGGCGCGAAGGCGGCGTCGCGGAGGGCGGCGGCGACCCAGGATGACCATCGCGGGCAGGGGGTGAGGTGGCGGAAGGAGAGGGGAGGGATGGGGTGGGGAGGGAAGGTGGGCGGCGGCGGAGGGAGGGTCGTCGCGTGGGAGAGGATGGGGAATGGGAGGAAGGAGGGGTCCTCCCCGTTGGAGGGTGCCATTGTTGGGGATTCGCCTTCGCCGCCGCCGCCGCCGCGACGGGGGCGGGAAGCCGGGGAGGTGGGGGATTGGCCTGGAGTGGAGATAGAAGGAGAAATTTGGGGAGTTTTTGCGGAGGGTTTTTGGGGTTTGGGGCAAATTTTGGGGGCAGTTGTAGTGGCAACCGGCAGTTACGCACTTGGGTGCGGTGAAGGGGAAGTCATCAATAGTCATCACTAGGCCCCGGCCCTGGCCCTGGCTGTGGCCTCGATTTCATGCCTAGGGCCCGGTCCTGTAGGGTCCGATCTTGATCAGGGTCTCCATGATGACAGTGTCCACCTGAAGACTACCAAAGGTGCTGGAGGGAGCCATTGGAAGACGATGCCAAGCGATTGTCATCAACAGTGTCGATGCGGACAGCTACAGGCAGACGCCAGCTCCGCAGGCTCAAGCTTGAGGCATGACGATGCTACGACGGAAGCAGGAGACTATTCGAACAATAGCAGGGATGTAGCGATGAGACGACGAAAACCAGTGGCGCAGGGGCGACGTCCTTGATTCACTGCAACTCATGTGCCTGCGCTTCCGCTAGAAAATTCTTTTGATTCAGGCCTAGTTTAGCTCCTAGAATTTTTCTCCCAAAAAAATCATATCAAATCTTTAAACTTATGCATGAAGCATTAAATATAGATAAAAAATAAAACTAATTACACAGTTGGGCTGTAAACAACGAGATGAATCTTTTCAGCCTAATTAGACCATGATTAGACATAAGTGCTACAGTAACCCACATATGCTAATGACGGATTAATTATGCTCAAAAGATTCGTCTCGCGGTTTCCAGGCTAGCCATGAAATTAGTTTTTTCATTTGTGTCCAAAAACCTCTCCCGACATCTGATCAAACGTTTGATGTGATGTTTTTGCAAAAAAATTTCTCAAACTAAACGGAGCCTCAACGATGGAGTGGCCCATGACAATGCGACCTCTTGAGTATCCCGCTTCAGGCTGTCAACTGCGACCAAACCTACGGATCTATAGTTAGGTGAGCGGTCGAGCGAAAGCTCATCACGCGCGACGACGCTACGACCACGTGACAACGGAAGGATGGCGTGCGAGAAGTGAGGAAAATTTGATCTCTACATTCGGTAGGAGTTAGGGTTAGCCATCTAATTGGGTCGTATGGGCTTTTTTCAAAGGGCTAGTGTCATACAATCTTATATCCCTTAAATCCGGTGCCACATGGCCCCCACGGGTGAAATTATTCCCCCAACAAAATTCAGGAATTCAAATTCGAAACGTAAAAATCACTCCCATCAATTTTTTTTGCGAACTTGCATCATATTCATTTTTCTTGAATCTTAATTGCTTCTTTGCTGTGCCATTCAATTAAATTGAGTGTGGTAATAATCAAATTGTGTGTAGGGAAATAGTTATACTAACTATAAAGCTAGAAAGATAAATTAAATTCCTAAAGGGAATTACCATTAACGACATTGGGTCTAATTCAATTATTATAACCAGACCTATATTTGTAAAAGCCCAATATAAACTAGAATAAACCTATGTTCGGAAAATCTATGTTCGAACATAGTTCAAATTCAACCCTCACATTAAAATATTTCAAAACCCCATTCTATTTGAAACCAAATTATAGAATAAACCTTCATCCAAAGTAAAGTACAAAAAGAGACTATCAAAATTTATATTCAAAATCAATTTACGAACCATCTGCAAAAACAACCCTAGATATAGAATCTATTGTAAAAATAGAGTAAAATATATTAAATTCAAAATATAATGTCCATCAAATTAGGATCAAACCAATTCAAATTCAAACTATATCCCCAGTCAAAATTTCAAACTCATCCTAATTCAAAGCCAAGTGTAAATGTACGTTAACATAAGCTCAAACACAGTACAAATCCAAACGTTATATTCGTGGACTAACTTCCTTGTAAATCAAAATATAAATGACAAAACTTATTTTCACACAATCTAATCGAACATCTAGATCTTGAACACTTCAGCCTAGGCCAAGGTCTATACTAAGCCTAACCCTAGGTCTGCTACACATCCCCCTGTACAGTCCAAAGGAAAGGACGGCCCACTCCTCTTTTAGCCCAACTCGGCGCCATCACCACCGCTAGTCCATTGCACATCCCCCTTCCCTTCCCCCTACCACTGGCCCGACCCACCACCCTGTCCAACCGACTAAGCCACACAGCCACTGCCCGCCCACCTGGCCGACCGCCCCAACCCCTTGCCAAAACCCTAGCTAGGTTGGCCCGTCTTCTCCTAGCCTCCCCACCTGCCCTGCTCAGTTTGTCGGCCCACCATCTCCGGTGCGGCCTAGAGAGGTCAGGGCAAGCAAGGTAGAGGTCTGCCTTGTCTTGTCGCGCCAGCCCTACCGCTATCACTGTTGGTCGCCACCCCGAAGCCAGCTCGCTTTCGCCGCGGCGTACACAACCCTGCACCCACTCCACCATACCGTGCTACCATCCCAGTACCGCAGCGGGCGTAGGTGCATGCAACCGAGTGTCGCGCTCGAGCCAGACCGTGACCACACCGCATCCCCCTCCCTGGTCCAAAATGGACGCACGGCTACTACAGTGTAAGTCACCACACCTATGAACAGATGGGCATGAGATTGACCAGCACTTCGCACGTACATGCGAGCCTTGAGCCGACGCCGCTGCTTTTCCCATGTGTCGCGCCGTGCCCGAGTAGAGCACGTTATGTGTCGCGTCCCACGTAGGGCCCGCACGATAGCATGCACGTCCGCGCCCGTGTCAAACACAGGAGATGTGCATGCACAGGGCGTCATGTCAGCCACAGCTTCATCTAGGTCCCGTCGTGACCACCTCCATCCATTCCATCGCCACTGCATGCCCCACAACGTCAGACGCCGCTCACCCTCGTCAGCTCCTGGCCCTGCCAACTTGCCACACAGAAAATGAGGTAAGACGAGGAGGACGATGACCATGTTGTTCTCCCCCGATTCACGCCCTCTCTGGCTTTCCGCCCTAGCCGCGTTGTGCCCTATAAATAGCCATGCCACTTCCTAGCTCGCCCTTTCCGCCTCACCATGCTTACCCGCTAGCCGTGGCGCCATGCGCGGCTCGCCATCGTCACCTTCACCACCCCGCTATACTAGCAGCCCCAATCTCACCACTCTACCATGCCGTCACTGAGGCAATATCAGATCATGATGGTTGAATGCAAGCGGGGGTTGTCGGTAAGGTACCCATAGCTTGAGAAGGGAACGCTAGAACTCCTCTCACTACTGGAAAAGGACGCCCAGAGTGCATGCGGGAGAAAGTTCATGGAGTGGGGTATCGTCACTACGAGAATTCTGAAATATTATTGTCGGTGCGTGCGCTCGACACGCGGGGATCCGGGGGACCGCTTTTTGGATCGGCATAGGGGTGCGGAATGCCAAGGCCTAAGTTAAGGGGAAGAAGAAGGTGGGCAAGGGAGAAGCCCACTAAACACGCATGGCACAAAGAGTTTATACAGGTTCGGGCCGCTGGAAAGCGTAATACCCTACTCCTGTTCTTGTTGTTGATATGGTGGATGAAGAATTACGAGGAGGAGTTCTCTTCTGTATGGGGCTAGAGCTGATGATTGAGGCCAATGCACTCTAAGTTCCGAGTGGTTTGTAAGCAATTTCTTCCTCTTCTCTATGAAAGACCAGGGCCTCCTTTTATTCTCAAGGGAACACCACAACAGCTTTCCCCCTCTCTCTCTCTTCCTTCCTTGGACGCCAAGAGTAGATTACACTATACCGGCATGGCAGACACGCCGGCACGTTCTTCTCACCAACTTCCCCAATCCGTCGTGTAATCCAGGACCAGGAGTGGATTTGGTAGAGCAGGCGCTGCAGGCGTCGTGGGGTCTTGTCGCCTGTCTCCCCAATCAGAGCCGGTAGGCCGTAGGGTAGGTTAACCGTAGGGGTTGAAAAACCCTCGCCCTCCTCCTCCACACTGCCCTCCGTCGCATTTGACGGGGCAGAGGGGGTGTCCTGTCGTGGGCGACCACACGGTCACCCACGACTGACATGGCCGCCCACGCCTCCTCCCCTCGGTCAGAGGGAAAGAAATTATGATGGGGGCTGGCAGCGCCGTTTCACATCGCCATTAATGAGGTGAGGCCGTGCCAGCCCTCATGAATGCGGCCGTTGGGAGCGTAGAGCCGCTCCCTTCCACGAGTCTTCTGAGGGGCAAACTGGTGCGGGTCACCTACAGGCAAGGTTTTCCTTTTCGTTTTTCGCTATTCTACCGGGGGCAGTGAGATTTCCGAAATCTCGGTAATTTCGGAAATTTCGAAAAATTTCAGAACGAAATTAATCAAATTTTAATCGAAATTTGACCAAATTTGAATAGATTTTAACCAAATTTATTAAAAAAATTTTAAAAATCTGGAATTCACGAAATATTTGGTGCTACCGGGAGGGACCGAAATTTCCGAAATTCCCAGAATTTCAGGAATTTCAAACCGAAATTGCAAACTCTGCCTACAAGACCCCCGTATCCTTCACCGGGTCGTCTGCTTCCTCCCGGAGGAGGCCCCCAGGTTCACCCGGGCCACTCCACCCGGGCCTAATCCTTTTATCAATTTGCCTTGGTGGGCCCAAGGCGCTTTATATTGCTGCCACGTCGTACCCCCGGGCCCATATCACCGACAATTATGCTGTGACATATTCCACATGTTGGAACTTCTGCTCATGTGTTGGGCAACGTCACGGAGCATGGGTAAGGCATAGACACATTGCAGCATGAGTAAATTAATCTATTCGAATAGTCGTGCTTGCGGTTAAAGGAGCACTGGGATATGTATCACTCTTGGCTAGCAAACTTGGCTAAAATGGTGGAAAATGAGATATGTACTTGCTTTAACGACTTCTCAGGGGACGAGAAGAGGCTGTATGGCTTTGAAACAATATTTTGAGTACAATTTTGAGCAATTGAAATGTCAAGCCAACCTTTGACAATTCCCTTACATACTGCATCTTGGTGGTGACATGACTTACTGGGTACGGTGGTACTCACCCTTGCTTAATTTATTTTAGAGGATGTTGGTGATGACGATCCGTACGACTACTACGTCGACATGGAGTTGAGGAAGGCAACGCCTAATAAGTTTAGCCAAGTTGTCGCTTATGGTTTAAGCCTTACGCTTACTGTTAAGTTGCATGCATCGACCAGTTGCACCGAAAAGCCTAAGCTGTTGGGGAAAGACAGACAATTCACTTTATACACTCCAACACTACCCTTCACGCGAGACCCCCTCAAGCCTCTAGGGTGGAATATTGGAGTGGACAGCAATTATTTTTATTTAATTGCGCACTAGCCAGGATTCAAACTCAAGACCTCTAGCTCTGATACCATGTTAAGTTGCATGCACCGACCAGTTCAACCCAAAAGTCTAAGCTGTTGGGGGAAAGGCGGGCAATTCACTTTATACACTCTAATACTTACTACTTCCGCTGCTTGTACTTTGAGCCATGTAGCTCTATGTACTTTGCAATAATAGCGTATTTGTAATAATTTGTGAGATTTACATATATGAACAATTTGATACCCTATGTGTTTGTACCAACTACCAATCCAGGGATTGGTATGGTAAAACACGAAGGTTTCCAGATTAAAATCCAGGGCCGACAAGAGGCGAGCGGTAGGGAGGGCGATTTAGGGCATGGAAGGTCTCGACTTCGATTGATGTGGAGGGGAGGAGTTATGGGGGTGCTTATATAAGCAGGGAAGGAGTTAGACATGGAAACAACGGGATTCGGCATCGGAAAAGTTAGGGTTTTCCCAGGTTCGTCTGAATTGATAGAGCTCGTTTTCCATCTGATTCCTTCGGGATTTTCTCAAATTTCTTGAGGAGAAACAAAAAGGAGAGCGAGGGGATACGATTTTTGGGCTTGGATTGGAACGGGAGTGTCGGCACCCGGGGAATGGAATTCCCGAATACCTGGAGCGTACACAGTACTAGTCCCATGATCAGTGGCTAGTACACGCATCCACAACCTTGTCATCGCATCCACACAATGCTCACATACAAATAGACAACAA